>JADLZN010009210.1:0-162911 GCA_018155175.1 Sinocyclocheilus anophthalmus
TTATATCAGAAGGTCTTTAAGATCGTAGTCAAGGCAAATACTCAGGCATAAGTGAAAGAATATCAGAGTCAGTCATACTCTGCAGAAATACTTTTATTTGATTTATTATTAAGCATCTATGCAAATCTAATTTAAAATATGAAGCATTTAGGGATAACCTTTCAGATTGCAAGGTCATTAAGGTCAAAAGAAATAATCAGTCTTTTTTTTGGTCAAATTTTTGACTAATTGTAATGATAGAAGCGTTGTGACAACGAAGTGGGTATCCAAAAGCAGGCTTTATTAAAAAGAGCGTAGTCAGGACAGACAGGGTCAGATACCAGCAAACAATAACATACAAGGCACAGACAAAAAAGTAATCCAACAAGACAGGCAATGATCAGGTCAGGCAGCAGTCAATCAAAAACAAGGTAACACTCCAAGGAACAAAATACAAGAAAGGCAAAACGGCAGAGGCTAAACATTCAATCACTACGATGTTAGCTGTGTGTTGTGTCTGTTTCTTCATAGTTGTTTGGTGAGACTGATGAGGTGATGAGAGACAGGTGATTACAATTGATGATGAGTCCGGGCAAAGGATTATAGGAAATGGAGTCCGGGGTGAAGTGGCAAGAGTCTGGAATGCGAAGCTCACAGGCTATAAAGCTAGAGATTGTGACACTAATGCTGTGTTTAAAAGCCTGCAGGATGTGATTTCACATCTCTGTTCACAATCTATTTCTTGATTTGAAGAGTATAGGGTTGTGAAGTCTTATCCTCTCTAAAGATGGGTCCTATAGACACTGCTTCAGAATGTGATATTAAACCTGTGATTTGGTTTCTGTGATTTTGACTTTCTGCTTTTAGACTTTTCAGATCATACCTCGGAGAGAAAGTGTATCTCTGGCAGATACACACACACACCTCCAACGACAGTTCTGTGCTTGACAATGTGCTTTTTATGCAGTGTTCATTTGGAACTCTCTTGAAATCATCATAATATGGTAGTGGCAGAAACATTTATTTGTTCATTTTCAGGCCTCCTTTTTGAGAGTTCATGTTTCACAATGTGTCCTGTCCTCCAGTGGATTTTTCCATCTGCTGGGTTTATTAGTACTACTTTTTTGTTTTTTATCTAAACAGTCAAAATAGTAATCAAATATAAGGATATTGGGCCCAGAGAGCCAAAGCAGTGGTGAAAAAAGGAGAAAAATTAATTAATTAATTGGTTGAGCTCAAGTGGATATGAATATTAGAAGGTAAGATCTGATGTTTTAATCAGGCTATTACAATAAGTAACAAAATTAACGAACAATGTGTATAATAATCAAAATGCTCTAATCATGAGAAAAAACATGAACTAGTAATTTCAAAGTTTTAGTTATCTTTCCTTGACATCTACAAATACTTTATAATAGTAATAATAAACAGTTTTAACATTGTTTATGATAAAATGCTTTTACTGTAACATGCTGATGAATCGTGCTAAATCTAGATGAAAAAAGCATTGTAACAAATAAAAATAATTGTATTTATTGTATTCTCATTTTCTGCAGTGTTTTAACAGAGCTATCAATCTATTTAGCTGCTAACTGTGTTTCTGCTACTGTTGTTAAAATAAGTTATTTTTAACCACTGCTCACTTTAAAATGTAGAAATGTTGAAATGGTGTTACCATTGTCATTATGTCTTATGTCGGTTCCCTATTTGAGGACCACTGTTCTTTGCACTATTAGAATAATGATTGAATAGAAGTTCAAAAGAACAGCATTTATTGGAAATAGAATTATCTGATTGCAGTGGGAAATGGACCTCTAACTGGGTTAGTCATAATTTGTGTAAAAAATGGAATTATATTATTTACACTATATTTTTACACTATGAACATTAAAATATCTTAGGATTATTTCAGTCTTTGTTTATATTATTATAGTTTTAAGAATTTAATCATTCATATTCTTATATGATTTCAAAATTGACAGTCTGTTACAAGGTTAAACCGATAAAATGTAAACAACAAATTCCTTTAAAAAGTAGCAAAATAAATTAACTAGATAACAAAATAAAATAATCTAGGTTTCTGAGAGCTAGTCTAATGTGACTTTTATGTTACAAAAAAGAACAAGAAAAGGCAGAAATTTGTTCAGTTTGACTAAAAATCAATCCTTTGGGCATAATAGGCCCTGTAATTAAAGAAACATCTTATTCTCATCACTAATCTCAGGATAGCCATTTCAAGAGATATGTGTGTGTGAGTGTGAAAGCAAGGACAGAAGGTGTGTTCAGCGGTCTATTCCAGTCAAGACAGCAGTGTACTGCAGACTACTGTATCCCTCCCTCCTTCCCCTTGCTCTGTCCTACTCTACACTGCATTAAGCTGTGCACAAGGAGAATATAGGAGTATAGCCCGGGCGGTGTAATAAAGGCCAAAACCTCCCGTGCACGGGGCGTCAACGGAACCTGGTAGTAACTTTTAAGCAGATACATTTTTGTAACAAATTTGGCAGCGCCAACACGGTCTACACAATCCTCGACACGGGGTAGAGGAAAAGAGTCAGGTTTGGTAATATCATTGACCTTTCTGTAATCAGTACAAAAGCGTAACATATTATCAGGTTTTTTAACCAATAAACAGGGAGATGACCAACTTGAACAAGATGGTTCAGCCAGACCATTGTCTAACAAATACTTGACTTCTTGTTCCAAAAGTTTGAACAACAGACAAATACTTGTTTTTCGGGGGGGACACGATAAAAGGACTGACGAATAGGTGGGGAATATCGTGCTGTATTAGGTCAGAACGTGATGGAACATCGGAAAAGAGTGACAAAAATTCTTGCAAGAACATCCGTAACTTAGCACTTTGGTCACACGTCAAATGACCAAACAAAGTGTCCAGTTTAATAAGCGCCTCCGAATTACATAACCTAGGCTGAATTACATGACTCTCTAATACATCCTCTTCATCAGCACTAACGGCTTCCACAGGTGAAACTAAAAGCGAACTTTCAGTTACTGACAGCGCTGCAGCTTTCACATCAGAACCAGAAACAGGTTCCACCACCGGCACATGACTATAATATGGCTTGAGCAAATTTACATGACACAACCTGAGTTGTTTTCTTGCGATCCGGAGTAGAAATAACAATTTAGGTCAGAAACCTTCCGCAGGACTACATATGGACCACTAAATTTAGTTAAAAAAGGTGAAGCCGGAATAGAAAGTTAAGCCAACACCTGATCCCCAGGACTGAATTCCCTACTCACCGCCCTGCTATCAAACTGGACCTTAATTTTACTCTGAGGTTTAGACAAATTTTCACTGGCTAGTTTACAGGCCAGCAGAAGTCGACTACGAAACCCATTAACGTAGTCCAGCAAATTCGTAGGTGACGCGGGTTTCACTGGTCCATCAAAAAGTGTTGTTAAAGGTCCCTTCACCACGTGTCCAAAAACTAAATCATTAGGACTAAAGCCCAAACTTTCTTGGGTTACCTCTCTAGCGGCCAACATGAGCCAAGAGAGACCTTCTTCCCAGTCCTTATGAAGTTCGATGCAATAAGCGCGCAACAACTGTTTTAGGGTCTGGTGGAACCGTTCCAAGGCTCCCTGACTCTGTGGATTATACGCACTGCTTCGGTACGGTTCAACGCGCAACTGTTGCAAAACTTCCGCAAACATACGGGATGAAAAATTAGTCCCCCTATCAGTCTGAATTATTTTCGGGATACCAAAGATCGAGATAAACTGCGTCAAAGCCTTCACAATAGACTTTGTATTAATGGACCGCAACGGATACGCAGCTGGATATCGCGTGGTCTGACATATCACCGTCAACATATACTTCACACCAGATTTAGAAGGATTCAATGGCCTCACACAATCGATAACGATGTGTTCATAAGGGTTACTAACTACAGGAATGGGATATAAAGGAGCAGGCGGAATAACCTGATTAGGTTTGCCTGTTACTTGACAGATATGACAGGTCAGAATAAACTTGGATATATCTTTCTTAAGACGCGGCCAAAAACAGTGATGCAGTAACACTGTCATACGTCTTTTGGACTCCAAAATGTCCTGAAATATCACCATGAGCAGTCTGTAGTACTACATCACGCAAAACGACGGGTATTACAATTTGAAACAAAGGTTCACCCACCGCTATATCACTACATGAGTCCTGTTGTTGAGCCAAAATTAATTCATTAACAGAAATAGATGAAGGGAGGGCAGGCAAAACAACCCGTACGGTCGAAGGTTTTTCACGCGCAACATCAGTCCTCTTCGAGGCAAGAGCCTTTGCACACGTCACAGCGCAAGCTGAAAGCACATTAGGAAAATCCAAAGCATTTTTATCATCCTTTATGGCAAATGAGGGGGTCACCCTGACCACAGGAGGTGGTGGAACATCATGCCAAACTTGTCCCCCAGCCAAATTATTACCCAAGATGACATCCATGCCTTCTACCGGCAAAAAAGGACAAGGCCATCACAACCTTACCTTGCACAAGATCTGAATACAGCTGGAGTTTGTGCAAGGGCACAGAGAAAGTCTGTAACCCAATTCCTCGAATAAAGACACTACTACCCACGCCTGATTCAGAAGAAAAAGGTAATGTAGACTCTAATATAAACGATTCCAATTAATCTGTGTCCCGCAATATCTTAACAAGCACTTTAATAGAATCGTTCACCAAGGAAACGAAACTGCTTGTGATGAAAGGACCATATTCAGACGTCGTTACCTCAACACAAGTCTGAGTTTCACCTTGTTCATTTTTCACCAGTGTCGCAGATTTACTAATAAGAGTGTCGGTAGATGTATCAGAATAATGACAAAACTTTCCAGAGGCTAAAGCTACAGGCTTGGGAATAGATTTATTATACTTGCCATACTTGCTTCTGATCACCATTCAGATTAACAGATCGAATTACATTAACATTTCGAAACTCTCTGCGATTACCATCATTATGGCCTCTATGAGTTAAAATGAACTCATCCGCAAGAACAGCTGCAGA
This sequence comes from Sinocyclocheilus anophthalmus, assembly GCA_018155175.1. Lineage (NCBI taxonomy): Eukaryota > Metazoa > Chordata > Actinopteri > Cypriniformes > Cyprinidae > Sinocyclocheilus > Sinocyclocheilus anophthalmus. The sequence goes on from JADLZN010009210.1 coordinate 5,002, forward strand.
CTTCACTTTATGCTCATTTATGTAAGTGGCTACTCGATCAGGGACTATGTTCTTAAATTGTTCTAATACCATTAGATCGCACAAACTCTCAAAAGTGTCCGCTCCTACAGAAACACACCAGCGATTGAAATGACCCGTTAATTCCCTCGCGACTTCCCTTTTCTCCAACCTCTAAAACGTCGTCTATATGCTTCTGGAACCAGTTCATATGCCTTGAGCACCGCTTCTTTTACAACGTGGTATACCTTTCGTTGAGATTTTGATAGGGCAATATAAGCCTCTTGTCAGTGGTGGACAGTAACAAAGTAGCTTTACTTCGTTACTGTACTTAAGTACATTTTTCAAGTATCTGTACTTTACTGGAGTAGTTTTATTTTGAGTAACTTTTACTTCACTACATTCGAAAGCATAAGATCGTACTTTTTACTTCACTACATTTCATAAAATGTATCGTTACTCCTTATAAAATATCCCGTGCTCCGAGACGCAGAAGCGGTGTCTGATTCATGAACGAACTGATTATTTTCAATGAACCCGTTAAATCAGTTCAAATCGCACCAAACGATTCATTCACGAATTGGAATGTTCCGATTGCAGCTGTTCTCGAGTCGACAACTAACTGATTAAAATAATCCGTTTAGTGCGAATCTCCAGTAAACTAAATTCACAAGTAAGAACTGGGAGATCTTGTGAGCGCGCGCGTCTGATGCTGTTAAAAGTTACTAATGTCGAATTTTAGGATTAATTATTGTAACTGAAAATCATATTTAGGTCAAAGCTGTCAGTTGTTTGTGAACTAATTCTGCTGTAAAGGGTGATCTGTTTAAATGCTTGAATGCAGACACATTAACGTCAGAGTCTCTATGTTTTAGGTCAAAAAAAACATTCAAATTACACAGATTCAATAAAATAACTCATGCATGCTCATCTTCCCCGCTGCTGTAACGTTAGCAGTTTGTCTATTTTTATATTGTTTGTCAGCACACATAGCCTAATGTATCTGGATCAACGAGCCTAGACAAATATAAATGTTTATTCATAACCATGCTGAAAATAAGTCAATGTTAGCTAATGCTAACTGTCTAGATAACGAGCTTGCTAGTGCTAAATTGAGGCAATTTTTAAAAAAATAAAGTCCAAATATTTTTATTCAAACACCTTGATAGATTACATCTGAGGGAAAAAGAAAAGATGTGATGTTCAGAACATGTTAACTACAGCAATTATCAAAGTGGGAAGTGATGCCCACTGGGGGCATTTGGCCAGGGGTGTTTTTACACCACAGACAAGGTTTGAGAAGAAAAAAAAATCATTATGAAAATCTAATTATATTTTCCTTATTATAGTCATTATTTCCTTATTGGTTATTTTGGTAAAATCCCAGGTATTTTGAGCAGTACGATTATAAAAAAAAGATATGCTAATATAAAATTAAATGTTAAAAGTAGCCTATATAAAAACTGCAAAATAAACATTCATCTATGGGTACTTTTTACTTAAGTACATAAAAAAAATCAACTACTTTTGTACTTTCACTCGAGTAAAACTGAAAAATTAGTACTTTTACTTTTACTGGAGTAATATATTATTATACGGATCTGTACTTTTACTCAAGTACTTGATTGTGTACTTCGTCCACCACTGCTATTTTGCTGTGCCACCAAACACTGACAACAGGAAGGTACGATCCACATTCCACGCTCCTATCCTCAGTGATGTTTCAAAGAATGAAAGAAAACACATCGGGCTTTCTCGTTAAATTTCGGTACAAATTTCACCACATTTACAATATTGGAGAACTGACTATTTAAACCCTATTACACATTCCGTATTTCTAATTTCTAACAATTCTTTTTGCTGCTCAAATGTTAAGTTACAATTTCCCAAATCACTTCTTACCTCTGCCATAAGCGAAGTTGAAGCTCCCTTCCTCCACATCAGATTGTGTATCCAAAGTCAAAACCATCCTTTCCACTAATTTTTCTTTAACAGCTTTACGAAGTTGTCTTAATTTAGCTGTTTTAGGTAAAGCCAATTCAATACCAAAATGTTCACTCGCATTACGCAACTGATCTTTTGTGAGACCCTCAAATTTTTCCTCTGTAGGAGCAGCTAACAAATCCTCCAAATTATCCATTATAATTTTTACAGAGCGACAAAGGAAACTAATTATATAAAAATTTTGCAAATCGTGAAGAATAATTTCAAAATGAGTTTTAAGTGCTACCCCATAAAATTAAATAAGCTAACTCAACCCTAACCTCTTCGGTGCACCCACATGCAGCTCAACTGCCACCACAAGCAGTCTACCCGCGTCCGACACCCAACAAAAAAAACTAAAACAAAAAACTAAACTAACAAACAGCATTAATCGCTCTATACCTAACACGGGGCTGACACGAAGCTCTAGCGGTCTAAACCGCACCATCCTCATTTCTTTCGATTAAACAATTGCAACACAATCAAATAATCACAGCGAGCTCTACAATTCTATATTAGCTTACTTGATGTCAACTCTCCAACACCAGAATTAAAAATTTATCCAACTTAACAAAACATTACCCTTCCCAAAAATAATATAAATTTGCACAGCTCTCCCCAACTTTGGAATTTACCCAATCAATAACGATCCAAAATACTGGTCATTCCTTCCAGTTACCCAAGGACGAGCCCCCAAATGTTAAAAACTACCAGGTTCAAGGCAGAGCAACATTAAATGGGAAGGCCACGCACAAAATAAGTTAACTCAAAATAAACATTTATTAACATAATTTAAACGATAGTTATACCCAAAAGGGAAGAGAAAGGAAAACAACATAAGATCAAATATCAACGAAAGCTCAAAGTCTGGTGCTGGAGAGAAGTCAAGCTCCAATGAGGCACACTACAGAGATCCTTTTATCAGTCAACTCATCATAGGTAATCCACCGCACCTGCTGCTTGTCTCCACCCTGCAAACAGACAAAAGAAAACACACACACACACACACACACACACACCAGAACCCAGAACACCACCTAGAGGCGAACAGATCCCGTTTAGGGAACAGGTGATACCCCGGGTCGTAACAATTAATATTTATTAATTTATGGATAAATATACATATAAACCGCTGTGCCGTGCTGCTCATATTTATCACGGTGTAAAAATTCCTCTCCCTGCGCCCAAAACAGGTTGCCTGTGGATGAGAATCCAAAACAAGGACTGGTGGGAGGTTGTCCTGCTCCACTTCACAGTTGCCGAGTGAAAGGAGAGTTCTATAATGACAGGACACGCATTTATACAACACTATTCAAAAGGAAGAGCCGCTGGTTCTGCGCGTCATACGTCATTACGCTATTTCTGCGTCATTCAGTTTCGGGGTTCTCTCCTAGGCTGTGTCCGAAATCGCCCCCTATACCTTCATTCACTATTCCCTACATTAGGTCACTAATTCAGTTCACTAGAAGGAGTGAATGAAAACGAGTAGTGAATTCGGACACTGAGTGCACCGGAAGAATGCTGCTTTTGCATAGTTTGTGCATGCTGTTTATTAATCATTTGAAACTAACAAACTAGCAGCTCCAGTAGTAAGATTAAAATATTTATGTTGAACTATGTCATGGAAATTATGTATAAACCCTAATCAAAAAATTTAATAATCAATTTACAATGAATTTATGCCCGTGTTGTACATTATGCTGTACGCCATGGATGAGCGCTTTGTAAAAATGAACGGATTGATTATTCAACTGCGGGCGTCATCTTCTGGCGAGATGCGGGATTCGGCGCGTGACTCTCACGGTGCATTATGGGCATTCTCTAGCCGTTGAGCGTGCACCAGTTGTACCCCTTGTCCAAAGCTTTGTCCAAATACCCACACTTGCGGTCTTGGCCACTTAAGAGCGCGTGCGCGCGACAGGAAGTAAGTGAGCAAGACTGTACCATGTCTTAGAAACGCCAAAGCACAGTGCCCTTAACGCACACTAAATCCAAACTATCTCGAATACCGCTACATACGTAAACCGAGGGACGTTCCCTTTCAGCCGGTCACTCTCGACGTCACGTCGGCAAAAGGCCACAGCTACTGCCCCTTCCAGTGTCCTGTGGAAGCCACCTGCGCCCCTATTTTTTGGCGTAGGCCAGGGCTTCTTCACAAGAGGACCAGCTACTGCTGCAATGGCACTACCCAATGAGTAAGACTGGATAACACTGGGAAAACGTACCCATTCTACTTGGAACAGGGGCGTTACGGAAGCTCGAACCTTCCCGAAGGAGGTTTCGGAAGCAATACACATATGGACATCCCTTGGTGCATATGGAAGAATGGAGGTGATTGAACCCTCTTGGAATGGCAGAAGTCTGCCGGGGAAACACGGGCTCAAGGCTATACCGTGGACTTTACACATATGAGATCCACTTAGGTCTTACATATGGAACCCAGCCTTCTACCGGTTCTCGAGGATTCAGCGAGTGAAGGCCTGGCGCCGGACGCTCCGCCACGTCTGGCTGCCGAGGGGACGGAGGAACTCAACAGGGTCTACTGTATGGACTCTCTGGAGTGGTTTTGCAATAAAAACCGACAAATGCTTCTACCCGTTTGAGGTGAGAAAACAGGAGGATACCGGCTCCACACGAAAGGCTATAGAATCTAGCGAATGTGTTAGGGGTCGCCCAGCCCGCAGCCCTACAAATATCTGTCAGCGAGGCGCCACGAGCCAGCGCCCAGGAGGATGCAACACCTCTAGTTGAGTGAGCTCGCAACCTGAGCGGGCAGGGCACACCCTGTGCCTGATAAGCCAGGGTGATGGCATCCACTATCCAGTGGGCCATCCTCTGCTTTGAGACGGCATTCCCCTTCTGCCGGCCTCCGTGACAGACAAAGAGCTGGTCTGAGATCCTGAAGCTTTGCGTCCAGTCTACGTAGCACCTTAAGGCTCGGACGGGACAGCGCAAAACTAGGGCTGGGTCTGCCTCCTCCGAGGGCAGCGCTTGGAGGTTCACCACCTGATCCCTGAAGGGAGTAGCGGGAACCTTGGGCACATACTCTAGGCACAAATCGTTGACCGAAAATGCGTGCAGGTCCCCTACCCTCTTGATGGAGGCCAATGCTAGCAGGAGCAAAGTCTTCATTGAAAGGAACTTCAGCTCAACCGCCTGCAAAAAGGCTCAAATGGGCCCTGCTGTAGTGCCGTGAGCACCAGCGTCAGGTCCCACAAGGGAATAGAGGGGTGCCGTGGAGGATTTAACCTTCTCGCCCCCTTAAGGAACCTGACGACCAGGTCATGCTTCCCCCACGACCTCCTTCTACGGGGTCGTGGTTAGCAGCGATTGCAACAACAAACTTTAAGGGTGGAGGGAGACAGCCTTCGCTCCAACCCTTTGCTGCAAAGAGGACAGCACAACTCCAATCGGGCATCATCTCGGCGAGAAGAACACCACTCAACGAACAGGTTCCACTTCAAGCGTAGGCCTCTCGCTGAAGTGATGGTGTCAACTACCTCTTGGGGTAGGCCACTCAGAACCTCTGCGTCCCGTCCAGGGACCGGACATGAAGTTTTCAGAGGTCTGGACGCGGGTGCCAAGGGGTGCCCCGTCTCTGAGTCAGTAAATCCTCCTCAGAGGAATCGGCCAAGGAGGGGCTTTTGCGAGGAGCATTAGTTCTGGGATCCAGGTCCGGGTAGGCCAATAGGGCGCCACAAGCAGGACCTGCTCCTCGTCCTCCCTGACCTGGCACAGCAACTGTGCCAGAAGGCTCACTGGGGGAAACGCATACTTGCGAAGGCCCCGCGGCCAGCTGTGTGCCAGTGCGTCCGTGCCGAGTGTTCCCTCGGTCAGGGCGAAGAACAACTGGCAGTGAGAGGTTTCTGGAGAGGCAAACAGGTCTACCTGAGCGGCCCTGAAACGTCCCCAAACCAGCTGGACCGTCTGGGGATGGAGTCGCCATTCTCCCGGGAGCGCAGCTCGGGACAGCTCGTCGGCTGCCCGGTTGAGCAGCCCAGGAATGTGAACAGCACGAAGCGACCTCAGATGCTTCTGACTCCAGAGGAGGAGGTGGCGGGAGAGTTGCGACATGCGACGAGAGTGCAGACCACCTTGTCGGTTGATATACGCAAAGGTCGCTGTGTTGTCCGTGCGGACTAATACACGCTTGCCTCGTAAGCGCCCTTTGAGACGGCCCCGGGCAAGGTGCACTGCCAGCAACTCGAGGCAGCCAGTGCAGTTGGGGCCCCGTCCAAAACCCCTGACACTGCAAGCCCGTTGAACGTGGCCCCCCAGCCGGTGGTTGAGGCATCCGTGCAAACCACAGAATGCCTGGAGACCTGCTCCAGGGGCACTCCTGCCCGGAGGAACACAAGGTCTGACCACGGGGTGAAGGTTTGGCGGCAGGCCGGTGTAACTTGGACCCGGAAGGTGCCGCGTTGCCACGCCCACCTCGGGACTCAGCCATGGAGCCAATGCTGCAGCGGTCTCATATGGAGCAGCCCCAGCGGCGTGACTGCCGCTGTAGCTGCAATATGCCCCAGGAGCCTCTGAAACAATTTCAGTGGAACCACTGTCCACTCTTACTAAGTCCCCCCAAGGGAAAAGCGATCCTCTGCATCGGGGAGAGTTTGCTCTTTTCCCAGTTGACCCGAAGGCCCAACAGGCTGAGGTGTGAGAGCACCAAATCCCTGTGTTCGCACAACTGATCCTGAGACTGCTTCGTTGAGGTAGTTGAGACTGCGAATGCTCTGTTCTCTCAAGGGAACAAGGGGTACCTCCGCAACTTACGTGAAGACACGGGGCAACAGGGACAGCCCGGAGGGCAGGACCTCGTACTGATATGCTCATCCTTCAGACGCAAACCACAGCAATGGTCTGTAGTGCGGAAGGGTCGACACATGAAGTACGCGTCCCTCAGGTCGACCGCTGCCAAACCAAAAAAAACCCCTACCTAGGGGACAGATGCACCCGAAGATGCGTTCCTGCGTCAACATCTTGAACGGTAACCGGTGAAGGGCCCGGTTCAAGACACGCAGGTCCAAGATTGGTCGTAACCCACCGCCTTTCTTGGGTACAATGAAGTAGGAGCTGTAAAACCCCGTCTTCATATCGGCTGGAGGGACCGGCTCTATCGCACCCTTCGCCAGTAGGACTGCAACCTCCGCCCGCAAGACAGGACCATCGGCCGCCTTCACTGTTGTGAAGCGGATGCCACTGAACTTGGGGGGACGCCGGGCGACTGAATCGCATAGCCGAGCCTGACGGTTCGAAGGAGCCATCAAGACGGGCTGGGTAGCTCAAGCCAGGCTCCCAGACACCGCGCTAGTGGCATCAACGGAACTACAGGCGTACCCGCAGTGGGGCAGCGCAGAAAAACGCAGGGACCCAGCCCGGGCGTCGCGTAGCCGGTCCGAGGCGGGGTCAGTTGTGTGTAACACAGACCTGCGTTCGAGCAGAGGGTGCATGGGTAGACCGTTGGTTCGTCCTCCCGATCCGCCCACTGCTGCTCACTGGCGAGAGAGGAGGGTGAGTGTGATACGCACTAGATCGTCCACAACCCCCCGTCCCCTCTGGGGACCCAGAAATAGAGGAATTGCTCTTTGTCGAGAATTTGGGTACCACCGACCGAAAGGTCATTGGTGGAAAAAGATTCTCCACCCGGCCCTCCTCTGGGGGAGGGAGTGTTGCGTTCACCATCTCCCGAAGAGCAGCTCCCTCCATTTCTGGGTTGCCCGTCTCAGGGCCTCTGTTTTTTCGCTTGCCACCAGGTTTGGCGGGGGACTGGACGGGCGGGGCGGCTGCCCTGCGGCCGGCTCCACGGCACAGCTTTGCTGGAGGACGCAGGAGCTCTGCTCTTGTGTGGCGGTGGCAGGGGGGCCGCCCTCGGCGACGGCAGCAGCTGCACGCCGGCAGGATGTACCTGATGGCCTCAGTCTGCTTTGGTCAGCGGAGAACCACTGGGCAAGTTCTCCACCGTGTCGCCGACAGGCCGGCCTGGGACACGGGGGCGTTCAAGAATCATGTCTTGTCCGTCTTGCGCATGTCAACCAGTCACAGCCAGAAATGGCGCTCCAGGACCACCATAGTGGACATCGCACGAACCAGAGACCGCACCGTAACCTTCGTCACTCGCGGCGCAAGGTCCGCCGCGGTGCGGAGTTCTCTACGAACTTCCGGGTCGTGACCACCCTCAAGCAAGTCCCTTAGTGCCTTGGCCTGGTGCACTTGCAATTACGCCGTAGCGTGTAAGGCGGAGGCAGCTTCTCCACCGGTCGTATAGGCATCGCTGGCCAGTCGAGTACCTACAGACCCGGGAGGGGAGGCACGGTTCTCCCTGCCGGTTGGAGGCGGTATTAGGACACAACTGCATCGCAACCAACCACTCCACCGGGGGGACCCTTGTAACCCACTAGCTGCCCCACCATCGAGGGTGGTAAGAGAAGAGGATCCAGCAAATCAGTTTCCGGCAATAAAAAGGTGCCGTCCACGACCTGTTGGGCTCCTCATGCACCTCTGGGAAGAAAGGCACCGAGGTGGGGCGCTGAGAACCAGTGCGGACCACCCAGAGAACCAATCGTGCAACCTTGAGGGCTCGGGACACGGTGAAAGTCTTCACTCAAGCCCTACCCCTACAGCGGCCCAGGAAAGCATAGCCATAATTTCTGGATCCAATTCAGGCATTGCTACAGTCCCAGAGAGCAGCAGCACAGCCGAATCTTCCTCTCCAGAAAGCTCTGGCTCACCCTCCGATGCTGCAACCGACATCCGATCGTCGGGGGGAGCCTCGGAAGAAACAGGTGGTACCCCCCAGGAAGGTCCAGCCTGCTCTCTCGAGGGCTCCGCTGGTTTCGAAGTGCCGGCTGCTTGGGCATCCCTTTTCTCTCTTAGGGGAATGACTCACCGTACCGTAAGACAGTCCGCCACCGCCAGAAAAGGACGCCCCGGCTGCACCAGAGGAACCCAGATTAGGCAGTGGCACGGGGCACTCCGCACCATTGCAGGTAACGGAGTCCGGTCCGCAACTCCGAGATGGTCATACCCCCGCAATGGGAGCATGAGCCATCCACGAAAGCCACCTCAGCGTGCTTCATGCCCAGGCACGAGAGGCAGCGATCGTGACAATCACCCAACGCCAGGTAACGACCACATCCAGAAATGCCCGGGTGATACGTTGTCTATAGCAAGACCCACATCGTCTTTATAAAGACGTAACGTCAAATTTGCCAAGCAACGTCGTCTTTAAAAAGACGCACCCGAAATTGCTCTTTTAGGGGAAAAAGCTCTTTTAGCGTGCTGAGGCGCACAGGGGAGATGATCATCTGCAACACCAACAGGGGGCAGTGCAGCCTGATGTGTGCAACCCACTCGGCACGGGAAACCACCACCGCTGAAGCGCCGTCCACCAACACGAAGAGCTCTCCAAGAGCGCGCTGAACTCGTTCAGTCTTTTCTCTCAGTAGAGTAGTCAGGAGCAGAACGATGTGATCGCTCGGCTCCGAAGCGAAAAAGCTGAATATGCGCTGCATCTGCTGCCTACTTATACTCTCGCTGTGATCAGTGGCAGCTGGATGCAATTATCGCATGCCATTTTGCATTGGCTCGTTTAGTTTACACTCGAAGTAGATTGGTCCCTCTAAGCGAGATCCCAATATCGTCGGTCCTCCGACGTGACGTCGAGAGTGACCGACTGAAAGGAAAACTGTGTTTTTACGTTTTATTGGTGCAAAGACGAGTAGTGGTGATATTTATTTTGTACAACATTTGCAACTGCTTTTTATAATTTAATTAGAAGCACCACAAAATTAAATTGTCATGTTATAGGGACTACTGAACAGACATTTAGAAGTTGATTTTAAAATGCAAAGTATGTCCAATTAAAATAAAGCTGTGTAAACACTTGCATTTTTACAACACTATAAGTGTGTCCCATCAAGTAATGAAAAGTTCAACACACACTTGTCGCCTTCATCCTCACTTGAACACTTGGGCAAAATACAGGAAATACGTCATTTAAGTAATCAAGTGGTTAAGTGCAAAGACTGCAAGTGTGGGTATTTGGACAAAGCCGTACACTCGTTTTTGCAGTGCATTGTGGGATTGAATGAGTGCACTCGAGAACGTCCACTATGGTTTCGGACACCACTAAAAATGGCTGTTCCCTCAAATAGTGCCCTATTTAAGGGTATAGGGGGCGATTTCGGACACAGCCCAAGTATAGGTCTCTGCAGGAAAGTAATGGGAGTTACCAGATTGGGGCGTTTTTAGACCATGTTTCCTGATTGGCTGACGCCATAGTGACGGTAGGTTTAGGGGTGGGGTTAGGTAAGGGGGATCCTTTTGATTGCATGAATGAGAAACACCCTGCAGTTTGAAAACACCAACAAATTCAGAAACGCCCACTTTTGCTCTGCAGAGACCTCAATCTCGTTCAATCCGATCGAGTTTTTACATGCACTCTCAATCGTATTAGAAAAGGAATAAACCACCCCCTTCAATCCGATTGAAATTTCATTCCGATCGAGCTCAATCGAGTCGATTAAGGTGTTTACATGAAGGTTTTTCAGTCCGATTGAGCGGTCAATCCGATTACAAATGGATTATTTGGTTGCATGTAAACGTAGCCATTGATAGTTGACAGAGTGATAATCTTTGCTCTGATTTTTTTAACTGAAAATTAAGCCCTTGTCTCCTGTATGTCCTCCAGACAAAAATCAATAATGCAGTTACACAGCAGCCAGTTTATTTAATCAATAACCTTAATATGTTTAGAAAACACCACTTGTCAGCTTTTATTTTAAGCTAAAAATACATACTCATTTTTGTCTGTCTGTTGTAAGCTGGATATGAAGGTGAAAGATGTTAATTATTGTGGCATGCAGTATGTTGAGACAGTTTTACAGTATGCCAAATCAGTTATGCAATATAATCTGTGTTTACCTATACAGGAATAAATACATGCATTGATGTGTATCAGGAAAATTATCAAAACATCTTTTGCACTTACTGGCTGTAAGTAAACTTATAGTGACAGCAACCAGTAGCCTCAAAAGTTGCTTTAAAAGAGAGTAAGTTCAGCTACACTGTAACAAAAATATCTTGAATCATGTATGTATTATATTTCTGTTCTGCAATTTATATAATAACCATGTTTTTTCACTTTATTAGACAGCACTTTTCTAGTTAATGTGCATTCCTTCTTTGCTTCTGGTCATTCAGGGGGTTTTGGATTGAGTTTGAAATTTAACATAATGGCAGGGATGATGATGATCAATTCAGCATGTGATTCAGTGAGTTTAGTCAGATTAATCAGATCATTTTACTCTGCAAATTAGTTCAAACAGTATCAAAATTCCATTAAAAACATAATGTCATTGTCACTGTTGTGTTGTTAAACCCTACAAGTTCATTGCAGCTCTAATTGCAGGGATATATTAGTGACCATTAACAGTTTTGACTTACAGTCAAAAGTAGTAATTTACAATGAGAATAGCTCTGTGATTTAGTTAATTATTGTCTTGTCATTTTATGACTGCTTGCTCTTACTGTGAAAGTAATGTTTCAAGCAGTAAGTATTGTTGATCCCCAGCAGTGGTGCCAATCCTTATATAAAATATTACATTGGTTAATCCATGAGAGTAAATACCAAGTTTTGTAATCAGTACATCACCTCTATTCTCATTCTTCGATGACATATTAAGAAGCTCTAAAGATTTTCATTCTGCTCTTATATATATATATATATATTATATATATATAATATATATATATGTGTGAAAATGTTGTTTTTGGCCGCCCCCTTCCCTTCCTGATTTCTTATTTTTTGGCATGTTTTTCACACTTTAATGTTTCAGATCATCGAACTAATTTAAATATTACACAAAGATAATGCAGTAAATACAAAATGCAGTTTTTAAAATGATTATTTATTTTATTAATGGAAAAAAGCTGTCCAAACCTACGTGACCCTACGTGAAAAATTAATTGCCCCCCCCCCCTCCTGTTAAATCATGAAAGAACTGCAATTAACCACATCATTTTAGAAAGCTGAGTTAAATTTCTCTAGCCACACCCAGGCCTGATTATTGCCAGACCTTTTGAATCAAGAAATCACTTAAATAGACCTGTCTGACAAAGTGATGCATGCTTAAAGAGCAACACATCATGTCTAAAGAAATTCAAGAACAGATGAGAATAAAAACAGTTGACAAGAATCAGTCTGGAAAGGATTATAAAGCCAATTCTAAGGCTTTGGGACTCCAGCGAAACACGATCAGATCCATTATCCACAAATGGAGAAAACTTCCCAGGAGTTGCCGGCCAACCAAAATTACTCCAAGAGCACAACAACGACTCATCCAAGAGGTCATAAAAGAACCCAGAACAACATCTAAAGAACTGCAGGCCTCACTTGCCACAGTTAAGTTCAGTGTTCATGATTCAACAACAAGAAATAGACTGGGCAAATATTGCATCCATGGGAGAGTTCCAAGGCAAAAGCCACTGCTGACCAAAAAGAACACAAAGCTCGTCTCACATTTGCCAAAAAAATATCTTGATTATCCCAAGACTTTTGGGCAAATATTCTGTGGACTGATGAGACAAAAGTTGCACTTTTTGGAAGGTGTGTGCCCGTTACATCTGGCGTAAAACCAACACAGCATTTCATAAAAAGAACATCATACCAACAGTCAAACATGGTGGTGGTAGTGTGATGGTCTGGGGCTGCTTTGCAGCTTTAGGACCTGGACGACTTGCCATAATTGACGGAACCATGAATTCTGCACTCTATCAGAAAATCCTGAAGGAGAATGTCCGGCATCAGTTTGTGATCTCAAGCTCAAGCGCACTTGGTTTATGTAGCAGGACAATGATCCCAAACGCACCAGCAGGTCCACCTCTGAATGGTTCAAGAAAAACTAAATTAAGGTTTTGGAGTGGCCAAATCAAAGTCCGGACTTAAATCCTATTGAGATGCTGTGGCATGATGGCGGTTCATGCTCGAAAACCCTCCATTGTGGCTGAATTAAAACAATTCTGCATAGAAGAGTGGGCCAAAATTCCTCCACAGCGATGTGAAAGACTCATTGCCAGTTATCGCAAACACTTGATTGCAGTTGTTGCTGCAAAGCGTGGCACAACCAGTTATTAGATTTAGGGGGCAATTCATTTTTCACGTAGGGCCACAGTTAGGTTTGGACAGCTTTTTTCCCTTACTAAAATAAATAATCATTTAAAAACTGCATTTTGTGTTTACTTGCATTATTTTTGTGTAATATAAATTTGTTTGATGATCTGAATCTTTAAAGTGTGACAAACATGCAAAAAAACCAGGAAGGGGGCCAACACTTTTTCACACCACTGTATATATATATATATATTATATATAATATATTATATATATATATATATGTAAGTATTGTATTATATAAAAATTACAGTTTTATACGCACCTGCTCTGTAAATAATGCTTGTGAATGATAAGTAGAAATGGCAGGGATTATTCAGAGTCCTTAATCAGGTTTACCGATTTGTCAATCATGATATGGCTGAGACTGTCTAGTGTCACTCTCTTTATCCTTAATGGATCTGATGCCACTTGAGGGATGTTGAGTGTTGCTAGCAGAACAGCAGCAAGGAAGAAAGCACATCCTCACCAGTTTTTCTCAGTACATTTAAATGTGCATTTATGCATTTAGCAGATGCTTTTAAACAAAGCAATAGAGTTATGTATATTGTGTAGCACTGCAGTGAGCAGAACGCAGTGTTCAATATTTTCCAACCACTCCAGAGTTTATCAAACAAACAAACCTACCTAAGAACTACAGTATGCCTCCCTGAAAAATATGAGTGAACCTAGGAAAGATTGGCATGTCACCACTGATTCTGACAAACTCTCCAGATGCATGACTGAGAGTATTCCTAACAACTGCATCACTTGCCAGGTACAGAAACTGGGTATTTTTATACGAGGAACAGCAGAGGGTGGTGAAGACAACACAGTCCATCACTGGCCATGAGCACCCAGCATCGGTGACACATATTCAGATTAGGGCTGTGCAAAAAAATCGAATGCGTAGCTTGTCAGTGAACTACAGCTCTGTGTAGTAAATGTCGTTCCATCTGAAAGCACGTGCTGGAGATTTACTACTAATCACAGAACTGGCTTTACTGACGAGATGAGCATGAAAATTGCATTTGATTTTTTTGCACAGCCCTAATTGAGATAGATGACTTAAGAAAGGCCAGGTCATTATTAAAGACCCCAGGCATCCGAATCATTGCTTGTTTTGTCCTTTACAAACTGAGAAACAGTGGCCGGGCACAGATCAAATGGCTATGGGACAGCTTCTACCCACAGGCAAAAAAAATACAACCTCACTGCTATAATTTATTTATAACCTGTTTTTGAATGTTCTTATATGGCTATTGTTTCTATTCTTTCCTATTATTCACATTATAGGTTGATTTTTATGCACTTGCTGCTTTATATATTATTCATTTTGAATAAAATTTTTGCATGCACCAAAAATGCACTTACTACTTTATGCCATTATACCTGTACCTATGCAATTATATTGCCTTAGTCTTTGTTTATTACCTTATAATAACTATGTTTTATTTAACACTATCTTTTGTTATTTTTATGCTCATTTTGAGTAGGGAGGCATAGTCTGTAGATTAGAGAAGATTGAACACCGCCTTCTGCTCATTGCAGTGGTACATAATCTATATCTGCATCATCATGTTTCATCTGCAGCACGTCCACCTGATCTGGCTGTTCAGGTGTTGATGTTCTTTTGCCTTCTGCAGCTTTTATCACTGAAATCACTGGTGAGATTTCATCCATAGATCCTATATAAATAATTGTAATAAATGCCAAATCATACAAGTTGATGCAAACTTGATGTTCTTTATAAAGGGTTTGTAATTTAGGAAATTCTCCTTTGACATGCACAAGGCAAAGTAACTGACTTAGTATGGAATTTTTTACATATTGGAGTGACAATCTAGCATTTCCTATAGTGAAAATATAATCTATATTATATAGAAGTATAGTCTTTTCGACATAACTTACTGTGAAGTCTTATGCAATAAAGACAAAAATGCCAACAAACAAACAAAAATTAATTGCAAGATGAGCTTTGCTTGGAGACTCTCCTGATTTTAGGCATCTTATGTTTGCAGCCAAATCAGTGAAAGCTGACAAAGTAGAGTTTATCCCACCTTTTGAGTAAAACTTTGTGAATGTGAACTATTGCTGGCAGTGGCATTACTACAGTAAATTTGGTGGTATGTAACCAGCTTTTACATTTATTAATTCAGAAGTAATTCCTTTGTCAGATTTATTACCAAATTATTGCAGGCTGGTAGGTTGTGCTCCTTGACATATTCACTGTACATCATACTTAGTTTAATGTTAGTATTTCAGGCATACAGCTGAACTCAGGGGAAATGTTATGGTCAAAAGGTTGGTTGGAGAAAATATGAAGTGTAAACATCTGTAGTGGTATTTACAGAAACAGGATGCTACTACCATTTCCGTTTCATAGTACCATAGTACCATTTCATGTGATAGTTATTCTATAATCTGATGTTAAGATGATTTTAGATTGTAAATAAGACAGATGGTGCCAGATGGATTTGTATGTGTTTGCATTTACTATTTATTACTACTTTTTCTGTAATGTCACTCTTTGTAAATAGATATTTGTGTGTGCAGTTTGATGACTGTGACACATACAGTATATTGTGAACAGACCTCTACGCTGACTGGTGCCTTTCAGCAGGTTAAGGCCTGTACGTGTTATAAAATAGCAAGCCACCTTGCCCTTCTGTCAAAGGGTTCCCAGACTGAGAAGCTGCTGTGGAAATGAGCTGTAATCTCCAGCACGCCACAGATTTACCCTATGCCAGCTGCACATTACCCTCAGACCTTCATCAGCAACTCTTCTAAAGCTGAAAGGTAACAGGGTGAATACTGCTCTTAATGTAAATCTGTGTGTGTGTGTGTTTTTTCTGGCTATATGTGCGCTCAGGATTAAACCCAACAGAGGAAGGGAAAGAGATTTTATGTTTAGAATGAAACATGAGTGTGCTGCATATTGTACGGTATATAATGTATATAATTAGTATGTGAAATAATATGCAACAATAACAAACATTAATGAGACATTTTATTTACATATATATTTATATATATTTTCAATTGATTTATAATTATAAAAATGTTAAAAACAAAGAACCATATTTTAAATAATATATAAATTATATAGCCCTTAATTGGTCAGTCCACTGCATTGTATGGCACACTGCACATTTTGCCAAATGATCCAGATATTCCACGCACACACAATCAAATTTGCATACTGTGCACAATATAGGCCTATATGCTGCACGAAAAGTACTTATTATGGTAATACACTGTTAGGAACATACCCACAGATTCCTCTGTCAGCAGTCACACAGCTCACACAGATGTGATGAATGTGCAGAATCAGCCAGTGTGTGTGTGTGTGTGTGTCTCTGTGTTAGTAGCTAATGGAAAGAGAGAAAAGAAGAAGCTCTAGAAATGGACGATTTGATTGAGTGTTTTTCCCATTCCAGCATTTAGACCCTCAAGATGTCTTTCTGTTGCCATTTAGATCTAAGTTTAGATTTAGTCTCAAGACCAGTGGCTGATCTTGCACTCACCAGCACAACGATGAACCGAGAAGCAGGAGAGACCTTTTTAATGCGTAATAATTATTATTTTAATCTGGTATTAGGTCATAGAAGACTCTCATTTAGTTAGTGTGTAACTAAACATCTTTCTGCCGGAAGTGCCCTAAAGTGACCCCTCTTCCTTCACACTCAGTGTTTTCTATCTACGTATGTTATTGTTGAGTCATGAGACAGTTAATGTGTTCAGTCTCTGACAGAGTTCCCTCTAAGCTGTGCACGTGCACGCCAACGCACTTCTTACGCCACGACTGCGCAGAAGAAATAATATGCTTTGCACAAGACAGATGCAAAAATGAGTTTGGGAAGCCATTTGATTGAATTCTAGTAAATGCAAAATAATTGCAATGCTCGGGCAAACCGCTATAGAGTTGGTGTCACAATAGAGTTAGAACCGGTGAATGTGGTTTACAGGTTTCATAGAAAGAGAATGATGTGCACCAAATCATTCGCTATAGAAATCAAATACTTTAATGGTTGCAGACAAAATAGCTCAACATGAGAGCCTACGCAAACGTAATGACATGTGAAATAAAACGTCATCATGCTT
Source organism: Sinocyclocheilus anophthalmus (assembly GCA_018155175.1). Classification (NCBI taxonomy): domain Eukaryota; kingdom Metazoa; phylum Chordata; class Actinopteri; order Cypriniformes; family Cyprinidae; genus Sinocyclocheilus; species Sinocyclocheilus anophthalmus. The sequence continues at coordinate 22,235 of JADLZN010009210.1, forward strand.
TAAAGAGGAGTGGCTTGACTAAGTGGTGGGATAGCGGATGATGAGCACCGTACGGTAACAAAACTCATTTACAGTTCTGTTTTATTCCTCCTAACTGCCAGAGGCACTGCTAAGCAATAGTGGATAATCACAGCGTCAGCTAGATAGGTCGAGAAAAAATGTCAACTAGGTCACGTCATGACGCAGACTGAGCCACAAGGATATAAACCTCAGTAGCTTGGTGCCCATTCTCTTTTCGCTTCTCACTAGTGATAGGTTGTTATTTGCGCGTGTGCAGCTAACCTAGTTGTGTGGATTCGCCCTCCCAAGCTGTGATAGCGCACTCTGCACTGCCATAAGGACAGATATATATTTGGATTTCTTTTTCTTCATCACATAAGTACATATTATAAATTTGATTGTAGTGTCAGCGATACCCTGTGCTTCACGGTACTATCCGGTGGCTGGTCTCGACTGCACATAGGTAGCATTTCCATCGCAAACCTAATATAATTTTTGAGTGCGTTTGTTGCATATCTCGGCCACTCGGTACTATCCGAAGGCAGGTTTGGTAAATTTACATTTAATTCTGAGTCTGTTTTCAAGAATATAATCTTCCGGTTCTATCCGAAGATTTTTTCTTCAACCTCCTGGGCTGGTATTATTACAGTTTGAGTTCCTACGGTGCTAACCGATGATGTATTATTGACGAATTCATGGCTCACAGTTTGCTTACAGTGGGGAAATTGATTTTGTAAGTTTGCCCACTTACAATAAAATGAAGGGTCTGTCATTTTTATGGTAGGTTTATTTTAACGTATAGAGACAGAATACCAACAAAAAAAATTCAGAAAAAACACATTATATGAAGGTTAGAAATTGATTTGCATTTCAGTGAGTGAAATAAGTATTTGATACCCAAGCAAAACATGACTTACTACTTGGTGCAGAAACCCTTGTTGGCAATCACAGAGGCAAGTCGTTTTTGGTAGTTGGTCACCAGGTTTGCACACATCTCAGGAGGGATTTTGATCCACTGCTCTTTACAGATCCTCTCTAAATCTTTAAGGTTTCTTAGCTGTCGTTTGGCAACTCGAAGTTTAAGCTCCCTTCACAGATTTTCTATAGGATTGAGGTCTGGAGACTGGCTAGGCCATTCCATGACCTTAATGTGCTTCTTCTTGAGCCACTCCTTTGTTGCCTTGGCGGTATGTTTCGGGTCATTGTCATGCTGGAAGACCCATCCATGACCCATCTTCAGTGTTCTGGCTGAGGGAAGGAGGTTCTTGTCCAAGAGTTTGCAGAAAAACAGCCCCAAAGCATAATGTTTTCACCTCCATGCTTGACTGTAGGGATGGTGTTCTTGGGTCATAGTCAGTATTTCTCTCCCTCCAAACACAGCGAGACGAGTTAAAGAGCTAAATTTTGGTCTCATCTGACCACAGCACATTCTCCCAAGCCTTCTCTGAATCATTTTGATGTTATTTGGCAAACTTTAAATGGGCCTGTACATGTATAAGATTTTTGTTTTTGTGAAAACCTGTATCTGAAATGTAAATCATGTAATTTTATGGCTCAATACTGTATGTTACCATAGACATTGTCCAACCCCACTTATAATGTGTTCATTTTACTTGTGCAGCTCTTAAAATGGGTCATAAATTGCCTTACATTCATTTTTTTTATTCTGCAGATACCCTGTAAATAGTGAAATAAAATACCTTCCTTCGTATTTGTATTGAAAATATTTTTGATTGACATTTAAACTCCTATCTAATTTTCTATATTTAAAAAAAGGTATTTTTTTTATTTGGGCTAGTTAAATTTATTATCGGGCTACCAAAATCTGAAGAGTATCTGCCCGAAGGGCTACCAGGGATTTTGAAATTTTACAAGCCCTGCATCTTCTTAAATCTCTACAACCTCCAGTACCAGCTACGCCTGCAGACAACACACCAGAAGATGAGAGTTTTCTTCAACATCCGGATGCCATTTCAATGAGTGCTCTAATTCACACCACCTAGGGCACCGCATGCCACCTTTTCAGTTCTTCATTTCCTTCAGACTATATTGGCAATGGACATTTGACTCGTGGCTTGGAACACTCACAACCCTGCTAACAGCTCGGCGCCAGGTATGGCTTGCTCAGGCAAGATTGCCTGAAGATTGTAAGAAGACGCTGAGGGAATTGTCAATTGTGCCGGGACATCTTTTTGGCCCCAATGTCTCTGAGGTATTAGAGAAAAGAATGAAGTTGTCCGAAGTCACACAACAGCTAACTCAGGCCCCACAGGCACCCTCTCTTAGGATGCCACCAGCTCCCACTCATTCACGCTATTCAATTGCAGAGCAACGACTGCGCTGCGACAATACTTCTCAACCTCAGATACCACAACAACAAAGACTGGCTCAAGAGGCCCAGGGACATTGCCCTTTACACCATCATCATTAAAATGGCCCAGGTACTCGTTATAGTTTAGAAAATGGTAATAAAATATGAGAAAATCTCAGAATTTAACTGTGTCAGAACAAATTCATCTTGATATTGTTAGATCATTTTGATAGAAAGGTACGTAATAGATTACAATAAACCAAAAATTATTCATACAGCTGTCAATATTTACACAACTATCAATACTTTGTCGGGTGACCCTTAGCCTTAATGACAGCATAGTCTCCTGGGCATGTTGTCAACCAGGCTCATGCAAACCTGAACTTCAGTTTTTTCCCAGACTCAGTCTGAATAATTTTTGGTCCCAAATTTGTATACATTTTACTGGTAGTCCACTGTATGAAGAATTTTTGGGTATAATATATCACAGTTTAGTTTATTTTGCTATCCTCACTTTACATTAATGAACTATAGTGTCCTGCACCCACTAGTAAAAAAATATCAAAAATTATATCTGGTCTCTGAATAATTTTTGGTTTGACTGTATTGGTTATTTTCACACTTAATTATGCCCATTAAAATGTATTTTACAAGTTTTTATTACTTTCACTGTTCATTTTTTTCTCTCTCTATGGTAGCCTACATCATCTTTAATTTAATAGCATTAGAGCTGCTCCATTGCAGCGGCTTAGTACTGTAATCACACACTTTGCTGTAATAATGCAGGCAACCACTCGTTATAAATCTCCTAACTGTGATATTTTCATAAATAGAAGTCGCGTTTTTTTCATCTGAAACGTGCAGCGATTTATTTTCCAAAGCCCTCATATAATGCAGAAACACTCATGAAGCAAGCAAAACGCGCAACGCGTTCACGTATTTGTACTGGTGCAGAATGAGAGGGACAAGTACAGTACAGCCTAGCGCATTTCACACAGGCTGTTAGTTTCACTTTCGCCAGAAAGTCGTGTATGCTTAAGGGTGAAAATAAATGATGTTTATAGTGAATGCCCCTATAAATTGTCTTATATTTACGATTTAGTTTTAATCCAAATGATGCGTGTGCTAAGTGAGCGAACATCAATAAAGATCACACAACAGAAGTGCGCGCGCTCTCTCTCTCTCTCTCTCCCTACCGTTAAGTAACTTGTGCATTGTTTTAGTAACTTGTGCATTGTTTTACTTACTTGTTTTTTCCGACCGAACTACAAGCTTTCCAGTGATGTCTGTGAGAAAGGGATATTCACTCGACAAGCTCGCGCATCTGCGCCGCTGCGTGCTCAATCCACTCAGCGTGCTTTGCTTATCAGCTGGCGCAAATCAGCTATACAGGCATTAATACTGAATGTTTTATATTCATTGCATACATATACTTCGTAGACATCTTTAATCTCTAATAACCCCATTCTGCTGTCTGTTGTCGGTGTTTCTTTGTCTGAATATGGCACTTATTATCAATCATGCTGTGTGGTATCGGCGTTTGGTATCGGGGCATTTTAACGAGTACGAGGGCAGGAGCTCAGTATCGGGCCTGATACCGATACTAGTATCGGTATCGGTGCATCCCTTCTTCCTACAGCTGTCAAGGATCCAACCAGTTCTATGGCCCTGTCGCTAGAAATTTGTTCACTTTTGCAGGAAGGAGCCATAGAAAAAGTTCATCCCCTCAGTACAGAGGTTTTCTGCCAGTTCTGTATCTGCGCTACTTAAATGTGTTCCTTAAGCCTCTTCCTTTTCGTATGTTACAAAAACAGTTGACATTCTTTGGTCTGTGATGGAAGGAGACTGTTTTGTGAGTGTGGACTTGAACGATGCATACTTTTATGCCCCCATTGTTCCACACTTTACAGGAAGTTCCTAAAATTCAGCTTTCAGGACCAAGCATACCAGTTCAGAGTTCTGCCATTCGGTCTCTCTCTGGCCCCTTGTGTATTTGCAAAAATTCCTTACGGTGTCCTTCTGCAACAGTCATCCCTCATGACTGTGTTGGTATGTCATCCACTAGTGCTTAGCACCACCTCTGCCGGTCAGGAGGAATGAAACAGAACACTAGTTATGTATGTAACTGTGGTTCGGTAAATTCTAGATGACCGCCAGAGTTCTTTGTCACTCGAAATGCACGAGAAGTGTTCCGAGGCTGGTGCGGTTTATATCCTTGTGGCTCGGTCTCTCGACCTATCTAGCTGATGCTGCAATTATCTACTAGTGCTTAGCACCGCCTCTGGCAGTCATCCGGAATTCACAGAACCACAGTAACATATGTAGCTAGCGTTACAGACAGGTGTAGTAGTGTGCAAATTCTACTACATGGGGATGTTTTAGATAATTGTAAAAGAATTCACATGTTCGTGTTTTTTTGAAAATATTTATTGAAAACTATTAGATTTTTTTATTATATTATATTATATTATACATATATTATATTATATTGGTATAAAAATTTAACTGTTGCTGCGTGATATTTTTTGTATGATTTTTAAAAGAATTTCTTGGTAAGTAACACAACACTGTAAAAAATGTTTTCTCAGGTAAACTAAAATGTGCATAATTTAGTTACATCAAGGGTCAAATCAAATATAATTAGCACATTTAAGTTAAAAGTTACACAATTTTTTGTATGTATGCTGTACAGTTCTGATATAAAGAACGTTTTTGCTCAGGTGGTGGAAATGTCCACCCAATAGAGAAAAGTTTTGCTCAGCAAGAAAAACAAAATTAGAGGAAACATCAGTCTCTGAACAGTTTGCTGAAGGCTGCTCTGCTCTCTGCTGAGGAGGAACAAACACAGTCAAATCAATCTCACCCTTGCCCCGCCCCGCCCCGCTCCGCTACTGTGAATGAGGTTGCCACATTCAAACGTTTTTTTTCCAAACATTTTTTCTTTTGTCAGAGATGAATGACAGTGTTTTCCTTGTGAACATGTGTTTTCCATATTCATTGTATTTGTGTGGTGTGGTCTTATTGCATCCATGTTGCATGATCCTGTCATGGCCTCAACTCAACATCAGGATCTCAGCTCTGTTCTGATGTGATTTCTCCATTTACATTAGATTTATGCCACTTCTGTCATTGGAAGGGAGCCATTGTGTGTGCGAACATGTCCACACATGGCAATGGACATTAATTATGGCAGCTGTGGAACCATGCAAAGTGAACACAGTTGGGCGTCCATATTATTTATAATTAATTTTTTTCCACATCCTTTCCACTAGCAAATGTTTATGGCCTAGACATCACAAGTGATTCTGGTGACTTGTAAAGGCACGATAAGGTACTTTATATTAGCTTTTCTGGCTCTTTTTTAAACTGACAGCTATTGAAATGAATGCAGCATCAGATAAAAGCTAAAGTTTTTTGAATGGCTTGGATGAAGGAGATGGAGGGGTTTTGAAATAGCCAAGTCTATTTCCAGATCTTATTCCAATTGAAATTTGAATTTTTGGGGGAATTTGCATGCAAGATTATGTGCATCCTCCAGTATAGTGGATGACATAATTTTGTAGGCCAGCAAAGTTAGCATTACATTGGTTCCCTTAGCAAAAAGCCAATAGGATTTTTCGATTGGCTTTATTGATTATTGCAGAAAATAAGCTTTTTGACCAACAAATGTTCATGATTCTTACATGTTGCTTATTATGATAAACTTCACAAATGGACACAAAATTTATTGAAGCCTGAATACAATCAGCAGACGTAACAAGCTAAAGCTAGGCTATAAACAAACTACAGTATATCACTGCATGAACTAAGTGTCACCAACACTAAGCTTCTGACAAAACATTCATCTCTATTTAAAATCTACAATTTGGAAAGTTTGAGTTAGAATAGGAATGCAAAAACTATAAAACCAATGAGGCTGTAAAAGTGGACTAGTGAGTAGATGAGTTTATCTGTTTAGCGCAATGCTGTTTAATGCCCCTGACAAACTCTGTAGTACCATTTAGCCACTTGACAACAATTCTCTTTTTCAAGACACATAAAAGTGAAAAAAAAAACATCAGTGGGATATAACTGATGTATTTTATGTCATAGAAAAAAAACTTATTTCAACAAAAACCCATTGATTCGGGATAATGGAACCAGAAGTTTACAAATGCTAGCATGTTTTGGGGTTTTAAGAACAAACTACTTATAGTTTACTTATTTTTTTCACAAGACAATTATATTTCTGGAGATATTTTTATTGAATAAAATATTTCAGCTAAATTTTTGATTTAGATCACCTTCACCAATCAATTCAGTGAATATAAAGTTTCAGTATCGATATTCCCACATGCTGTGTTGAAAACCGGCTAAATTTTTTATTATTTGTACTTTTTACAGCACTGTTTTTTTTTTTTTTAAATACTAATTTATTTTGGTGTAAAACAGTATTGAATGACTTTAAACAATAGTTGTTTTTGCTTCTTCAGTCCTAACCCTACATATTATCAACAGATGAGTTTTAAGTGTTGAGACCATGTGTTCTCCAGTTTAACTTCATTAGGAAACACATTTATATCTGAGACTTTCGGGTTTCTTAACAGGTAATATTTTGTGTGTAGTCACTATCTCTTAAAGCAGTCCACCATATAGAGTGTATGTGTGTGTTGATTTGGATGTTTGTGCTCTGTTTGCATAAGTGACTATGGTAATATCGACTGGGTGCCTGCCGTTGGGGCCTCAGCCACCTGTAAAATCAGCATTAATTAATGAGGGAAATTAGGAGAAACTGTGGTCTCTGACTTGTTCTTGTGAACAGCTGGAAAACACATTGTGTTCTTGGGATGTTTTTTTTCTGTTTTAAAGGAACAGTTCACCCAGTAATGAAATTTACTCCCATAATCTCTAATCTGTCTCTATCTCTCTCTCTGTTTCTCTCTGTGTAGATGATTCTGCGGACGAGGAGCCCACCTCTCAGTCAGACCACAGTGAAATCCAGGGCACTCTCAAGACTCTGGCCAGTAAGTTGGATGACTTGAGCACGTGCAATGACCTGATAGCTAAGCACGGAGCAGCGCTGCAGCGGTCTCTGAGTGAGCTTGAGACCTTACGTGTGCCTCTGGAGGGAGGAGAGAAAATCAAGGCTGTCAACGAGAGAGCCACCCTCTTTCGCATCACCTCCAATGCTATGATCAATGTAAGTAGAACTAAACTTTCAGTTATCACAGAATTTGAGTTGGGTCAGGTTTCAATTGTTATAAAATAGCTATTTTGTTTACTTTCAGTTTTCACTTAATCTTATTTCTACCGTTTAAAAGTTTGGGATCAGAAAGATTTCTAATACTATACTAACTAATACTCTTAATCAGCAGGGATGCATTAATGAATGAATGAATGATGCATTTTTATAGCGTTTATTGATCAAAAGTGACAGTAAAGATTCACATTGTTACAAAATATTTATATTTCAAACAAATGCTGTTCTTTTGAACTTGAAAACAATTTATTGAGAATAATAATTTGACAATAATAAGAAATATTTCTTGAGCATCAAAATAAAATGTGTATACTGAGAATATAACAACCTATAAAATTGTATGAATTTTTAAAGTATTTAAAACATTTCTCCAATTTTTAAAAACATTTTTTCTTGCAGCTGGAGAAATTTGTCTCTTTTTTGAGCACTGTCTGACTTTGTTCAAATTTAGGACTGTTGTATTTATTGTCTTTAATCATCTAGACAGTGTTTTCCTCTGTCCTTAGTGCTGCGGCCAATATGAATGAATAATGTTTAGAAATAATGGGAGGAAAGACTGTGGTTCATTTATCAAAATGGACAATGTGAAATCTAATCCAGTATGAGCTCTCTTAACCAACCATACTTCATGAAAGAGACCAATTTCTAAAACTAGCTCCAGAACAAAATACAACAGCAGCTTTACTTTGAATCTTTTTCCGAGAAAATCCTAATCTGTGTCTGTTTTCAAATTTTATGTTCAGTGTGGCTCTAAAGTCAAATGTTGTTGCAGATACCTGGATCAAAGATTGTTTTTCTTTTTTGTCTGTAATCAATGAAGGTAGAGCCTCCACTGATGTGATCAATACAGGTCTAGGAATAGCTCTCAGTATTGTGGATGTCCTCTGTGCCTTTGATTTACTAAATCAAATTCTGGATAGGTATCACTACTCACAGTCATGAAAATCAATATTAGAGGTGATATCGTCTTGTGTGTTCCATTTCAGCTCTGACAAACTGAATTCATCTCTCTGTGCCAAGCTTAGGTGAATGTAGTTTCATGCTGTTTATTTTGATTTGTGTGGATATCAAAAAAAGAATTTGAACAAATATGCATTAACTGCATCATAATTATGAATGTTGGTACCCAACTTGAATGCAAACCTCATTTTAATCTTCACAGCCAGGTCCATATTACAGGTAACTTATTCTGGCAAAGCAGTGACCACTTTGATTTCTACTGGCTAAAATAGTCAAAATTTTTAAGTAAAATGTGTCTTAATATTTATGGATAATTATTAGAATTTCCATGCACATTTAGTTCATGTTAAAAATGCGATTATGTCCATTTTTAGGTGAGATAGGGTGATGAGTTGCTTCACAAATGCCATAGATAAGAAGTGGCTGCACTGCTGAAAAGTTTGGAAATGACTGATATAGAGCAAACTATCTGAAGATAGTCTTTAGATTTGTGTTCAATGATGATTTCTGTATAATTCTTGATACATTTTTTTTGTAAGACCCATATAAGAATCCAATAGTTTACCAGCATGTTATTGGCTGATAACGTTTCTATCTTTTTCCTCACTTCTTGAGATTAGCTTGAATCATTAGCCCTGCAGACAGTAGTCGGTCAGGATCTGAGTCTTTGAGTGATGTAAAACCCCACCAAATCTGCATGCTATAACACTTTCATTAGTGAGATCTCTGTTTGGTTAGCTGTGTGGACTCTTCTTTGTCTTTTTTTTATCTCTAAAATGATTAATAGCCAGCTGGACAGAAATACACATGCATAATGAAAAGTGCTGAACAGCACTTTGAGGTCCTAGCTAATTAAAGCCCTTGGACAGGCTGATGAGATGTAGAGGAAAACCATTCTGATCTGTGGGTGTGGTCTGATGGATAATAAATAAATAAATAAAAATAATTAATAATAAAATAAACAAGATGATGTCTATATAATATATAATATATAATATATAATATGCTTCTAAATTTGAACCAAGAAGAGTGAAGAGATGGACAGTAAAGACAGTAAATACAGTAAAGACAATCATTTTTTTTGAAGTATTATTGCAGTTTAAAATAACTGTTTCTATTTTACGGTCTAACATAAAAATTGTTTATATTTTTATGTTTTCTTCTGTGATGTTAAAGCAGCCATAACGTCAGTGTTACAGGATCCTTCAGAAATCATTTGAATATATACTATTGGTGCTCAAGTAACGCCATTATTATAAGTTGAAGTTGTGCTGACTTAAATATTTTTGTGAAAATTTGATTTTTTTTTTCAAATTCTTGGATGACTTATAAAGAGGGCATTTATTTTTTAACATAGAAATCTTTGTTAAATGTTTACTGTCAATTTGATCACTTAATGCAAATAAAAATTACTGTCTTTAAAAAAAAAAAAAAACTGCTCCAAGCTTTACATCGAACGGAACGGATAATATCAGGAGTGTGTGAATACAGTCGAAAAGCTAGTGCGCTGACGTGATTAGGATGAATCAGGGAAAATGGGACACTTTCGATTGCTTGCTATGAGATTGCAACATTTTTAAAATTAAACACATTCAAATACAAAAAAAGAAAAATTAATTGGATACTGAAACTGAGAGAAGAAAGCAGCTGTCTGAAAAAATGGAGTAAAATGGCCCTAACAAGTCATTTTCCACTCAAAGGGGTCTAGATGTGCTATAAAAAGAACTTATGTGTGTATTTGCGTCGTAATGCAAATGTGTGTTTATGAGGTGGTTAAGGTAAAAAAACAAATACATTATAGCCATATACTGTAGATTATTGTTATCCCTATGCCGCCTTTCTGAAACGCGGTGGATTTTTACAAGCTCATCGTTCTAAAAAAAATGCGAGGTTTCCCCTGTGCTCTGATGGCCAGCTATTTCCAGTGCATGTGATTGGACGAATCCAGAAAGTGTGTCATGGAAAATGTTAAGCCCCTTAAACATTACTGTGATGCGTCTCAAGGCAGGATCAGAGAGAGAATCAGTCCAGCTGCTCTGCTCGTGCACATCCCATCATCAGTTCTCTTTCAGCAGTTCAGTCAATGTACTGTTAGGAGCAACTGAAAACTCGGGATATTGTTTTATTTCGCGTCAGAGGGAGTGTCAGGTACGTTTATAAACCGAATAACTTAAGTCATTTGTGGATTAGTGCATACTGGAGACGCAAACCGTTTCAAACGATTCAGTCCGATTTGGTGAACTGTTTCAACCGGTTCACTAAGTAAGATCCGGTTAAATAGAACGATTCGTTCGCGATCCGGACATCACTTGACGAGACAAAACCAATAAAACCCATACAAACGAGGCATTTGTTGCATCCATTGGTGACATAATTACTGATTATAAGGACTTATACTGTCTTTTACGCATTGCGTTGCATCGCGCCGCGTAATCATTAAAACCATGTCTGCATTTGTGATCAGGGACACAGCAAGCGCTACATTACACTGCTCAAAACTCGCGTTTGAATCATCATGGCAAATTATTTAAAATAAATATAAAAAACATCTACTACGGGCTTGTGATTCAGAAGAGCAAGAATGTCTGAAAAGTTGGAAACGCGCCCAACTTTATAGAAACAGTCTTTGTGCACAGATGGCCCCCCCCCCCCCCCCCATAGGCTAATGTGTTCAGGAAACAGTCCTCATACATCCTCCATAAAATGCGCAGCACACATATTAATATTTGGGTTGAACTGTTCTGGAACAGTGTTGTAAATACAACTTAACCACTGATTTCTAGTCGTGTCCTCATTTGGAAGGCCAAACAAAGTAGTTTCGCTTTCACAACAAACACACAGCAACTCCAAAAACATTGACATGGCAGCAGCAGCGGAAACAATACTACAGCGAGAATAAAAGTTATGCCTTCTTTCTTTGCGTGAACTTTGGGCAGCGTTATGCAACAAATCTATAAAATCTTCCCACATTGTGGACATAGATATGTGGGGGCGTTTGTTAGAACGAGCCGTTTTAGGGGGGCATGGCGGAGTCTTAACTTTGATAAAGAATATCTTTTTTTTTGAGACTTTAGTCTTTGCAACTTTTTAGATCTTCTTTATGCACCAAGAGCTTGTAACACTCCAAAGAGAAAGGAAACATTTAAGAAATTTTAATTGCATCATATGACCCCTTTAAACCACATTTTAAAAATTCTGAATCTCTTTGCATTATATAACAAAATATCAAACAGGTCTAATCTTCGCGAAAAGGGCTTAAAAGGGCTTAGTTCTTAAAGATCTAGCATAAGTTGCTTGTCGGTGACACTTGGTTTAATATTTGATCTAATTTAATGTCATTCAGATACTTTTAAGTGTTACTTAAAGGGTTAGTTCACCCAAAAATGAAAATTAGCCCATATATTACTCACCCTCAATTTATCCTAGGTGTATATGACTTTCTTCATTCAGACAAATCCAGTCGGAGTTATATAAAAAAATTGTCTTTTGATCTTTCAAGCTGTGTCATGGCACTCAGCGGGTGTTGCATGCTTCAGTCCGAAACAAGCAGAGGCGGACAAAGTGCTCAACTCCATTACTTGAGTGAAAGTACAGATACTGCTGGTCAAATATTACTCCATTACAAGTTAAAAGTAGTAAAAGTTGTAAAGACAGATTTTACTTAAGTAAAAGTACAGAAGTACTTGCTTTTAAAAGTACTTAAGTACCAAAAGTAAATTTCCTTTTTTATGTCAATGCACTGTTTTATTGTTGTACGTAATACTTGCAATACTTCTGATGCAACTTAGAATACATTACACCTACTAGCTTTTAGTATCTTTGGAATAAAGAGCTTTTAGAATGTTAAAAACCTATGGGGGGTTAACACCCCTACCCACCCGCAGTATGGTAGTGATCTCACACAGCTCTGAGAGTGTGTGTGCACACATCTATGTGTAACCGTTTGTCCACATTTGAACAGAGTGGACATTGAAATCTTGTAAATACAGAGTGATAAGAAAGAAAGAAAAATCAAACCTGCTTTAAAACCCAGCAACAAAACTGTAGCTGTATAACTTTACAACAGCAACACTGCTTAAACAAAAAAGCAAAACAGCAACAGACTTATATCAAAACAAACATTTTAAAAATGCTCTAATCGCTCTTGCATTAGCCTACTTTGATGTCACACACAGAATGGTCAGTGCAGTGCTGCTTCAAGTCCAACACCTATTGTGTTTTATGAGGAGATGCACAACAGTTCTTCTGTGGCTTTGTAGGTAATATTTTCGTTTACACAATTTAGCAAAATCAGACAATGTTGTGTGTAATATATACCACAATATTTACTTCTTTTGAGTTGTTGTAAATAAATATCACATTTGGAAATGGTCAGTGTTCAAAAAATGCTGGGAAATCACTTAATGTAGCCCCAAGAGTAATTACTGATAAACTGTGTGAAAAAAAGACGAAAGAAATCACCCACTGACTTTCAAAGCTGCTAACGACTTTCTACTTCGAGGACCTTGATAGAAATGTAGTGAAGTGAAAAGTACAATATTTGTCTTTCAAATGTAGTGAAGTTAAAGTCATAAGTTCCCAGAAAAAATAATACTCAAGTAAAGTACAAATACTCAAAAAGTGTACTTAAGTACAATACTCAAATAAATGTACTTAGTTACTGTCCACCTCTGGAAACAAGTTAAATAAAAAGTGCCCATCCATAAAAAAAAGTGTCTCACACGGCTCCGGGGGGTGAACAAAGGCCTTCTGTAGCGAATCGATGCGTTAAAAAAAAAAAAAATCTATATTCAAAACGTAATAATCACTTTAATCTAATTTGCGCTCTAACTTTGAGCTGCTGTGTTTGTGTATAAGAGAGGTGTTTTGTTAGTAGTTTCACAAAACCAATTTCACTTAATTCAGTGAACCATCTATCAGTGTTGCACACTGAATCACATGGCTCTCCCTCACCCTCAACTATTTTAAATGGTATTTCTCGGATATGTGGATGCACAACACACATGCGTCTCTTTCCTCTAAACTCTTCCTGAAGTCACGAGCAGTCTGGGGCCCTGGGCCTCACTCAGCAAAAAAAAAAAGTGGAAGTGTTGCTTATGTTAAAGGTGAGGAGCTGTAGTTTCATGAATGTGCGAGGAAGCCACAGTCACATGCTAAGCGTAGCACAGAGGATCCTCTCTAACAGCAGAGCTCTGGACAATTAGTGCTGACAGAAGTCAGGTAAGTGCTGGTTTGTTGCTTTGTTTGTGGACTTTAAAGGTACAGATTGTGTGGAAGTGGGATGCCAAGAGTGGAGAGACCTATACGGTTGCATTTAAACTATGTTCTGTATATGGTCCAAAATTAGCACCTGCAAAGTGCCAAATGTGATTAAAAATGAACTTGGTGAGTAAAAAAAAAACTTGTGAGTTGGCTTGAAAATTGATTAGGGACTGTAACATAATACATAGTTTAAGTCAAAATGTAAGAATGGTATTCTGATGCTCGCTGATGTAAATGATGTGAGCGATTAAAATATATAGATGTTTACAAAAAATATAGATGAAGATATACAAACAAATGTCTATTGAATAAACTATGACTAGCAGACATTTTTCTCTGATTCCTAAAATATTTTTTGTTTGTTTGTTTTCCCATAAATGCATGCATTAATGCCACCAAATGAAAATATAAGAATCTAAAATCACAACATGTTTGTGTTTTTATGAAATGCATGGACATGGAGACTGGCTCATGTACATATGATGCTGCGAGTGAAACTGTGAACTGCAATGGCCTATCATTAATATGCAATCCCACTGAAAGGACTTTTTTTTTGTTAAAATATTTGTCAAAATATTATATATATAGAAATATACAGTGGGTACGGGAAGTATTCAGACCCCCTTAAATTTTTCACTCTTGTTATATTGCAGCCATTTGATAAAATAATTTAAGTTAATTTTTTCCCCCTCATTAATGTACACACAGAAAAACCATATTGACAGAAAAACACAGAATTGTTGACTTTTTTGCAGATTTATTAAAAAAGAAAGACTGAAATATCACATGGTCCTAAGTATTCAGACCCTTTGCTGTGACTCTCATATATTTAACTCATGTGCTGTCCATTTCTTCTTATCATCCTTTAGATGGTTCTACACCTTCATTTTAGTTCAGCTGTGTTTGATTATACTGATTGACTTGATTAGGAAAGCCACACACCTGTCTATATAAGACCTACAGCTCACAGTGCATGTCAGAGCAAATGAGCATCATGAGGTCAAAGGAACTGCCTGAAGAGCTCAGAGACAGAATTGTGGCAAGGCACAGATCTGGCCAAGGTTACAAAAAAAATTTCTGCTGCACTTAAGGTTCCTAAGAGCACAGTGGCCTCCATTCCTTAAATGGAAGACGTTTGGGACGACCAGAACCCTTCCTAGAGCTGGCCATCCGGCCAAACTGAGCTATCGGGGAGAAGAGCCTTGGTGAGAGAGGTAAAGAAGAACCCAAAGATCACTGTGGCTGAGCTCCAGAGATGCAGTCGGGAGATGGGAGAAAGTTGTAGAAAGTCAACCATCACTGCAGCCCTCCACCAGTCGGGGCTTTATGCAGAGTGGCCCGACGGAAGCCTCTCCTTAGTGCAAGGCACATGAAAAAAAAACACTGAAGGACTCCAAGATGGTGAGAAATAAGATTCTATGGTCGGAGGGCCAAGATAGAACTTTTTGGCCTTAATTCTAAGCGGTATGTGTGGAGAAAACCAGGCACTGCTCATTACCTGTCCAAATACAGTCCCAACAGTGAAGCATGTTGGTGGCAGCATCATGCTGTGGGGGTGTTTCAGCTGCAGGGACAGGACGCAGGGACAGGACGACTGGTTGAAATCGAGGGAAAGATGAATGCGGCCAAGTACAGGGATATCCGTGACGAAAACCTTCTCAAGAGTGCTCAAGACCTCAGACTGGGCAGAAGGTTTACCCTCCAACAAGACAATGACCCTAAGCACAAAAAAATAACGAAGGAGTGGCTTCACAAAAACTCTGTGACTTTTCTTGAATGGCCCAGCCAGAGCCCTAACTTAAACCCAACTGAGCATCTCTGGAGAGACATAAAAATGGCTGTCCACCAACGTTTACCATCCAAACTGACAGAACTGGAGAGGATCTGCAAGGAGGAATGGCAGAGGGATCCCCAAATCCAGGTGTGAAAAACTTTGTTGCATCTTTCCCAAAAAGACTCATGCTGTATTAGATCAAAAGGGTGCTTCTACTAAATACTGAGAAAAGGGTCTGCAGACTTAGGACCATCTGATATTTCCGTTTTTCTTTTTTAATAAATCTGCAAAAAAAAAAAAATGTCAACAATTCTGGTGTTTTTTCTGTCAATATGGCGTGGTTGATGGGGTGGGTACAATTCTAGGAAAAAAAAAAAAATTAACTTAAATGATTTTAGCAAATGGCTGCAATATTATAACAAAGAGTGAAAAATGTAGGGGGGTCTGAATACTTTCCGTACCCAACTGTATATAGAATAATATATCATATAATATATATAATCTATATATTTTTTTTAGTATGTAATGTTTATTCATTCATTTTTTAAAAAATAGATTTGGCAGACATTAGGCCAAGACAACTGCATCAAGTATAATGTATTTTCATTTCTGGAATTGGACCCATGAATTTGGCATTACTTCAGGAACTTATATACTTTTTTTGATTATCGCCATTGGCAGGTGTGATTTTGAAACACTGATGCCTATTTTGTTTAAAATGTAGCTCAGTATCCCCCTTTGCGTGTGTGGTCCTGTAAATCAGTAGACTGAGGGGTCAGTCAGATTATATTAGGTCGGTGTTTTGTCATTGTGCCTCCACCGGAGACAAGGAGATGGACAAAAGAGTCAATGATTTGTAAGAGGAGAGATGAAGAAGCAGGGAAGACGAGTACAGTCAGTGATTTTCATGAGTTTCACCCAAGGGCAGAGACCCTGTTTAAAGACATGATTTGGTTTGACTGCAAGCTGGCCTTAATGTTGTGTGCTGTACTGTAGTCTCAGTTAATTAACGTGATGATGAGACTCTGAGAGAGAGATGCTGTCACAGAAACTCAAAGAGTATATTTACAGTGGTTTATTTTTTGTGAAAACCTATGTGTTGTGTGGTGTGGTGGGGGATCATTCTAAGATAATGAGGGGAAGGAAAGAAAAAGCTTTGGTCAGGACATTGCACTAAATTTGTAGGAGGAAAAATACTAGGTTTTCATGTTCATTCTTATATAAAAAACGATTGGAATGAGGAACACGGATTATGACTTGAGATGAATAAGACACTGTATTGTCCTTCTGAATTAGAACTGAATTTATTGGCCAGAATTTGAGCATGTTTATACTGTTATTACTGTTTGTAAAGCGCTTCAAAGTGATCATTATTGTATAAAGCTCTATATAAATAAGTTACTTGACTATAGAAAGGAAAAACCTTTTTTAAAATCTCCCTTATTTCTCCTCCATAACAAGATTAAATACAGAGCAAATGGAGACATTTAGTTCTGCTGAATTTTTTTTTACATCCAAACCATAACTGTGAATTCAAATAAGTCTGCCGAGGTTTGAAAGAGCAACCTCTGAGCAATAACTTTTTCCTGTGGGTCCAATCATGTGACTGTTTTGTGTCTGTGTTATTGACCAAGAGTAAACTCTCTTAGATGCTTGTATTACTCAATAGTGCTTGTCCGAGACTCAACAAAAAAAAAGCATGACTCAGCTTATAGACAGTCTGTATGTTTGCGTGTTTCTGAACGTGCACTGTCCATCAGATTTACATGTTCACTTCTGCTTTGAGTTTACCACTAGAGCTACAACCCATGATCAGTTTCATCTGATCTTTTCAACATTTCTGTCATAGTCTTGTCACATATCATTTCTTTGATTCGATGAGAACAATAAACAAAAGACAAAACTAAAAGTGAGGAAGGTATTTCCATGATCTCTTCCTGTGGGGACCATTTTTATGAGGGAGACCAGAGCAGTAATGAGGAAACCGGTGAATCTGTGCATAGTGCCTATGGCAGGAGGACAGATAAGATCCCTAGAGAAAGTGAGGGAAAACAGAGAGAGGATGAGGATGAGGATGTGGAAGCAGCATTTGCTGTACACCTCTGAAATCGATAGTATTTTTAAATATATTTTTAGCTTATGGTAATATATTTTCACATTAAAAATATGGTATTTACCCCTATATACAGCATATTAAATTAAAATATTTTTAAAATGACTAATATATACTGTGTCTAGGTATAAATCCCACACATCATGAATCACATAATCCTTTAAAATATTGAAGTACAATAAAATAATTATCATTATATAAAAATTGTGTGTGTGCATTTATGAGTGTATATACGTGTATATATGTACTGTAGAAATGTAATTTAAAACAAAGTTTTACAACAAGAAATTATAAGGCAAATGTATGTCATTTTTTGTTGTAAATCTTGTTTTAGATCACATTTTTTCTAACATTTAAAATATTTTAATTAAAAAAATCTAAGATTTTAAAGGTTTATTTGGTTCAGTTGTATTTGAAAATGTGTTTCAGTAAATCACTGCGGCTAAAAATAAATATTGTTCTTAATTGTTTAATAACTTTTGAACCACTAATTTACTTAGTATGCTTTAAAAAATGTCTCATGAAGTGGAGACATAATTATGTCTGAAATAATTATTTTATAACTATTACATAATTATTTAAGATTCAGAGGCTCTGTAGTGAACATGGTTACGTCATCAAGTTTTGATCAGCACTGATTCCTCAAAGAAACCCATGCGGTTTGTTCCTCTGAAGGCAAAACAGGAAACTATGTTGATTTGCTTTAGTCCCTGCCCCGTGCCCAGATTGGTTCAAACTGTCATCTACCCAACCAATAAACGTAGCTTTTGGGCTTCTTTGGAAATTTCCTACAAACACAAAGTGAATGTTTTTTTTATTCTCCTTTTTATCTTCAAATGCAAAGTGAAAGTAGGTTTGAGTTATGCGTATTTGCATGCATGGAAACAAACACAAAATAACAGATTTTCATGAGAAGCACTCTGACACAGCACAGCAGAAAACATGACAGAGCACTTTGGCATAACACAAACCGAGAACAAGGATGAAACAGCGCTACATATTGGATAAAGCATTGGAATTTAGGCGATATACCGGTAGAATCGATTCAGCGCAGATACGTGGGTTCAGTGAGGAGGACCCAAGGGATCGATCCTTTTGGGTGTAATATTATGTAAATAATTCTTATATAGTTTGTGAAGATCATTTGCACTATTAGTTCAGTTGCACTCAGTATACTCTTTTTTGGACATATCTATATTATCGGTAAATAAAATAGATATGTTTTTCACTGAAAAACAGCTAGAATAATATTGTAATAAATGGCAATAACTTGCTTAGGGAATGTTAGATATAGACCAAATTTCATTTGGAAATGGATAACATCCAAGTATAACTTTCTGAAGGAAAAGAAAATCCAAACTTCAGGATTTTCTGTTTGAGTTAAAAAAATAAATAAATAGTTGCTTGCATTTTCTTAAAATTCCAGCAAATTCATCCATTCTTAGAGAAAACAAATGTTAAACCGACTCTTTAAATTAGCTAATCTGACACTTCAAGTTCTCCTGTTTATAATGATATAGGCCTATGGCCCTTGATGCTGACTGCTACAATAGCTTTGAAAAACAAAGAGGAGAACAGGGCGAGTCTGTTGCCCCAATAATACTTTAGTGCTTTAAGGGTTAAAGGATTATCTCGATCAGATTTGTCTGATTAGGGTTTAAAACATTTGCATTTAAGCATTTGGCACTTTTATGCAATGCGACTTATATTGCATTCATATGATATCAGTTCATGCACTCCCAAGGGAATCAAACCCATGACCTAACACCATGCTCTACTGTTTCAACTATGAGGTTGAATCAAAACTCTGCACAGAGATTGACCTTTAGGAGCAGAATTAAGCCCCCCTGAAGCTTCTGTGTTTGTGTCGATGTTTAGTCCCTGTTTTGTATCTTGCTGCGCAGGCGTGCCGAGATTTCTTGGACCTGGCAGACAGCCACAGCCGCAGATGGCAGCGAGTACTTCAGCATGAGCGAGAGCAGCGCACCCACCTAGAGGAGACCATCGAGCAGCTAGCTAAGCAGCACAACAGCCTGGAACGAGCCTGGAGAGAAGCCCCCACACACGTTGTCAACACGCCCAATACGCCCACCACCGACACGGGTGAGACACTGGAGCCCCACCACCCCTACAGCATCCTGATCATTCATAAATGAATATTACAGAACTGAATGAGCTCAGTTATGAGACATGACGTGTTGATAGCATGGTAAACCACCATGACTGATGTAATGGTACTGTTGTGCCTGTATTTGTGTACAGGAGTGAGTGAAAGACCCAGGAAAGAGGAAGCGAGTGATGAAGATGAGGATACAGAGTATTTTGATGCCATGGAAGACTCACCTGCTTTTATAACAGTGACTGCCACGGACCCCTCTCAACACAGGTCAGCTTCATCCCCATTTAACCCAAAAATGAAAGTCACAGGTTTTTCAACAACATTAGGGTAAACGCATTTTATAAAAAAATTAGGCTAATTCAAAACATTTCTTAAGTCACTTTCCACTACCTTTGATGAACAACAGACTGAAAGTTCCAATGGAAAGTAGTATGGGAGCTGCATGGAGTTTTTGACCATATGAATATGCATCATTTTTGGGTCAGATTTGAGCTTTGGTTGCATTTAAATATTTGAACTCAACCGTATGTTGACCACCCATCCGAATGAGATGTATTCCAATCAAAATTATGACCATGAGGTGAGAATTACCAAATGTTTTAACACTATTTTATAATGTATTAATTTATTAATTATTTAACTATTAAATAATTATTTAAGATTGAATAGCCCTAAAAATTACTATGCTTTTCTTTGAAATGTATTGTATGTTTTTGTGTGGATATATTCAAGCATTCACTATTTATTCATTACCATTGTGAATAAGTGGAGGATAACGCTTGCCATTTACTTATTTAATAAGAGAAGCCAAATGCAAGAAAATGGTACCTAAATTATGTAGGATCTCATCCTCTTACTGTCTCTCTCTCTCTCTTTCTTGTCTGTGCAGGCGTTCTCAGAGTAATCTCAGTGGTGCTAGCGGAGGACAGTCCAGTAACTGGAACCAGGAAGACAATGTGAGTGTGACATGAAACAAGAGCTGAAAACAAAGGTCATATACACTAGGATCCAAAAGACAACAATGAAAATCTCAGATTCAGAATCTAATTTAAAAGGCATTGTGAAATACTAAAATGAAGTTGTTACAAGGGTCTAAAATTCGCTTCATATTTGTAATGAAAATATTTTTTTTTATTATTGAACTAATGTGAAATAGAAGCATTTTCATTAGTGGCCAGACTTTTGGACCCCACTGTATTTCATGTGGCATAAGGATCCAGTAGACTCAGTGTGACTGTGAATGTTTCCTCGGGCAGTCTGTTCATCACAGACTCTCACAGCTGTTGTTTATCTCAATTAACCAACTCTTAATTAACTGATATCTGCTACCCTCGTTTCATCTTTCTCTTGGTGACTCACTTTCTGAGACAGATGGAGCATCAGTCAGCTGTCAATGTTTACGTGTTACGTTCCTCAAGGGCACTCAGGCCCTTCGAATAATGTCTTTCAGCACAAACACATTTCATAAATTTCAGATGTTTTTTTAATACAAACACTCTCGTCTCTGTCTTTTTTAGTATTCTGTGAGCAGTAATGATTTTTCAGGGAAAGAGCTGCAGCCTCACAGAAAGAGGCGGACCCAGATCCCAGAGAAGCCCAACTATTCGCTCAATCTGTGGAGCATCATGAAGAATTGCATTGGCAAAGAGCTCTCTAAGATCCCAATGCCTGTAAGTGATACCAGATATTGAGAAACTGGTCCTAAATGCAAGATTAGAATCAGTGCATTGCTGTTCTTTGAGAACAGTAAGCAAAAAGTGCCCAGATTATATATTATTTGCATATACACTACGGTTCAAAAGTTTGGGGTCTGTGAGAATTTTAAAAAAATAATATTTTTTATTCAGCAATAAATTGATCAAAAATGACAGTAAAGGCATTTTTAATTTTACAAAGATTATTATTTTTAATAAATGCTGGTCTTTTGAACAAATGTATCATGGTTCTTACAAAAATATTTAGCAGCACCACTATTTCACAATATTACAGTTTTACTGATCAAATAAATGCAGTCTTGCTGAGTATAAGAGACTTCTTTTAAAAACATTAAAATATCTTACCGACCGCAAACCTTTGAACTCTTTAGTGTATGGAAAATTTTTTTTTTTAGCTAATATTGTTCACAGCCCCTTGCTCTATTGAAGTTGGTGACAGTTCTCTTTTAACTTAAGTTTGGAAAAAAAAAAAAAAAAAAAGCAAAAAAGAATACTAAAGCTAAAATATGTTCCGCCTTTTAAAACATGCATCTTTTAAAGTTACGACAGAATGTCTTTCAGTAATAAAGTAGCCAGATGCTAACCTTTTCATTCCAAAACAAACTTGTAAAATGGATCTGTGGTCACAAGACAATTGTAGTATCTCCACATACTCAACCATATGTAGTAGAAGAATTGGGACACAGCCAAGGTCTCTTCCTCTCTCTGTGTGTCCAGGTGAACTTCAACGAGCCCCTGTCCATGCTGCAGCGCTTGACGGAAGATTTGGAGTACCACGAGCTGCTGGATAAGGCGGCGCGTTGTGAGAACTCTCTGGAGCAGATGTGTCTGGTCGCAGCCTTCTCTGTCTCCTCATACTCCACCACAGTGCACCGGACAGCCAAGCCCTTCAACCCCCTCCTGGGAGAAACCTATGAACTGGATCGCCTGGAAGAATTCGGCTACCATTCCCTCTGTGAACAGGTCAGTGTTAAGAGTCAAAAGGTCTGTAATATATGAGGAAAGCTATCCGTTAGCGTTCACATTCACCTCAGTAGCAGTTGTTCAACTAGCACAGGACACTCTATAAGATTTATTTTATGTTTTTATGTTTTTGAAAGAATATATATAACTCAACTAAGTTTATTTGATCAAAAATTATGTAAAAACAGTAATAAAAATGTACAGTATTTTTATTTGTATTTTTTAAATTCCTGTGATGGCAAAGCTGAAATTACTCCAGTCTTCAATGTCACATGATCCTTCAGAAATCATTCTAATATGCTGATTTGGTGCTCAAGAAACCATTTTGCTTCTGAGTTCAGTTAGCATTGAAAGCATAATTTATTATAACACAGTGTCACATCACTGATTTTCAGTCACCTTCAACCATCACCGTAAATGCTTCTCATACAAGGTTGAGTGGTTGGAGGGTTATGATGGTTGAAGGTGACTGTGAATACCAGATTCACACATAGAAAGTCCACACATCTGAATGAATAAAGAGACAGCACCCCCTAGTGGTGTATTTTATATTCAGCACTCTGCCTATATCTCTCAGGTCAGTCATCATCCACCGGCAGCTGCTCATCATGTGATGTCACAGCGAGGCTGGACCCTGTGGCAGGAAATTACCATCGCTAGCAAGTTCCGTGGCAAATACCTCTCCATCATGCCTCTGGGTGAGTCTCCTCTCCTCTCTTGACTGTCTCACTATTTCACTGTTCTTTATACAAACAAATGTACACATATATATACGAAAGGTTTTTTTCATGAAGTAGCACAAAATCCATAAACATTGTTTATGCTGATTTATTTTATTGTCACACAGAGGATTCATTCTGTTTCTCTCTTGACAACATTATTTGTATGCCATATTAGAAAGATGTCTTTCTGTCTGTCTGACCAGGTGCAATCCACCTACAGTTTCATGCGAGTGGAAACCACTATGTGTGGCGTAAAGTCACCTCCACCGTGCACAACATTATTGTGGGCAAACTGTGGATTGATCAGGTTGAACTTCTGACATTATTACATTCCTATGATTACCAGTATTTTCTTTCAGTAGTTTGTCAAATATTCAAAGTCTAGAAATGTCAAGGGGAATATATTGCTTGTAGGTCCATGCTTGTAGAATATATTCTTTGTAGGACCTAGTTTTACTCAATTTTGATGTCCTCTTCTGAAAAAATATAGACTAAAAATTAGAAAAAATAGTTGGGCAAATGCAGTCAACTGTATTAGCAGTAGTTAAGTTTTACCTGAAAAAAATCACTCTTTTGGCTTAAGACATTTTTTCTGTTCAATATCAAATATGACTTTATTGAAGAAAAACACATCATACCTTCGTGACCCCGCAGATTTTGAGAACCACTGATTTAATAGTAGGTAGTTCTCTCTTTTCATCTCATATTTTCTTTGTTTCAGTCAGGAGATATTGATATAGTCAACCACAGGACCAAAGAGACCTGTCTGCTCAAGTTCTCTCCATACAGCTACTTTTCAAGAGAAGTCCCACGAAAGGTATGCTTTAGACTTAAATTGTCCCTGTCCTTTTTCCTGTCCTTCCCACTGTGATTCATGTGTGAGCTATACTGACAGCAGATGAGACCCCTTTATGAATGTTTGTCCATCTTTCTATCCTCCTCTGCCCTCTTTCTGTCTCTTCATGCTTCTGTAGTTCAACCCCAGAGCTTGTTACCCTTGTTCTCCTTGTTCTTCCACTGTAAGGTCACAGGGGTGGTGAAGGATAGTGAAGGCCAGGCCCACTACATCCTGTCAGGTACATGGGACGACAAGATGGAGAGTGCCAAGATTGTGCAGAGTAGCAGAGGAAGCAACAGCTCTGAGGGCAAACAGAAGACTGTCTATCAGACGCTCACACCCAAACTGCTGTGGAAGAAATACCCTCTACCGTAAGACACACACCATTGATGTCTGGTATTAATGTCTAACTTTTAATGCAACTCAATTTCCAACATAAAAATCAATAAAGTACAGGCCTACTAAGTACTAACACACCATTGATGTCTGGTATTAATGTCTAACTTTTAATGCAACTCAATTTCCAACATAAAAATCAATAAAGTACAGGCCTACTAAGTACTAAGTGAACTACTGACATAACTACCACACTACCTACTGACCAACCAAACCGCATGCCACGTTACCTACAGACTGACTGGGCTTACGTATCAACTAAACGAATGACCAAAACGACTGAATCTTCCTACCAGACTAACTCCCTATAGGCAGAGTTACCTGCCTACAAACCAGACTAAATACATACCAAACTAAGTCTAACGGTAGTTTGTTCAGTAGGTAGGTAGTTCATTTTGCAGTTACATTGGTAGCTACTTAACTACTTAGCCTGTCAAACCACCTATAGACTAAACGACCTACTTGCAGAATTACCTTCCTGACTACCTACTTACCTACCAAACCAACTACTGAACCAAGGCATTACCTTAGACTTACCTGCCAGACTATCTGAAGAACTACAGTATTCAGCCAGCATAAACGAGTACATCCCCTTTACGTGGTCTGAGCTGGCAAAAGCTATGAAAAGAGTGACTCTTTCTTCTCACTAAGTAAGATGACATGTAGAGAAGTGAAATGTAACTTCCTACTGTAGCCAAAGCACAATAAACTCATTTAGCCTTTTCCAAGGCCCATATTTACAAAACATAGACTTCTGGGAATCCATACTCTGGTCTCATGAGACCAAGCCAAGCATTTTGGATCTAAAAGCATCCAAAATGGTATGGTGTTGCTAGGGTAGGGTAGTTAGTTTGCTTGGATGTTGGTATATATTTAACTACATATCTGCCAAACTACATACAGTCTAAACAACATATCTACTGACAGACCAAAACTGCCTACCTGCAGAACTAACTACCTTCTTCACTTCCTACTTACCAACTTAATCTCAACAAATTATAATGTTAGATTCTGATTTTTTGTGCATTTTTCCTCTTCTTCTCTCTATCTCTCAGAGAGAATGCTGAGAACATGTACTATTTCTCCTCTCTGGCTTTGACCCTGAATGAGGAAGAGGAGGGTGTGTGTTGGACAGACAGCAGGCTGAGGCCAGACCAGCAGCTGATGGAAGCGGGACGCTGGGACGAGGCCAACGTAGAGAAACAAAGGCTGGAGGAAAAACAGAGAGCCACAAGGAGGAGGAGAGAAGCTGAGGCCAGCAAGGCCATAGACGAAGGTGAGGGGAAGGCCAAGGTCACACAAGATGGTCTTCTGTGACATTTTGGTATTCTGTGACATTTGGTTGGTATAGGTTTTTTGTGAATGAAAACCATGAAAATATAAATTCCACTTTTGTGCCAGTTTAGTCAGAACAATCCCTGATCTTAAGACTGTTCTCCTGGTGATTTTATTGTTGTTTTGTGTTACAGGACAGGACTTTGAAGATTACAGGCCGCTGTGGTTCCACCAGAGGACAGATGAAATGACGGGAGAGACTATCTACGTTTATAAGGGGGGTTACTGGGAGGCCAAAGAAAGACAAGAATGGAGTATGTGTCACGCTATCGTTCTAACACACACAGACAATGACTAACTTCTGCAGACTACCGCAAAAGAGGAAACAACCCTCTCCACATTGGACTACTCAGTGCCCTTGGGACTGCAGAGTAGTGGGAGGACAGGTTAATGAACACCTGCTCTGTTTGATCTCTTACAGGTGTGTGTGTGTTGTGTTTTCGAGTGTGATAGGTGTTTGCCGCCCCCCATGACAAATATATTAGTGCCATGACAATCTCAAACAGACCTCCTAAAATTATTGGAGAATGTGAAATGTTCATCGTCCAAGTTCCTCAAATACAAGTGTGTGGGAAGAATTCGCAGTTTGAACTCTTCTAACCAAGTGCGCCCCCCATTTTATCTTCAAAAGCAAATCATGTTTCTTTTTATTCAGTACACCGCCACATAATGGCCATCTTTGCCTCGTCTCCCAGCAATCTCTTTCCGTGACGTAATCACTGGACGAAGTCTATATTTAAAAGAGATCATTATCAAAGCACACACTCCGTGGCCCCTCGTCCCATCCTGGCTTGGGCACACATGAACAAACATCATATGAAGCAGAGACAACTTTCGAGCCATGCACCCTGAGCAACCCTGTTCTGGTGAGCACGGTTATCAGATATGGTCCAGCTTAGTTGTGACTACTTTTTTAGTTTTCGTCTCTATCTTCGCTATCAAACAAAAATACCCATATTTGGGTCAAAGAAGTATCTCTGTAATTTGTTTAGTCCAGAGAATTACAGGAGCACAATCAGCGTTTTGTATTTGGACCACACAGGTCGGAGACGTTTCGTCCCATGGCTCCGCCCACTTTGCCACAACTAATGGGGGAGTTAAAGGTCTATGATGCTACAATGCACTCTTTACAAGTTTGTTTGAACTGAACATGTGGTGGCAGTGTGAACTTGTACAACAAATCCACTCTAAAAGGCCTAAAAAACTCCACCTCATCAAGTGGTTTTCGGTGGGTATCTCTACTAACGATCTTTACCCGACTTTCCTCAACTCGAGGCGATCTCAGATTGCCTGTCCTGTGTGACATCACACGACAGGCCCCCCTCCCACGATAGTTTGATTCGACAGTAGCGTTCAGGCACAGACTGGGACTGGTGGATCTTACTTAGACCCTGCCCTGAGTGGTCGACTGTCATCCAATCGCCATTGTTTCACTGCACTGATGCAGATGTGAAATATGACTCTTAAGCGATAGTGAGCGGTTCTGTTTTGTTTTTGGATGTAATAATGAACATAGCAGTCTTTATTTACTCCCGACATCTGAGCTGCTGTAGACGCAGTGGATTACGTTTGTTTTTGGAGGGAATGCGCCCACGATCTACATAATTTGTGATCCAGCTTCACCTATCGATGAATGAAGGTGTAGTGTAAGGTTTTTTTTTTAACAAACCTCCCCTTTGCAAATGACCCGAGTGGACCTTCTTCGCAATACTGTATCCAATTAGCAGTTTCCAAGACTGCACAAGCGGCTAAAGCTCACGCAGTCCCCCTTGAACTAAGTAGACGACTACCTTCGCATCCCGGAGTTCAGGTGGAGGCCCGCGGATCTCAGCAGACAGCCCTCATTAAACACTTTAATAACGGAAGGTAATGCTTCACAAAATCTCGGGTGCTGCGTCTCTCTGAAAAGAGCTGTTTTTTGTGACAAGGTGTAAAATATGGTGTTTTTTACACTACCAGTTAGAGAACCTTTTTACCCAAACCTAGGTTACCGAACTTTTTCATTAAGACGCCTAAAGATCATATAAACTTTTGAAATGGGGAAGTCCTATGACCCCTTTAATGGCGCTTTGTTGCACTGCATTGTACGGCCACGGTCACGGTTCACCATTTTGGGGGTTATCTCCACTGGGCTAACCAGGTACCTGGTACATTTGTTTTTTATAGTTACCACCGCGGTTGGGTCTGAGACCAAGTGAACCGCCGTTACGAAAACGTGACGTGTAAACTCTGCTGTTCACGGATTGGCCGGAGAGAATCGCCACTACCTGTGTCACTGAACTTTCGACAGAAACACAACAAACGCGCTACGATTAAAGCAGCCACCATCGACTCGATCGAATGCAACTGTTTTGATCGAGCGCACCTTTTTATAACAACCAAAAACCGTGGTTTGTTGTTCTGTTTGGTAAAACAGTACCTTTCCTCTAGAGGGCTTGAGATTGGGCACGCGGGCGGCACGGCGGAATGAACAATGGTTTTTTAGGACGCGTCCGTTATGGGTAGGTTAACGATACGGAGCCTAACCGGCGCACGAACTGCAGTGGAAACGCAAGCCGTGCCGTGCCGAACCGTACCACGCAGTGGAAAAGCGCCATAAGATTCATATCATGTCTTCAGTTAGCCAATGAGCTTCAGGCAAGCATTAAAAGAGCCCTTGTGTCTGTTGTACTGGACAGTGTAGGTATTCTGACACAAATGTGTTTTACATTCATGAATTGTCATGCACATTAATGAGCTGCTTCCTGCATTGGCTTGGTGGAGTCCCCACTGGTCATTGTGCCACAGTACAATGCATATCAATGCAATTAAACAAATACTTTTTTGTACAATCAGGATACTTAATGAATGAACGATCAACCAATAAAAGTAAACAAGTCACCCGCTTGACTCTCAGAGGACATGGCAAACAGTCATCCACTCACAATACAAAGTGTACTACTGAAAACACAAGCAAACAGCTTGCTGACCTTGTTTTGTGTTTATAATATGCTTGTATTTAATAGCAGTAGAGACAGTGGATTAAAACACCCAAGTGTTCCTGATGAAGGGGATTGCTGCATTTCACATTACAATGTGGCGATAGAGAAGTACACTGTAGTACATTTTTTAAAACTGGTATTTCAGTGCCCCGTAACAGAAAGACCTATTTTAAATTTCTTCTGGCGGTTATAAATCATCAGGACTCAGGAGTGATACAAAATTTGGTATTTCAGTTGTTTTGCTGAGCACTTTGAAACTGTAGCCTCCATTGCAAAGTTGTATAACTTCAGTTACGTTCACAAACAAATCAACAGTATTTATTTAGTTTAGAAAGTCCTGTTCTAAGGCAGTGGGTTGAGACCTGACATCTCTGGAGATCAGTTCTCACTTTATTTCTGATCGCTGTCAAAAAATTAGAATTAGACTGGAGATCTTGTTTTGCGCTCACACCACAATATGTATTTTGTGATAACCATAATTATTATTACTATTATGAAGGAAACAAAAGTAATGATGCCATGACATCCTAATAAATGCGGTTTTGGTATAAACCTGAATTTGAACCAAGATGTTTACTTGTAAATGGATCTTTTAATTTAAAATGATCCAGCCAGTCAAAGTTTCATTTTTGACAAGCTGTCAGTGTATGATTATAAATGTTAATATTTCAGATTAAAACTTGCTGACTTGGATACTGGCAGGCACTTTTTATGTCTATATACAGTCGTTAGGAATGTTTTGGTATCATGCAGAATGACTGAAGGGGGTGTGATGATTTGTTTAGAATTTTTAGTGAACCCTGGTTCAGGCAGTGTGTTGGAAAGTAATGTACCTACAAGAACTATTTTTCATCACCAGCAAGGCTTTTCTGTAAGATTTTATGACCTCTGAGCACTGAGATATGTTACTACTTTTAAACATAGTTTGTTATCGCAGGCATATCCTTAGTTTGTTTCCATGTCAGCTCTAAAACATTGAATGAAGCGCAATGCAACAATTTATGGTTTGTTTGTTCACACTTTCCCACCTATACATGTAAAAGTCATTTTCCTTGAGGTTATTTATAAAAACAAATAAAAGCCTACATTTTTGTTACATGGTTCAAAGATCTGAGGTGGTAAAAGCAAAAGTGCTAAATTAAATGTTAGTGAATTCAATTAGGATTAAATAAAATTTGTTTCAATTTCAGAAAAGAAAGATTTACATCTTAAAGCTTTTTCTCAAAAATAGCAATGATAGCAAGAGTCATTTAAAATGTTTTATAACCCCAGCTTCACAGGCTTGATTTTATTGTGTAATGATAATATAGAGATATGCAAAATGTGGAATGTAAATTACCTAAACAATGCACAAACTGAAACGATAGATAGAAATCAAGATGAGTACTGTTAATAAATAATTAAAACAAAAACCGGAATGAATTCAGTAGCTCACAATCCACACACCAAAATCTCACATTAAATTCGTTAAAAAAAAAAAAAAAAAAAACATTCTGGAGAGGCAGAACAGAGTAACTGAACAGATCTGTGAGTTAAAATCACTAAAAACATCTCCATTTACAATACAATTAAAATTAATTGACTTTGAGAGTTTCACAACTCTCAGCCTTTAAGCTTTGCCCTGAACAGCAACACAATGCAATGCATTTCATCAAATTAATTAAGTTCTAAATGACTTCATCTGAAAAATTCAATCCACCACCCACCCATCAGAATGCATTCAGCATGTTAGGCACTTAGAAATATCTGAGCTTCCTGTGGGCTAGCAGGGGTTCTTGAGGAGATTTTTCAAACACAAAGAAGATCAGCTGCAGCAGGATTTGAAACAGAGCCTCATGAAGTTCTATCTATACAACCCAACAGAAACAAGATCTGGGCTAATCAGCATTAAGAATGAACAAATTTAGTGCAACATTTAAGCAAGTAATTGTTGCCAACATCTGACAAATACTGTGCCCGAATGCATTACATCTGTTGTTATCCAAGGACAGTACCATTCAACACTATGAATGAGCCGCAATCATGTTTCAACACTGTGGAGGATGAACGCAGCAGGATGAAAATGCTGGAATTTACACAAGCAGTTAAAAATTCACTTGCTCTACTGCAAACTGACATAAAAGTTAAACCTTGAAGTCACTCATGGAATGTGCTCAGCTATGGAGAGTCGACCATCTCTGCATAGCCAACAGGCAACATGGTAGAAAAAAGATATTCACAACCAGCACTTCTGTGAAGAGTTAATATATTCAACAGATATAAATTTTTTTTTTTTTTTAAAAGCACTTGAGAGTCCTATTTACAGTCCAGAGCTGTTGCTTTATCTCAGTGTGTTTATGATATGGTTGCATGTCCTAAACTGATCAAGCATCTGATGTGGCTCAGTATGTCAATGCTGATCTGGTATCTCCATATAATCCCTAAAGAGTATTTGGCTGGACCACTTTGGCATGTAGTGCAACACCACTGTATGTAAATCTGTTCAAATGAAGCTCACAGATCCGCTCTGGTCTGGTCTTTAGCATCTCATAGTTCATAACAGCCCCTCATTTTCAAAGCTGGTGTGCAAGAGAGAGAAGGCAAACGGTACAAACTTGACGCCAGTGCCGCTGTAGAACTTATTCTGAAACTCCACCCTGAGGAAAGAGAGATTATTTCAGTTTGATTCATTCAGTACAATGTAATAATGTGTTTTCAGTTACATACTTTGCTCTGATGACTAAATATGGATGTCCAAACTGCTCCTGGGCGTGAGGGACTACAATAGTACACTGTTTTGTGATGGTGGTGTATATCTGAGGTAATGTACTGACCAGTGGAGTCTGAGAGCATGAAGGAAGGCTGAAAGTCCCTCCATCACCAGCAGGATGGATACAGTGAGGACAGCAAACAGACCAACAACAGGCACCAGAAACACAATGCCCACCCTGGTGTCCACACGCAGACCGACCCGCATCACCATTGCCCACAACACTTCAGAGAGCTCTGGACCACAACAAAAAGTTCCTTGTATCAGCATTCTCTGTATTTTTAAATGGGACTATTATTCAGCCAATTGTTAGGAGAGATTGGGCTGCATTTGTATTGGTTTAATATTTTGGATTCTTAAAGACCAGTTGTTCTCAACTTGCTTAACCTAATGGCGCTTTTCCACTGCATGGTACGGCACGGTACAGCTCGGTACGGTTCACTTTTGGGGGGTTTTCCACTGGGTACAGTACCTGGTACTTTTTTTTTTAGTACCACCTCGGTTGGGGTTCCAAGTGAACCGTACCGTTACCAAAAAAAAAAAAAAACTAACGTTAAACGCTGCTGATCACGGATTGGCTGGAGAGAATCGTCACTACCTGCGTCACTGAACTTGCGACACAACAGAACCGCTAGATTTAAAGGGGTCTTATTATGCTCTTTTACAAAGTCTTGATTTTGTTTCGGGGGTGTACTAGAACATGCTCTCATGCGTGGTGGTTCGAAAAACGCATTATTTTTAACATAATTTACATTATTAAAATACCTTTCTCCCCAGCCTGGCACAAACGGCTCGATTAGTTCCGGCTTTGATGAACGCCCGCCTTCCGAAAAACAAAATGTGTTGTGATTGGTTAGCTGTCCCAGTGCGTTGTGATTGGCGAACAGTTGACGGTGTTCATACTGGCCACGCCCCTGGCTCAGTCTTTCACAAACAAAGGCTTTTGGGAAATCCCGGCACTTCTAACTCGTGCTGTGGAAGCTGTCTCAGTAAAATGCGCAGCCACACAATAGCAAATTGGGGTTTAATGCTTCAGGAACAGAGTTAAAAAGTCAATTCAAAACCACTGTTCATGACTATCAGCTTTCGAAAGCCCAAACAAAAGGGACGTTAGGCACGGAGCGTGGGGAAAAAAAACAGCCGTTTTCAGGCTGGTCGCCACACGGACGAGAGCGCAGCATCGTGCACGTCTTTAAAATCAAATACATTATTAATAAAGGTGTAGGCACACGGGGGGCCGTTCGGGTCCCTTGTCTGTGGCGCCAGGCTACATCGTGCTGTACTTGTCAGGCCTTGTCCTAGAACAGGGTTCTCAATTCCAGTTCCTTGCGTTCCCCGCTCTGAATTTATTTTGTAGTCTCTCTTTGTTAACACCTATCAGATCATCTTGTTAGAAGTGAGGTCCGTGCATTGAACTGTGTTCGATTGACATGGGTCCCATACAGTGTCCAGTGCTCAGTACTCACTGAGCAGGGGAAATCAGTTGAAGTTTACTTCACTTCGGAATATTCATTTACAGATTTGCGCTGCGCCACATCCAGAAGCGTCTTCACACACAAACGAAACTTACTAGAGAAGCGTGAAGTGGGACATAATATACCTCTGTAAATAAATACAATTTAAATTCACATCTTGCACATTTTAATGCCCTTTGAATGGAACATATACGATCCCTTCAAACTGGAATCATGGTGGAATATCCAGTAATGTCCACTTCGCAGCGCACTTACAGTCAAATATAACAAACGAATGAAGCAATAAGAGAAACACACAAAACGTGCAGAGCGGGGGTACGCGAGGACTAGAAATGAGAACCGATGTTCTAGACATGCCAAAAATTTGACACTACAGCACAGCAGCTCCTCTTCTTCGTTTTCTCTGATGCACTACCTCTGCAGCAGCACTTCTTCTTCATCGTCTCGTCTAATGCACTCACTCAACCAATCGTTCTAACCACAACCTCGCCCCTCCCAACCATTCGAAAAAATTTTTTTTTTTGTTTCTGTAGGAGGGAATTATTTTTAATGATATTCTAATGGGCCGCTTTGTGTTATCACAAAGCCCGGAAACCAAACGCTGGTGTCCAAACGAGTCGTTTGTTGTAGTTCTTGAAAATGGATTTTTTAAAAAAAATAAAATATCTCCCTTTGGAGTGGACTTTGGAGATTTGTAACTTTCTAGATCTTTTAATGCCCAAACATACACACTACAAACTGACTAAAAATAAAAAAGTGAAAGCATAATAGGACCCCTTTAATTTCAGCAAAGCCAGAGAAGGATCAAAACAACAGTTTTGAACAAGCGCACCTTGTTTTTAACAACCAAAAGTGGTGTTTCGTTGTTGTGAGGAAGTTACAGACGTTCCTCTCGTTGATAGGCCGAGGGAGCGGATCCAGCGAGCTTGATGGGGCGACGCGGAATGAAAACGTTTTTTCAGGGAGCCGGGCATAGAGGGGGCACAAAATATAACGACATTTGAATAATCTTTGTTCAACCCCCCGGGAAGGACGTGTGAGGACATTTTTTTTATGGATGGGAGCTTTTTATTTAACTTCTTTTGGACTGAAGCATGCAACACCCACTGAGTGCCATGAAACAGCTTGAAAGCTCAAAGACAATTTTTAATATAACTCCAAATGGATTCATCTGAAAGAAGAAAGTCAAACACACCTAGGATTACTTGAGGGTAAGTAATTTATGGCCTAATTTATATTTTTGGGTGAACTAACCCTTTAATACACATTAGAAATATTAAATATATTAAAATAATAGGGTTGGGTAAAAAAATATCGATTTCTCGATATTAATCTATTCTCATTTTTACGAAACGATATCGATTCCTAAATCCCAAGAATCGATTAGTCTAGCCTGTTTTCAGTTAATCGGAGGAACAGTTGAAGGGTACGTTTCCATCCAATAAATCGCAATAAAATGTGCTTTGGTACTTCTAATATGAAAACAATTGTCTCAGATTTCAAATTTGTCCATTGTATGTGCCGTATTTCAAACATAAATGCCGTTTTGGCGCGTTTAATGTGGGTGGACAGATCGCATGTAGCGCCTAGATAAAGCAGGCAGAACGGAGGCGCACGGGAAAACTGATCATCTCCTCAAACATTAATACCAGTTTCAGCACAAAATAAACATGACTAAATATCCGAAGGCAAGTTAAAAGAAAGTGTACAACTTTACAATCCATATCCTGCCTCATGTAATTGCTCAATCTGTGTTTCAGACACGCAAAGACGCCAATATAACAGCTTGTAAACAATATGTCACGTAACATCACATTTACCTCAGAAAAAAAAACTTGGTTACCATTATAATAATAAATAAAAACTCATTAGTCAGATAGATAAATAAACTGTAGAGAGGGGCATTTTTGCTTAATATATGCACCATATAACATATTCATTATTAATTTGACTGTTCTTCAATGTTTAATTTATTTTTAAATAAATCCATCAAGTTTTTATGACAACCACCATTTAAATGTTTACATTTAAAAAAACGAATTGAAGTAGAAATATTAATATGTAACTAACTTTATTATTGTAAAAACTTCATTAATATTAACCTTCAATATTATAGTAATGTAACTAGTAACTGACTCATGTATATTTTACAGCATAAGTTGAGAGATTTTTTTTCCTTGAGAAAATTTGGAATGTACTGTACCTGATATATATCCAAAATAATCGATATTGAATCGGAATCGACGCTGTGAATGAGAAATCAAATTGAATGTGATTTGTGTCAAAAACCAGCCTATTATTAAAAAAAAAAAAATACAATTAAAAATTAAGTCTTCAATAAAAAAAATTCAGTTTTACATTTTTTGAACATTTTATTTAGTCCTAGGGTATTTTAATACATACCACAAAAAGAGATACCTAAAGATTGAAACTGTCATTTAAGTGTGTGCTGGGCGCAGTATTACAAAAAAATTGTATTATGCTCTTTTTAAGAGTTGGCGGTTTCAGGTATATCTCTGTACCTTTTCTTTGCATGGCTGGGTTTATAGTTGATATAAGTTTATACTAGGTTTTTAATCGTTGGTTCTTGTAAGGTAGGAAGTACATCTAGAAGATAACAAAACCATTTGTATGTCAATCAAAATTTTCACTAACACAACCCCAAAACTCCCCGTGCGCTATTCAAAATCAATTTCTAAAACACTTTGTTACCCACTTTTACAAAATGTTAATTATATTTAAAGGGTTTCGGCCGGACATGAACAAGTTAAATTTAAGACTTTTTACGACCTTTTTAATACCACCTTATATGAAATTTAAGGACCCGCAAACCTTGTACATGGACACAATCACACACCCCCCTTTATTCACCATGCATTCATATCGTATATTTAATGTGCCGATAAATTAAAACAGAAAACCAAAAAACCCCATTATTGCTGCAATACAAAAATTATATTTATTATACGAACTAACAGTGAACTTTTCATGTACACGACAATATTCATCAAAAATATCCTGCAAATAACTGCATCACTGGATTTTTGGTGGAGTAAAACCAATTATTTGGAGCGCACAAGCAATCTTTCCCATCAGGGGTGTTATCAGGCTTTTACATAATCTAAATCTACTAGTTACCGTTCCACCCCAAAGGGTCTATTTTCAACCTTTTTGATGTATGCATCCTTTACATCGTAAAATATTACCAAATTTATCAATAAAATGCAACTATACACTTCTAGGGCTGATACAGTCGATTAAATAATTTCCACTGCAAATCAACAATAATACAACTGCAACAAAATAAGTTAGGCGCGCATTATGTTTTAAAGACATTTATGGAGTCTAAAATACGAACATGTTGAGGGGAAGAAAAAGCACTTTTACCAATATATACCCCCTTCTCACCTGATCCCCATACTTACAAGTACACCAGTGTCGGGTTGAAATAAAACTTGATGAGTGAGTACTGAGTCATTCATTCAACTGATTGAGTTTTATCATGCTGGTATCTTAAGGACTTTCGTGGACAGCTGACTCCTAAAGTTTTTAATATTCTTCATATTCTGTGTGGTGGTCAGATAGAAATTAATCTTTTCCAATAAGTTTAAATAGATTTTTACCCTTTATGGGCATTCTCTAATATCTGTATACATTTACCTTTATAAAGCCTTTTTTTTTTCTAAAAGTGTGCATCATCTTTGAAGTCAAATTCTTACATTTAATCAGTCAAATAGAATAATAAGACATTTAGGCTGTTACCAAGCAAATGAAATCAGTATAAACAAAATTCATCTTTGCAATCCAGAAATAAGCTGCATCTGAAGCGGCATTTAGATGTATTACACACAGTTTAATTCAGGACATGAATGCATTTAACCTGCAGTTACAAATGCATAAATAATATTTTGATATATTAAACATAAAATATTGAATACTGATATTTGAAATAATTAAAAAAAATGAAAAGATACTTTAAATATGAAATTAAAACCGACAGTAGGTGTGAGCAAGTCACTGTTAAGTGATGTTCATGCGACTCGAAAGAAATCATTAAACTGGAGTGATTCATTAGGAAAAAACGAAACAAACAAGAGTAATGTTGATCCGAGACCAAAACAGAGCTGTGGCTTTGTTTGAATTATTTTGTTGGGAAATAGTGCAAGAACAGCAATATGGGTGTTCTAAAAAGTGGGACTTAATACAGCTTATGAGTTTTATTGACAATGTGTAAAAAAAAAATCTATATCACATTTGTATGTGGTAATTTTTGGAGAAAAAAAGGCACTCCTCTGTGTGAACTTGAACTATATGAAGTGGTATAAATATACACATTTTCTGCCTCCATGTCTGGGGAATTTGTGATAATTCTGAATGTATTTTAATAAACTGAATCATGCACTGCAAATGCGCACGCGCACTAGACTTCACATAATGCGTGGACTCTGAAGGTGTTTTGAATGTTTTTTTGCGTCGTGAGAATATTGAGCAAAATAGCTCACTTGTCATGGTGTTATTTAAATATATCATGTTATGAATAAACTAAACATTTAGAATTTTTACCTCAGTGTGTTTCTTCTGAGTTTATGTGTGCTGTCACGCTCATTTGTTCTGAAGTCTCAAGACAAACAGAGTGAGCCTCAGCGCGAGCCTGTATTCTGCTATTCTGAATAAACTTACTCCAATTCTCTTGACGACGCAGTAACTTACCGCGGGTCAGTCAGAATGAAGATATTTTAGCGGTAATGAGACCAAAAATATTTAAGACACATCGAATCCGAATTTAAGACTTTGTAAGACTTTTTAAGGCCTTATATTAGGAAAACGTTATTTAAGACTTTTTAAGGACCCGCGGACACCCTGTATTATTACTTTTTTTGCATAGATGAAAAATACTGTGATATTACTTAAAAATTTAGTTTTCATTATTACTTTAAAAAGTACATTCTATTGTTCAATAGTAATATTCAATTCAATTCATTATTTCTTTAAGGTAGACAAACTTTTATTTTTGCAGGTTGTAATGAAGATCTTTGGTTTCTGTGTGTTTTCTATAATTGTATTATTTTATTATGCCCAGCACTACATTGAAGGGTATATTACTTACGGGCATGTGCCAGGCTGAGAGCCCACAGGCGGAGGTAAGACGCAGTATTAGAGATGCAACCCAGACAGTACTCTATAGTGTGGATGGACTGATGGAGGAAGACATCTGCAAAATCAAACTGTGGAAGAAAGGAAACTCTGTTAGGCTCATAGGGAAAGTAATTTATTCACACCAAACGATGCACCTAATTGGTTCTGAATGTCTCGCCTCCTCTGATTGGCTGTCAGAGCTGCAGGAGTGGCTGTCCAGACTGGTGCCCTCCTCCATATCATGAGCATGCATGAGAGAGAACTCCTCCTCACTGCTCCGCCGTACACGCTGATAACCCTACAGAGAGAGAAAGACAGAAAATCAGCCAACAGCCTTCAGCTAACTGGAGAACACACATAAACAAAAAGAGGATCCTCACCCGGTACATGCTCAGGCGGTCTCTGCCCTTGTGTTGCCAGTAGAGGTAGAGCGGTTTGCCCAATAGTAACACTGGCACAGAGAGCACGGCCACAATCACCAGGAACACCTGAAACCCGGCCTATGGGAAAGAGGGAAAATAAATATCAAGAAAAACAGATGTGCATGTAAAGTGGAATGGATGCACATATGGTTCTTTGAGTCCCACCTGTCCTGGGTAGAGGGTTTGACTGGAGTCCCCCTGCATCAGGAACATGTTGATAAAGTGGATGAGAATGCTGGGAGCTGTCTGAGAGTCTCTGACTGTGAAAAACAGCCACTTATAAATGATCATGAAGACCAGATAGCCGAAGAGGCACAACAGGAAGAGCAGCTCAGGCAGAAATATCAGGTACAGATTGAATGTCCGTCTGAAGTGCCTGAACACATGAACATATGAAATATTAGAAAGACCAAAGTCATAACATTGGAAACATCTATCAAAAATATATTTTAAAATGTCTCACAGGTGATTGAAAACACCAAGGACGACTCCAAAAGTCATGTGGATTATTCCTACGATCACAGACATCTTCATCTTATAGGAGTTCAGGAAGGTGAGACGGTTTGACGCCAGGTTCCAGATCTACAGTGCAAATAAAATATTATTAAATTCGGATGTAAAAATAATTATATATTTTGTCATAGCTTGCCATTCAACTATGTAACCTTTCACCCACAGTTACTTGTTTTTATGGTGATGTGATAGTAAAGTAATTTGTTTCATTTTATAACAGCAAAAAAATGAAGTCCGAGACCTACCGGATCAATGCCCAGAGGATAGGGCCCGTTAAAGACTCCTGTGACATTTGGATCCAGTGCAAGGAAGCTATTTGATCTGACCACGTGTTCACTTGGGAGAAAGAGAAAATGAACATCACATCAGAGCCACATATTTTCCAGGAGAATTCTCTGTGCCTGTTGTTTCCTACAGTAAGGTAATAAATAAGATTTATTTTGCCGTCAACATTTTGGACTTGTAAAATTTCAAAGCTGATTTTCAGTAATTTATTGACTTAATCAGCTTTCTGACTGCAGGGATTACACTACAGCTCACCAAGGCTGCATTTATTTGATAAAAAAAAATACAGTAAAAAAAAACTGAAAAAATATGTGAAAATAGTTTATAATTTAAAATAGCTGTTTTCTATTTTAATAAATCTTAATATGTAATTTATTCCGGTGATGAAAAAGCTCAATATTCAAACGCTAATACTACCGTCTTCAGTGTCACATGATCATTCGGAAATCATATGCACGTGCATTTTTCCAGAATACTTTAATGAATAGAAAGTTCATAAGAACAGTATTTATTTGAAATTGAAATCTTTGGCAACATTATTAATGTCTATACTGTCTAATACACCTCTTCAAACGGTGTCATTAAACTCAAAATCGTTAGAATTGACTTGCCTTGTGTGTGAATTTGGATTAAACAGACTCAGGATATACAAGTAGCAGCTGGCTATACAAGTAGCTGATCAAATAAAAGTGCTGTAGTGAAGCCCTGATTTCATCTCTACAGAAACATGGTATGCTGTGCCCACATTTTAAAAAATTATTAGATAGACAAGAATAAAAAGAAAGGGAGCATACACATATTAAATCATATGGTTGCACAATGGTACTGTATACTTTTTTTTGTTTAGTTTTTTTAAAAAGGGGCAGTACAAATATGGTGTGCTTTGAACACTCACTTCCAGCCTCCATGATCATACATGGCAAAACGTTCACACCAGAGCCAACGGTTAGTGACTTGGTGAAAAGCCAAGTCATGTTAGATAACCAGTTGTAGACTGAAAATATACCCATCAATAGGATGATGTAACGGCCCTCGAAAAAAAAAAAAATGTGCCGTCTAAAAAAAATGAAAACGATGATGATCAAAACTAAACAAAAATCATCAAAAACAGTAAACTACCCTATGAGGCCTCTGGTCTACAGTGGACTGATATTTGGAAGCCATTTTGAACCATTAAAGACGTAGCATCTTGTCCCAACCACCAACTGGCAAACCCCTAAAGTGTTGTCTACGATTCCATTTAATTGTTGTCTTTTTATCAAATTGCATAATATATTCAAAATGGCGGCAAGAAAAGGGGATGCACCATGTGCCTCGGGAATAAGTGTTAAGTACTTTTATTCTCAAAAACCAGACAGGTACAAAAATATTTTTCAGTTAAAAAGGATGTCAGAAATAGATTCATCCAGATTTTAACAATACATTTTTTTTCTGTGACAGAAAATATACCTGTCCACTACAGTGGACGTCATGCACCAAAGGGTATAATTCTGCCTATGGGCCAACATATAGAGTCTGCCTTATTTTGTGTTTTATTAAAATTATGATATAATTTACACTTGAATGGTTTTATTGAACAGAAATATTAAATAGTCTTCAGATTTGATCATTTATTTCAATGCTTACAGTCTATATTTATTTATTAGGTAATATAAAAACGTAGGCATGTATACATGTATACTGTATGAGTGCAGATATATGTGTGCATGATTGTGTTCGAGTGTGTGATGGGAGGGTGTGTGTGCTTGTATTTCTGCTCACGTGTGTATGGAATAGCCACCCCCACACACACTGCCCCACACAGCCCCACACAACCCTGGCCCATAGACACACACTCTTATGTTTTGTTTGTTACACTTCACATTTCTGTGCTGTCATGACATCGCTTGTTGTTATTGAATGTTCTTATGTGTATTCATACCATTTTCACGTAGCAAATATTTTAAAAACTTTTTTTTTAAAGGGGTCATATGATGTTGCTAAAAAGAACATTATTTTGTGTATTTGGTGTAATGAAATGTGTTTATGCGGTTTAAAGTTAAAAAACATTATTTTCCACATACTATACATTACTGTTTCTCCTCTATGCCCAGCCTTTCTGAAACACGGTCGATGTTTACAAAGCTCATCGTTCTGAAAAGCGAGGTGTGCGCTGATTGTGAGCTGTGCCAGTATCCAGTGCGTTGTGATTGGCGAATACCTCAAGCATGTGACGGAAAAGTTACGTCCCTACAATACTGTGATGATGCCCTGTCCGGCCGGAGCGACGAGACAAAAACATTAAAACATATTATAAACGAGGCATTCGTTGCATCAAATGGGGACATAATTATGGATTATAAGACTTATACTGTCTTTTTACGCATTGCAACGAACCACGTAACATAAAAACCACGCGGATGTCTGCATTGGTGATCGGAGAAATGAAAAACAACAATTGCTACTCTACACTGCTCAAAACTCGCGTTTGATTCATCAGTGGCAAATTTTTTAAATATGAAAACGTACTTACAGTCTTTGAGAACAGCCGGCATTGTAGTCTACACTCCCATGATCAGGGACAAAGTCTCCCTAATGAGCTGGACACATCTGAAATAATGTGGGTGGAACTGTTCTGGAAAGTGGTGTCTAAATGGCAACTTAAAGGGCTGTATGTATTTTTTGGATCTCACTAAGCAAAAAATACCATAATATGTTTGGATATTTAGGAAACGTGCCTAAGTTAACTAAGTGTTTATCTGAAAAAAAATGCTAAGTCAGGTTATTCTCCTTTGAAAATGTGGTTCGGGCAAGAATGTCGTTCAGAGGTCGGTCTCTTGTTTGATGCGTCTCAAGTCTGAGGAGGAGGGGCCTGGTGAAAAAAACCCTCTCCAATATTTGGAATTTGGACTGCAATACCTAGTTCAAAAACTCGGTGTCAATCCTACATACCAACAGCCCTTTAAAACAATGATTTCTAGTTCGTGTCCTCCCCCCCCCCCCGCTTGGAAGGGCCCAAACAAATAGTTTCGCTGCACAACGAAACAAACAGCCTACACAAAGGTGGGCCTTGAGTGGAGGAAACGGGTCCGGTGGTAGAGTGAGCGGGAGGCGGATGATTTCGAAAAAGAACGTGGCGGCCCCCCCCCCCCCCCGGCTTGCGGAAACCACATGTGACGACCCCGGGCTGGACTCCGCTTCGTCCACGGTGAAAGCCGATCCGGCAATGCACAGCGTGAAGTTAATGTATTTCCTCAGCGACCAGCACGGATCAGCTCCAGTCATGACGAATCGATATCGTCCTCTTTTAGAAAGGCCAAACAAAGTAGTTTCACTTTAACAACGAAACACACAGCACCTTCACGAAATGGCGGCAGCAACAAAACTACAGCGAAAATAAAAGTTACGCCTTCTTTATTTGCGTGAACATTTGAGCGGTGTTATGCAAATCTTACCACATCATGACGTAGACATGTGGAGCCGTGTTAGAACGAGGCGTTTTAGGTAGGCGTGGTTGACTTAACTTTCATAAAGAATATCTCTTTGGTTTTGAGACTTTAGTCTTTGCAACTTTACAGATCTTCTTTATGCACCAAGAGCTTGTAACACTCCAAAGAGAAAGGAAAAATTTAAATTGCATCATATGACCCCTTTAAGACCACACATTTAGTTCTATTGATTCACTTTTTGTACCTTTGATGCATGGTGTCCACTAAAGTGGACATATGTAACTCCCTCAAAATATAATATATTTACAAAAAAAAATTTGGCCATGATTTTTCACTTGTTTAAAAGTAAAAACAAACATGTAAAAAAAAAAATTACTTTGTGATTTAATAATTCATGCATCAGATGGCTAAATATCAATGTCTTAGCAGTTAATGTCTTTTAACATCCATTTCTAAATGAATGTCAGAAGAAAGTTAACACTGTCATAACGGCAAGCTGGACGTACCTCATTTCTGGTTTTCTTCAGTTTGCGGTCATTCTCATAGAGAACCATCCACAGAGCAAACAGTGCCATGATGACGCCAT
Source organism: Sinocyclocheilus anophthalmus (assembly GCA_018155175.1). Classification (NCBI taxonomy): domain Eukaryota; kingdom Metazoa; phylum Chordata; class Actinopteri; order Cypriniformes; family Cyprinidae; genus Sinocyclocheilus; species Sinocyclocheilus anophthalmus. The sequence goes on from JADLZN010009210.1 coordinate 65,557, forward strand.
GCCCGAGGTCTCCAAACATCACAGCAAACAGGAAGGGAAAGGTAATGATTGTATATGGAGCTGTGAGAAGGTGTGATAAAGAAGAAAGCTTACACATCTTATCTAAGCATATGTATGAAGCATTGAGGGCATGTTAAACCTGCTAACATGAAGTCAATATTAATGTTAAAATGTAGTGTTTTTTTAATCGCTATCCTCTCACCTGGATTGACCTCTCTGTAGCTGCTTACGCCGTAGGCATCCACTATATTCTGAAAGCCTGAGGTAAACTTGTTGGTGCGTATGAGGGTTGGTGGAGTGTCGTTGCTCGGGATACGATTGACAAATGAGGGAACTGTGGCTCCACTCTTCCTCTGAAGGAACAAAACAATAGTTAAGAGATGTGTGCACAATTATTAATCAGATGTATCTGAATTAGTGCACCTTTGAAATGATGTGAAGTACTCACCGATCCATCTTCTAGAGCTCTCCGAAGTGCGGGCAGATCATTCACGGGACACCAGACCTCAGCTATGAGGCACTTGTTTGTGACATCAAAACTGCAGAGGTTGAGGATGTGATATATGGCCTTCATTTTCTTAACTTGGATCACCCAAATGTACACAGACTCTGAGGCCTTGATCAACACCTGCCTCAGATAGTCCTCAGTACGGTGAAGAACCTACACATAAACCATCCAAATTAATTCAACAACGGTTTCAAAACTATGTCAAGCTAAAACATTTTGCATATAACATTTTAACTGTTAAACATAGCATATAGTGGTTTAACCAGGGGGCCTTAGCAAACTTCAAAAAGGGGCAGCAGGATTACTTAAAATATTTCATATTTACTTATTTATTATGAAATTATATATTACTCTAATGCACTGTAATAATCTGAATTAAAATGCTAAAAATAAGTAAACTAGTATATTTCTTTTCTAAACTTTTTCCCCCTCAACAACTTGTTTTTATTGAAGAACACAGTTCTTAAAATTTCTGCAATCACAAAATTTATGTAATATATCTCTCAGATTGTGTTGATAAGAGTTTGAAAACAAGCAGTTTTGTCATAATTACAGCAGAAAATAAATATTTTAACCTGTATAAGGGACTTTGTAGAAAACGATAGTCCACCATACAAGGCATTTTGCTGCCCTGGTTTCTGAACTGTGTTCTCAGATGAGGATGCAGTAAAAGCATTTTGCTGTGCTCTTCTTCAAATATATTATCAATCCTGTGAGGAACATTTTCTAAGCACAGAAACAACCCAATTTACTTTTCATGATTGAGCCTTTCTATTTTCATAGGTCTTGAGAAGAACAGTGTTGAGAGTATCGAATATACATGATTCACTGGTGCCTGTAGTCTGTGAGAAACTTGTCCACAGTCTCATGAACATCATGTGCTGAGCTGGACCACTAACACAATTTTCTTTCTCTCTTTTACAGAGCAGTCACAACCAAACTTAAATGCCCTCAAACCTAACCTGCCCCCCTACATTCCTCTACTGCATGGCTGTCTTGAATTGGTTAGGAAAGATTAGTGACGTAAATCCAAATAATTCTAATGTAGATTCTATTACATACACTTTCTGCTCTTTTAGATGGAGTATCTGAAGTACCCTCCACCACTGAAGACAGAGAGTGCAATCAAACCCTTCCATAATTACAGCCCATCATTTATTACTGTGCATGATGCAAAACTCCACAAACCTTCACACATTTCTGGAGCTGCAACTAACAATTATTTTAATAATTGATTAGTTGGCCGATTGTTTTTTTCGATTAATTGGCTAAAAAGCCTCTTTTTTTTAATTGACAAAACACAATTCCATATCCTGCCCAATGCTGTCCTGCCCCCAAACCTGCCCCCTCCCCTCTCACAGACCCCATCTTATTGTCTGGTGCCTCTCTTCTCGGTTGCACTGATCATTCTGGGCACACACCAGACCGCTGTACTAGCCCATGTTTTGATTTTTTTATGGAGAACAGCCCTGCAAACCAGACCAATGAAACCCTCCGGCACGCACGACGACTTCCTTCCTTTATTACCTATATATGTGTGGTCCTTATGTAGTGTTGTGACGATAGTCCAACGCCACATACCACCCCCCACCCCTGTGTATTGCATATAAGACGCCCCGGCCTCCCCGATACTGGCACACCACCCCATGTATCTCTGTGCACACACTGTGTATCCTTCACTGTTTACTGTTCATTTCCTTCTCCGTAAACCTAAGGCAACGTCCTTCCTTTCTATTCAGTCCCCGGTTGTGTTTTCCCCCGTCCGTGTCTTCTCATCACACATCCTTGCCTCCCATGTTGTGCCACACTTACCCTCCCGACCGCTCATATGCTTCCACTTACACGTCAGATTATGCTCCCGCACGCACTATTTTATTCCTTTGTGCTTCACTCTCGCACGTGTGTGTTCCTTCTTCACTGCGTTCGCTGTTTGCCCGCTGTGTTGCGTAGAGAGGCCCCCCCCGCCCCCCTCGCTTGTATTTTTTTTTGGTGTACCCCGTCTGAAGTTTACCTGTGTTCCACTTCCCACAACGTACGGAGTATTTGTTTGATACATGTGTGATGTTTGACGCTCTCTTTAGTTCATGCGCGCAGTATTTGGTTACTTGTGCTATGTAGATGCAGTTTTGCCTTTGGTAGTTGTTGTGGTGTTTGTTTTCTCTCTCTCTCTCTCTCTCTGCCTCCCTCCTACTCCAGGCAAGGCTTACTGCACACGGATCCACGCGCTGTGTGTGTTCATCACCACACTGGCTTGTGTGTTTTGACGGGTGGCTGGATGTCGGGCTTGGGTAACGTTGGAACCCCTCTGTGTGTATATGCGTTGTTGTGTCTTTGCCTTTCACACGCACTGTCAGAGGGGACGGTGTGTGTGACGGTCCACGCGTTCGAAGTGGGTCGTAGGGTCAGTGTGTGTTTTCCATTGAATCTTTGGACGAGATGGCTTGTAGCTTTTTTCCTGTCTTTTTTAAGAACCCCCACCCCCCCATCTTTTTGTGGTTTGTCACAATCCGGTTAAAATTTAAAATGATGTGCGACAGAGCAAAGTTCAAAACTTTATTTTTTTTGCAAACTGCATTGCTGGATGTATGTAGGGAGCGGTGGTGGCTTCTTTTAATTGTCCCTGTTGGTGTGCTTGTTGTGTTGGGTTTGTCTAAGAACAGGATAAAATAACGCACACACTGTGGTTTATTTTAACATTTGTTTTGTGACGTTGTTAGTTTGCCACACTTCTCTCTGTAAGTTGACTTGCCAACAGCCCCTCTAACGGCCCCCCCCCCTTCATACCCTTTATGTTTGTCGTTTTGGCTGGTCCCCTCCAAGCTTTATTTGCTACCTCTTTGTTATTCCTTTTTTTTTTTGGTTCTGGTTCTTTGTGTCAACTAAAACTTTTTCTTGTGTTCATGTCAAAAACACTGTGTGTGTGTTTTGTGGGAGTGTGTCTGGGACCACTCCGCGTTGCCCGCGTGTGTGTGTGGCTGATTGCTAGAGTTTTTTTTTTTCTGGCTTGCATTTTGGATTATTATTTATGGGTTGAGGACGTTAGCCTTCCCCCTATCTACTCGTGTGTGTCTTGCAGCTTAGGGATCTTTTCTATGCCCACTCAGCCTCTGTCACCACCCATCCACACATGGTAGAAAGGTGTGTCTTTTTGGTAGTATCCATAATACTGACCTCTTAACATCTGACGTGTAACATGTGTTGGTGTGTGCTAGGCAAAGAAAAAACTGTGGTTTGTCACACACACGGGATGCTTCATGGTTTTTGTGCTTTAAAGTTGCTTTTAAGACAACTTCAACTGTCCTGATTTCATCAGTCAGTTTCAAAAGACGTTTAAAGTACAGTTAAACGTCAAATATTTTTTACAATTTTTTATCTCCAATAAAGATTAAGCTGAGCTTATTAGTAACTAAGTTAAAGGTAAAAAAAAAACTGGCCAGTAAATGACTAATCACACTTACACCACACTTATTCATGATCCACACAGTCAAAATGAGAAAATGTGTCAAACTGTAACAAGGGTGAAACCGAGCTCATCTGGACTCACCGTGTGCAAGTCCTGAATGCGTGTATGGAGCCCCTGCACCACATCTGTCCTCTCCTCATTACTGTTGGGGTATGGGTACAGGTGACAGTGGTAGCTATGGAAACAAAAACAGCCTTACTTAAAACTAAAACTACAGTACTTCTACTTTCTCTTAAGAACAAAAACACTCGGAAAGAAATAAAATAAAATTAAGAAATGAAAGCATGAAGTTTCCCCTACATGTAATAAGGAACAAGCTATTTATAATCTTTATGAAAATGGAGTAGCTCCCCGCCTGTCTCTGTGGCGCAATCAGTTAGCACATTGGTGGTTAACTGCCACAGATATGCGGTAGCTCAACACAAAGTTATTTAAACCTGATTAACACAATCACCTCAAGTAGAACGTAGGAAGTTGAATTAAGAGCTAAGTTACCAGTCACAAATCTTCTTAACTTTCTGTCCAATCTGATCTCCCCAGTAAGAGATGAGGAACACCACACTCCTGGTTGGCTCCCCCTGACAAACCAGACAAAGAACAAACAAACTAGACCATCTCAAAAGACTTGGACATTACAAATTTTAATTATTATTTATGTATTTAAATTATATCAAGCATCCAGCATTACAGTAAGATCTTGGATCAAACTGACCACAGAAAAAGAAACAAATATGTAGAAAATAATATTTAACTATAAATTTTGTTACCAAAAACAACATATTAAATCAAACTACGATGGAGATGCCAACTGGTCTCACCGTATCAGGGTCCTCCAGAAGTCCGTCTACCTCAGAGTAGTTGAGGATGGTGTAGCCCTTACACACTCTCCAGAGCATTCGCTCAAATGCCTCGATTTTTACGCTCTGGATCAGCCCAGAAATGAACCTGTGCAGGAGGGACAGAGGAATAAGAGCTTTACTTTACAAAAGTAACATGAATTCAAAAACTGACATTACCACAGGTATTACCATCAGTAAAACCACAGGTTTTGCATGCTTTTTAACATGCATACAAGAAACAGGATGTTGAATAACAGCTGAGATTTTATGGGTGAAAGTTACTGATTTTAAAGTCCCCCTGTGGTGAAAATCAAGTTTTTTATGTTGTTTATTTGTCTAGGTGGTGTTTTTAATATGCTTTTAAACAAACCATGTGCCAATCCATTTATCAACACCATTACTGAGTATTTTCTCCTTAAAACTGTAGTTTCCCCAAAGGCAGTCACAGAAACGCGGTTTGAAACGCATATAGTAAATGAGGCAAGGGTGTAGGGTTGCATTCAAGCTATTTTAAGGCATGAGAAAATTATTTTCACAAGAAAATTATTTAAATGTGTCATTTTGATGATCAAAGATGAGTTTTAAAGTATAAAAGTTTTGACTACAGGGGGACTTTAACAGATGATTTTAAAGAGAAAAACCAGTCTGCACATGGAAGATGAGCAACAGCAAACTGCGCGATGATGAAAATTTCGTCACATCTGTTGGTGAGCCAAAGCAGGACTTGGGCAAGGGCAGTATACTTTCAGCTTTATGTTTTTAAGCACTGCTCACCCAAGCTTGGCTCCAAGCCTCTGCATGCTGGTGTAGTCCATCATTGGTTCTTTCTCTAGGAAGGGAAACTCTTCATACTGGACCCGCGACGGCTCTCTCTGCTCATACACAAGCAAAAACACAGCAAGAGATTAGATTCACACACATACACACATCGTCTCTGTGATCAAGAAGAAGAGGTCAAGAGTTAAGCCTATTTGTAAAGCCACTGCTGGCTGCTCTCAAAGTTCTGACAGTCAGTGAAAATCAGGCGACTCCAAGTCACCTTCGTGATTCCCACAGTCCTGCTCTCTGGAGATTAATTCCTTTCAATTACACCAGAGAGGTCGAACATGATCAAGCACCAAAGACATCAACAGATACAGAGAAACAAAAGCCAAAATGCAGACAGTACACAGAGTGAGAAGTTTTAAAATGGGGCTGTTCGATTAAAAATATCAGTGTGATAATGAAGGACAAATGAAGGTTAAATCTTTCATCCAGTGAAAGATGGATGAAAAAGTTCCAAACATATGACAGGCAATCACATGACCTACCTCTGCACTGCGGTGCACAAAGTTGCGTGTGATGTGCAGCATGTGTGTGTACTCAGTCAGTTCTAGAAGGTTCTTCTGGAGTTTCTCCTTGTTTCTGGTGACCTCACTCAGCTCCAGTTCCAGTCTCTGAAGTTGCTCCTAAACAAAGCATACAGGAATCGGTAAATAACTAAATATCAACAGTCATATCAATGTTGTAAGCAGTGCGGTGTTCCTGAAAGAGAGGGATTTCAACTGACTAAATGACATCCAATAGATACAATAAAATGATTAAATAAAGGCATGTCCAACTGATGGATAGCCAAAGAAGATTTAAGAAAGGACCGATCACAATTCAGTAAGCAAAAAATGTAATGAGATCATAGCTGTAAATCTAAACTTGAATGGCAAACATTTGTAAGAAAAAGTGATGAGGACGTTGAAGATCTTGATGATGTTTATTTCAGCATGGCAGTGACAAAGTACATGTAGTACCCTGGGTTCAACGGAGTCGGAATGAACCCCGAACATCCTAAGCTCAAACATTTTATACTCGATTACATTCATCTTCCCGCTCAACATGTAAATTAAGTTTAGTTTTAAATGTAACAATGAAAGTGATAGCCTTCCGTTCCCACATCTTCAGGTGGGAACAACCAAATGTTAAGGTGATAAGATTAAACAGAATCCCTAGCAGTTATTTCATGTAGCCTTTTGGTCAGCAGATGGTTCTTGATGGCCTGCTGCTGCTCCCACGCTGTAAGTGACAAATTATTGCTCCGGAGGTACTATTTACATATTAAGATCGGAAAGAACTATCTCTATGATAATTAAGCTCTTTGTAGGGAAAGGAGCATAGTTTAATACACAATTTGGAGTGGAAGCTGGGTCGAGGCAGACTATAATTTCTTACACATTCTATCAGTGTAAATCAATGGAAACATTTTTAAACTTTCAATTTGTTATATTTAGTAAAAATGTATATCTTAATCCACCTTATTCCGACGCCCCATGACGCTTTGTGCGAATTATAGGCGTAACTTCCATTAAACTGTAAACAATCAGTGAAAGGCTCGCTCTATGAACGCAAATTACGCAATAATTCTTTTTTTTTAACATTTTTATGAATGAGATGACATTATTCTACTCACCCTTCAACCGTCAAACATTAAAATTACATTTAAAAGGTAAACAGAAAATCAATAGAAAGTAGGGGTGCTCCGATTGATCGGTTACCGATCACTATCAGCCGATAATCACACTGGGATGTTTGATCGGCAGTCTCTAAAAAGACCGATCTCAAGCTGATGACGCTGCCATGAAAGGTTTGGCACGACATGCAGCGGCACAGTCTCAGTCCGGCACGGGTGAAATAATTATAATGCTGAAGGTGAGGTACTCACCTTCATATTTATTCATTAAATAACTTTATAAAGTCATTTGAAAACCTTGTGTGAGATGTAATTTTCACAAACAGCGTGAGTGAATCACCAAATGCTCTCTTTCTCTCTCAAAATACGCAAATGGCTTCAAATCACCACATTGCGTCTGCACTATAAGCGAGCTGCACGCTTCACATTTGACACAGGAATTGTCACTTGCACATCGAGGCAGTCGCATCATCACTAAAGTTTATAAACTGCATTTCTTTTTAATTCTTGCCAGTGTTTAAACAATTCAGCGCTCGCGCGCTCTCCTGGAGACCGTGTGCTCATGCACACTCGCAGCGCACACACATATAACGGCAGGTTCACATTACTCCGTTTGCGGTGCATATGTGGTGCGTATTTTTTCCGCACTCATGTTAACAGATTAATAAAGCGCGCACTCTCTTGGCACCCTGAGCATGTTCGGTCTGGCAGTGAGTTTAGGAGCGGTGCGTCTGCAGCAGTGCAGAGATCTTTTCCGCACCGAGTCTATTGCTGTTCTGCAAGTGCTGAATTAAAGTGACAGTGCATTGTTTGCAGTACATATGAACATGGATTGACACGAAAATGTAGTAATAAATGCATATTATTAAAGTCTACCGTGTTTCACAATCAACACATATGGCTTTTTGGCTAGGTTTAAAGAGCACTTTTAGTAAAAAAGGCAATAATAGATGGCACTCATGGAGGTAGGAAAACAAAGTTATTTATGAACCGCAGGATTGCTTGTAATAAAATTTCAATGCAAAAAGGAAAGGCAGTAGAGCTGACTAATTCTGTCAATGGTAAGTTTGTGATAAAGTAAGAAAAATAGTTTAAATGTTTTGCCACTTGCTCGAGCAACTTAATATATAAATCTAGAAATAAACGAAAAAGTAAAAAGCATTGAATAATATGTTGCTTATATTTATTGAGTTTAAACACATCTGTGAAAGATTGTATTACTGTACAGTGTAAAAAAAAAAAGAATTGCAATGCTGAAAAAAACATTTTCAGTGACAATGTTAAATTTGCACACGTCACATAATAATGGATAACCCATCCGCTTGTGTTTGTGGGTAAAACGCCACGGATCAAGTAGCGGACTCTTCGTGAAAGAACCACCCCCCCGTCCGTGCTGTTCCCTCTCAACAAGAGTCACCTAAGAGGGGCATTTCCCCCCCAACCCACATTTTCACCAAAAATGAACCAGCTCCACCGGCCCTGAATAAATGTCTAAAAATCCTGTTTGAAGTATCACTATAAATAGTTATAAATTAAAAAAAGGCGGCTTTAAAAAGATTGGTATCGGGGCACGACACGGATCGGCAGACACCCCCCTCACCCCCCCTGCTTTCCGTGATCGGCCTCAAAAACCCTGATCGGAGCACCCCTAAAATGTACTTTCAACAGACCATGAATAACCCCAAAAGCATGATTCTTTCCACAGCAATAATGGACGGGTGAAATATCACTGTATTAATAGCCTATGTATTATGTAACATATGTTGCCTTAATCAAACATGTTCATTAATTTCAGCATTGCATGATACTACTTCAAAGTGATTTCCATCATTTTGACAGATAATAAATTGTATTTACCTGTGAAAAGAGAAGTGAGGATTTGAAGAGAAAAACGAGAGATTCTTCATGCATTCCAGTGAATTATTAAAGGGATAGTTCACCCAAAAATGAAAATTAGCCCATGATTTACTCACCCTCAGGGCATCCTAGGCGTATCTGACATTCCTCTTTCAGACGAATCCAATCTGAGTTAAATTAAAAATAAAATGGTCCTGGCTCTTCCAAGCTGTTTAATGGCAGTGAATGGAGCCCCTGTTTTTGAAGCCGAAAAAAGTGCATATATCCATCATAAAACTACTCCACACGGCTCCGGGGTGTTAATAAAGGCCTTCTGAAGCGAAACGATGCCTTAGTGTAGGAAAACTGTAATCTCCAGCTTCCGGTCGCTCAAGCAGGCGCGTTCACAACAAGGCTTTCAAGCGTATGACGTAGGCGTAGCAGAAGGCAACGTAAGCTCCGGGGAGAGAGTGACAAACGCGGAAGCACAGAGGAGAAAGCAAAAATGTCAAAGGATTTCGATATAAGGCAAGAGGAGAATGAGTTTTTTGCCCAGCCATATTTGTTTGAACCAGAGTATACCGACCACAGGAACTCTGCGAGATGGAGGAGGCCGCAGCGGCGGTGGCACAAACTACAGATGTAGTTCACGTGGTTTTCCTGTGCTGTAAACAAAACTTGGTTCTCGCCAGACTACACTCTCCCCGGAGCTTACATCGCACCTTCCGCTACACCTATGTCATATGCTCGAAAGCCTTGTCGTGAGCGCACCTGCTTGAGCAACCGGAAGCTGGAGATTAGTTTATACATTTTAAAAATCATTACTTTTCTTACACTAACCCATCGTTTCGCTTCAGAAGGCCTTTATTAACACCCCGGAGCCGTGTGTAGTAGTTTTATGATGGATGTATGCACCTTTTTCAGCTTCAAAAACAGGGGCACCATTCACTGCCATCAATTGGCTAATTTTCATTTTTGGATGAACTATCCCTTTAATGGTATATATCGTAAATTAAATCGGGAGAACACACCACAAATGTGCAGTATATGTTGTCATTTTTCATACTATGACAGCAGAATGCAAAGGGAAAAAATAAAATAATCATAAGGAATAGAATGCTCCGACAAGAGCTCTTGCCAAAGATATTCTTGTTATAACATGTCACGTTAAAATACCAAGCGTTATGTTATTCTCATGATGTCTGAAAATAAAAAAAACATGTAAGAAAAATCGACAGCTCATTCAGTCAAACAGACGGATAAGCTTTATTTGTAGGGCAACCTTATGATTTGAAATTATTTGTTTCAGTTTTTTTGAATGGAAATTCCCCAAACCGGAAGTGCCACCCACAATTCAAAACGCAGTAGGCTCATTAGGAATAAGGTGGATACTTCAGCTAAGATTGAAATGAAACAAAACGTCTTGAATGGCGCCTATGCCTTAAGCAGCCATAAAAGAAAACAGAATAAGAATCAAGAAGCAGAAGCAGAAACTAGGCAACTAGCAGTGAGAATGCAGACCAGAAATTACATTTGAATGCGACTGAAAGATCAACTAATCACAAGAGCTAAACAAATGAACAGTGCTGAACTCACCATTATGACCATCACATGTTTGGGTAATGGTGCAGCTGGGTTCACCTCCTCTTCTGGCAGTGGGATGTCTTCTTTTTTTATTTCCCTCAGAAGATATCCTGTTATACAAGTCCACTTTGAGTTCATTCTGTTCATTTACTCTGGAAGATTTTCAGGCATTAATTGTCTGTTTCTCTGCAATGTCTTCACAACATATCAATGTTAACACTGAATTAACTCAGTTGAATGTACTATTTAGAACTCTATAAAAAGTAAATACCTATAATGATCCTGCTCATCAAACTCATTCAAAATAATTTTTTTTTTTTAAGTGATTTTCTTTGCTTAACACATTTCTACTAGTAAATACTACTACTGTTTTTGGTTATAACTCAACCATCATGAACATGCTTAGAGCTAAGAAAGAGTCTCAATACTTTCTGAACACAATCCATTTGAATTATGCCTTTATTAGATGAAGAATTTAACTGCAAATTTTTTACCCAGAATCCTCTCCATCTCTTCACATCTCTTGATTTCACTGACAAACTTTCGCTGAAAAGAGTTCACCACTTGGGTTAAGTGGAAAAGAAAAAAAAGGAAGGAATATCTACTATATCTATATAGAAGGATATATATATATATATATAGACATATACATACAGACACCACACACATTTACATTATATTCAATTTTGCAGTTAGCAAAAGCTTTTGTCCAAAGCGATTTACAAATGAGGACAATAAAAGCAATTAAAACCAACAAAAGAGCAATAATTTAAGTGCTATATTAGTATATTATTATTAGTGTTATATTTCAATTTCAAAGAAATGTGCAGCATTTTGTCCAAGCAATAATAAAGGACACATTTAATTTATAATTTGTCTTAAACCTCATTTTGTAAAAAAAAACATATCGCGAATCAAATCGAATCGTTTACTCCCGATAATACTTCAATACAATAACTTTTCATAGTTGTAAATGTAATTAAAATATGTTAATAATAATAATTTAGAAAGAAATTGAAATATGAAGGTGTCACGACATTTCTAAGATTTAGAGTTAAACTTTGTATAAAGCTATGTTTATTAATGACTTAAGAGTAAATAGCATTGGTGCAAAGTGTGCTAAACAATGCATTTTTGAAAAACACCAACAGTTGATGTGAATCAAACACTTACGTTATTCCAGACATGTTAAAAGACATGTTCACTTGCTTTAGGGCATTATATGGGTGGTCTATGAAAACCTGGTGTGCTGAGTATAGCTCGACAGCATTTTTTGGCAATAGAGGCAGGTGCACGGGCCAAAATCTGTGTCACACCGATAGCCAACGGGTGTGAGGCTGTCAGCTCAGCACAGCACAAGCCAAGTCAAATTTTCAAACAAGAAATACACAAACCAAACATTCACCGACTTACGTCTCTGAACTCCACCAGCCCGAGTTCGCCGAGTTCACTGATGCAGTCGTAAGCGGACCCGGAGTGCAGAAAGAGCTGGGCCAGACACATCTCCTCACTCCGAAACAACGAACCCATCTTGACAAAACACCAGAGGGGGTTAAGAAGTGTTAAATTCACCGGGCAGTGAAGTTTAGGGTAAATACAATCCTACGCTGGATGGACTCCCCCTGTGGGGCGGATCGGGCTGAATGGATGGATGTCACCGCTGAGGCGCTAACTTCAGCCTCAGCCGCTTTACCAGTGACACGTTTCCCGTCTCCAGCCCCAGCAGCCACATCTGACCACTGAAAACCCCGCTTTTAGTCGTTATTCTAATCACATCCAAATCTCCAGTACTGTTGGCTCGTCCATCCCTGGTTAAAGTTCGGTTGAAGTCCTATAAAAGCGACTTTCCTCTGTAATTTGAGCTGTCTTCGATCCAGATAGCAGCGAGCTAGATTGCTACTGTCTTAGGTACTTGGCCTCTCATTCAATAATGTACTATCTGTGAGTTAACACCCCGGTGATAATTTCACAGACATTCGTGTAATATTTAACCGCACTTGTTCGTCATGCGTGCTTTTTCTCTCTTCTCTCTTCCTAACGACGAACCTTTCCAGCGCCAAGTTTTTCTTCTTCTTCTTCTTCTTCTTCTGTTTTTATTGGCAGTTGGCAAACAGCTTTTGGGTGCATTACCGCCACCCACTGATCTGGAGTGTGGACTCAGGATCTAAAGCCCACAAAAAAAACCTAAAAATACAACACCACCCCAAAAAAAAAAAAAAAATAAATAAATAAAATAAAATAAAAATAAATAAAAACTAAATAAATAACTTAGATATCTAAATTCTATTTATTAGTCTTGTTGGCCTAAATACTTCTAGAAGTATAACTCCAACCCTTAGCATCTGCAGATTTTTTAAGAATATTACTAATATTTTGCTCTCCATTCTCTCTTAGTGCATTCTTTACATTTTCTCTCTCTGAATCATACTTCTGGCAATGCAATAAAACATGGTCTACGGTTTCTTCCTCTCCACAATATTCACACTTTCCATTTATTATGCTTTCCAATCATGCATAGAGAACGGTTTAGACCAGTGTGGCCATTCCTTATTCTTGTTATAACCTTCCCCTCTTTCCTATTTCGTCCAGTTCCTATCTTTCCAACTAATGGGATATTTTTAAACAGATATCTCCCTTTGTTTTCTTTGTTCCATTGATTTTGCCACATCTTTTTGATCTGTCCCTTTATCACCACCTTAGCTTCTGACTTGCTAATATTTATATTTATGTGCTTATTTCCACTCTTCAAAGCACATTTTGCTGCTTTATCTGCCTTTTCATTCCCATCAATTCCAACATGTGCAGGGACCCACACAAACCTAACAGACAAATGTATTTGATGAATTCTGGATAATGATTGTAGTATTTCATACAATAAGTCCTCTCTACTCCTGGATTTGCAAAATTTTAAACTCATTAATGCTGCACATTAATCTGATGCAATTACCACTCTCTCTGGCCTGACCTCTTCTACCCATTGCAAAGCAATAATCATGGCCATCATTTCACATGTATATACAGATATATCATCGGTAATTCTCTTTCCACACTCAACATTAAACTCAGGGATTACCACTGCTGCTCTACCGGTTTTAGGATCTTTAGAACCCTCGGTATAAATCTGTAAATGAATGTAATTTCCTCTGATGTATGAATTAAATATCTTATAATTTCCCCCATATTCATCTCATCAGTTCAAGGAGGCTAAAATCTATCTCTGGCTGTGGTAAAAACCAAGGAGGTATAGTTGGCAGAACTACTGTTGGAGAGTAATTCCTCTCCATTATACCCATTTCACTTGCCCTTTTCCTAACAACCCAACCAAAGCTATTTATTTGCCTTTTTCCATGTTCCCAGCATGGTTCAGTAGCACTTATTGCAGGATGGTTATTATGTCCTTGTAAATTCACCAAGTATGTTGTCATGATTTGCTGTCTTCTTAGCTCCAATGGCATTTCCCCCATTTCTACCTGTAACGCTGGCACAGATGTTGTTTTAAAAGCCCCACTACATATCCTTAACGCTTGTGCTTGTATTACATCCAATCTTTCAACAAGGTTTTAGATGCTGACCCATATACCACACATCCATAATCCATAACTGATCGTATTAAACCTATATATATAGTTTCCAAACTAGACCTGTCAGCTCCCCACTCTGATCCCACCAAACATCTCATCACATTTAAAACCTTTTTACACTTGTTTATGACTATCAATATGTACCTTCCATGTGAGCCTAGCATCGAACCACACTCCTAAAAATTTGAATGATTCTATCCTTTCCAGCTCCTTGCCATATAAATACAGTTTGACCTCTGCTCCAATTTTTTTCCTTGTAAAGAAGAGTGTTTTTGTTTTTTCAACAGAAGATTTAAATCCCCATTCCAAAGACCACTGCTCCACTCTTTTGATTGTTTTCTGCAACTGTTTCACAACATATTCAACATTTCTACCTCTTTTCCACATTGCCCCATCATCCGCAAACAAAGATTTCCCTATACCTTGCCCAATATTATTATATACATCATCAATCATTATTGAAAACAACAGAGGACTTATAACGCTTCCTTGTGGCGTTCCATTATCCACCAAAAAACTTGCTGAAAAAGTTTTTCCCACCCTCACCTCTATCGAACGTCCATTCAAAAATTCTTTCACCCATCTGAACATTTTCCCTGATATTCCTAATCTTTTTATTTTAATTAATAATCCCTCTTTCCATAGTAAATCATAGGCTTTTTCCACATCAAAATATACTGCTACCACTATCTCTTTATTCACTTGTGCCTTCCTCACCTCTGATTCTAAGCATACTATAGGATCCATTGTTCCCCTACCTCTTCTAAATCCACTTTGATAATTTGATCTGAGGTTCCTTGTTTCCAAATAATATTATAATCTTTCTGTGATCATACATTTCATTATTTGACATGTGAGATGTCAATGCTATTGGTCTATAGTTATATGGATTGGTGGGTTCTTTTTCTGTTTTCCTAATGGGTACTATAACTGCTTTTTTCCAAAATTCCTGGTAATTTCCCTTCCTGACAAATCTTGTTATATAAATGTAAAATAACCTCTAACGCTATATCTGACATATGGTCCAACATGGTATAGCAGATTTGATCTTTTCCTGGTGCAGTAAGTCCTGATTTACTAATGGCCCTTTTCAGCTCCCCTAACATGAAGGGAGAGTTAATAACATCATCCCTCTCTTCTTCTCTTTCCAACAATTCTTTATTTGCGTCACTTGTTTTTTATCTTCCCCTTTTCCCCTCTTCTAATATATTTCCAGAACTGTGAACCTCAACCAATGCTTTAGCCAACATGTCTGCTTTCTCTATATCATTGCTAGCCACCACCCCACCATTTTCCAATACTGGGTATCCCCCCTCTCGTCTTATTCCACTCATTTTCTTTATCATTCCCCAAACTTGATTAATTGTTGTGCTTCTTCCTATTGAATCACAAAGTTTCCAATATTTTCTTTTAGTCTCTTAATAGTCTTGTCGAACCACTTGCTTGCCATTCTTTTATATTCTTGGGGGAAAAACCACGTGCCCCCCCCCCCCCCCCTGGAAAGTGTGAGTGTTTTTTAATACCTTAAAAGCCTTATTGCGTTTCCTTATTACGTCACTACACTCATCGTTCCACCACGGAACTAACTTCCGTCTTTTCTTACCACCTTTTCTTATAATTGTCTGATTGGCAGCCCCAATTATTGCCTCTCTCACATTTTCATTAAAAATTTCTATATCCTGCTCTCTTTTTATATTTTTTAAATTTTTTTTCACTTACCTCTGCGAATTTATCCCACTGTGCCTTTCCAAATACCCACCTTTCTGATATATCTTCCAATTCCACCCTGCTTCCACTACCTACTTTACAAACAATAGGGTAATGATCACTTCCAACAGTTGTTTGATTCATGACTTCCCACAAACAAATACCTGCCAATGACTGTGACACTAATGTCAAGTCTAAACGTGACTCACTACCTGTATAATGATTTATCCTCGTAAAACTCCCATCATTTAAACACAAGTCCCACAGCATCCATCAAATCTTCCACTATCAAACCATTCCTATCAGTCCTTTCCCCTCCCCAAAGAGTACTATGAGCATTAAAGTCACCACACCAAATAATCCTTCTACTATCTAATCCCTTTATTGCCTCCAATTTTTCCAATTCCAACCTCTGACATGGATTATAAAAATTCACAATGACCATCCTACCATCCCCTAACCAAACTTCCACAACTACATACTCCAGCTCTTTCCCTTTTTCTATTTCTCTATATGAAATACCTTGCCTAACAAAAGTAGCACATCCTCCCCCATTACCCCTTTCTCTATCCCTTCTTATACATACATATCCTTGAATCACAAAATCTAAATTAGGTTTAAGCCATGTCTCTTCAACACATATTATATCAGGTTTATTTTCTAACCCCTCAATAAATCCTTTAAACTCTTGTCCATTCGACAATAAACTCCTTGCATTCCACTGGAGAACTAACATGATTAGAATTAATCTTGTGACCATGATTCTTTGCTTATGTGTTCCTGTTTTTTAAGCTCTTCTTGTACCCCCCTCCCAGATATTCCTTGAATATTTAAATATCTTGCTGCACTTTTTACAATTATTTCAATTTTCTCAGACCTCCCCTTTGCTTGGAACGTGCAATTAATCACTTCAGCCATGAAATACACAAAATCCTTCTTTTTTACAAGTAACATATCCCCATCTTCTATCTGACTTTTTGTCATAACCTGTTCATTTGAATGTTCCTTTTCCATTTCTTCTCCACTCTTTTCTCCTTCTGAACCACTTTTACTGCGTCTGCATAGGATATGTCCTTGTAAACTCTTATTTGCTGTATTTCTACTGCCCTTTTCCTCACTTCACACCCCCCATATGTCACCATATGTGCACCTCCACAATTAGCACATTTAATCTCTGTCCCATCCTCACATTTCCCATACTCATGCTCCCCTCCACACTTTCCACACTTTTGTTTTCCTTTACATCCAGCTGCAATATATCCATATTTTTGACATTTGTAACATCTCAAAGGAGTAGGCACATATGCTCTTACATTATAACTCATGTAACCCACTCACATTATCCGGCAACACCCTCTTGGAATACCAACAATATTGACAAACTATCAACCCTTTCTCCTCCTTTTCTTGTTTGCAGACACTTAATTTCAATAACTTTCCCACCTCTTATGTTTGACTTCAAATCCTCCAACTTTTCCTCAACTGGGATTCCATATATAACGCCTTTCATAAAGGGTCCATCACCTATCTTCTTGGCTTTCTCCACCTCTTTGCCACACACTTTAGTCATCTTCCTCGCCTTTTCCCTTTGCTTCTCATCTTTACATTTAATTAACAACCTACCATCTCCCAACACTTTCGCCATCACAATTTCACCAATTTCCTCCTTCAAATTGCGAGTCAATGCCACCAGACTCACTTTTCTTATATCATGTCCTTCCTTGAAACTCATAATTACTTTAAACCCCTCATCTTCAACCTCCCTCCTACGCACTAACCTACCTTCCTTACTCCCATCTGAACTACTGCTTTCTTTACTACTATTACTCCTAACTCGTTTGTTTCTCCGTACTTCCGTCCAATTATTTAAGTCAATCTTCATATCCACCCTCACCTCCTACTCCCTTCCACCGTAGATCCCAGTCACAGATCATTTATGCAACACCCCGCGGTTGAAAAGACCTGCATGCCCGCTCAGCGAGAATCAACGCGGACCTCCATTACAACAACACGAACCTTTCCAGCAGCCAAAACTTCTTGGTCCCTCAGGTCAGAATAAAGACTCGGCACTTACTTTCGACAGTTGAGCTACATTTCAAAATAAAAGTCCCCGCTCTTTTGCACCACATAAAATTAAACGCTGCGCTGGAATTAAATGAAATTAAAAGTTTAAATGCAGTGCATTTAATTACTATTTGCGGTCTAAATTTAATTACTAGATTTAAAACAATTAGTCTTACAATTACATTTGACTAAACAGAGTAATAGGCCTTAACCGGTGTTCCCACAATACGCTGCTTTTGACACGTGTTTCTTAAGATGGCAGCTTGCATGTAACTTATGCATAACTGCACAGTGCTTTTAGAGCTCCTTAATGTTTCATAGTGAAAAACAAGGAGATTTGACACTGCAGGTTTGTTCAGACGATCTAAGGAATATCAGAAATAACTTCGCTTCTAATTTGTTTGGGATTTAATTGCCCTAAAAATAGTCTTTTTTTATTTGAGCCTTGTACTGTCCATTAGTTGACATATAAACATGTCAATTCACTTTTTTAACGTAAATGTACATGCATATGTATTAGTGATCTTAGATGCTGTAACTGGTCCTGCTGTGTGAGAAATTGATTATTAAAGTACAAATAGTTCATGTAATCTCAGTTAATATGAGGTCATAAATCTATAATGATTGTAGATTAATTTAGATTTTTTTTTAAATAGTTTTAAATAAATTACAGTATGGAACATTGCAGAACGCTGCTGAAACTGATTGAAAATTAAGATCACCTAACAGAATACAAAATGGAAAAATATTTTAAATTTAATAATATGTTCCTTTGACCTTTAATGCAGAGCAAAATGACAGATGTTGCTGTTGACAAGACTGATCCAGCTGGTTCATTATCCAGCACAAAGAAGGAACCAGATGACCTAATAGAAGAGAAAAACCAAGAGAATCAGCCAGCAGCAGCAGCAGCAGAAGGAGAGGGTGCAGCAGGTGGTGTGTATCGTTACATCAGAGAAGATCTCTTCACCTCAGAGATCTTTAAAGTTGAGATTCAAAACTTGCCCAAGTACATTGGTTTTAATGACCTGAAGAAGTTTCTCAACAAGCATGGGATCAATCCTCACAAAATCAAGCTGTTTAGCAAACAGATGTTTGCCTTTGTCACTTTTAAGAACCAGGAGGAAAGGGACAAGGCCATGAAGGCAGTGCACGGCATGCAATGGAAGAGTAAAGTGCTGAGTGTACGGCTAGCCAAGCCCAAAGCTGATCCCATCCTCAAGAAGAGGAAACTAGAGGAGGAAGCAGAAGGTGGACAGCCTGGTACAAAACGTGCTGCGGGTAGCCAGGAGGTAGAGGAGAATGAAGAAGAGCCTCTCAATATCCAGATTGCCAATGCTGTGACACCCTTGTGGAACATACCTTATGAAGAACAGCTGAGAAGGAAAGAGAAAGAAGTTGAAGGTGTTCTCCAGAAACTGACCAGGTATTTTCTGATGGGTCTGGTGGCATGCATATGCATCAATGGCTTGCATATTTCCGTGTTAAATAGCAAAAATAGATAAATTATGTGACATTGTCAACCATATACAGTGAGTATAGAAAAGAATCACCCCCCTTTAAAATAATCACATTTTGTTGCTTTGCAGCCTGAAATGAAGACGGACAACACAGTGGTTTGTTTTAATCTACGGTATTTCTCGTGCAACTTATAACATTAAAGTGAAAGATATAACACTAACAGTCAGAAAAAAAAAAAAAAAAACAGAATTACTTAGTTGGAAAAGGTTCACCCCCTTGTGTCAGTATTGTTGAACCACCTTTTGCTTTAATTACAGCCTTTAGTCCATTGGGATATGTCTCCGCTAACTTTGCACAGCTAGTTTGCAATATTTGCCCACTCTTCATTGCAGAACTGCTGAAGTTCAGTTAAATTTGATAGTGACTATTTGTAGACTGCAGTCTTCGAGTCATTCCACAGATTAACTTTTTCAATGGGGTTTAAGTCTGGCCCTGACAGGCCATGCAAGGACATTCACCTTTTTCTCCTTCAACCATTGTGTGCTCAGGTTTGCTGTGTGCTTTGGGTCCTTGTATGTTGGAAGGTAAACCCTCTTCCCTTTGACAACTTTGGGCAGCAGATTGCAAGAATTTGACAGTATTTTGCCCAATCCATTTTTCCTTCTATCCTGACAAGTGCTCCAGTCCCTGCTGCAGAGAAACTCCCCCTTAACATGACATTACCACCTCCATGCTTTACTGTAGGAATGCTGTTATTTGGATGGTGAGCTGTATTGGATTTCTGTCAGACATACAGTATCGTTTGGTGTTGAGGCTAAATAATTAAATTTTAGTCTCTTCTGCCTTAGAATCTCCAAGGTGTGTTTTGGCAAAGCTCAGACTGACTCACAAGGCATGTGGCCTTTCTTGAGGAGTGGCTTTATTCTTGCAACCCTCTCATACAAGCTACATTTGTGGAGAATTTGTGATATTGTTGTCACACGCACACAATGACCACTCTTTGTCATAAATTCCAGCGACTGCTTCAGAGTTGCTGTAGGCCTCTTGGTCGCCTCTCTAACCAGTTTCATCCAGTTTGGAGCAACGTCCTGATCCAGGGAGAGTCTGTGTTCTACCAAATACCTTCCACTTCTTAATAATAGACTTCACTGTGCTTCTAGGCAGTGATAAAGCCTTTGGATTTTTTTTGTATTCATCTCCTGACTTGTGCCTACAACTTTATCCCAGAGATCTTTTGACAGTGTCTTGCCACCCATAGTTTATTGTTTGCTTTGATTTGCACTACCAAGTACTGAAATGCTCTAGGAAAGCTCTTTTCATGCCGAGCTAATCAAAATGACCTAAAGCTGATCACAGTTGAAAGTCAAATGGCTATGTGTGCCATTGAGAAGGTGATTAGCTACACCTGATTTATTATACAAGTCATTTTTAGGAGGGGGTGATCCTTTTTCCAACACAGTGATTGTTGGTGTTATATCATTCACTTGGATGTTATAAGTTGCACTGAGTAAATACAGCTGAATAAAACAAAAACTGTGTCCATCTTCATTTCAGGCTGCAAAGCAACAAAATTTGATTATTTTTCTTTTCTATACCCACCGTAGTACATACATGAGCTTCTGGTAGTGTAACAAGAGTTGGTCAGTAAACAGTAGTTTCCTTCAATATAACTCGCCTCCTTGATATTTGTTCTGTTCTTAGAGAAATAGGCAACAACAACAAAGCCATGCTTCCCTGGCTGTTTGTTCAAAAAGAGAAATACAACAAAATATGCTGCCCACTTGAGGCCATACGACCATCACCTGTGCAGGTAAATCATCTATGTGCTCACTGCTCACATAAATTATTCTAATCAGTCACACTTTAATTAACTAACCAAAAATATTATAAAGTATCGTGGTATTACCAATGCATTCAGTATGCAGATTTTTTTTTTTGATGGCTTTCAAAAGGGTCAAATGAACATTTCAGGGATTAAACGGATGCATAATTGCATATTAAATCATCCGTTTAATAGAATCTGTGGTTACAGAAATAAGATTAAGTGTGATTTGTCCTGTGCTTACAGACAGAGTACAGGAATAAGTGTGAGTTTGTGATTGGAGTGGGAGCAGATGGAGAGGATAAAACTGTGGGCTTTCGTTTGGGTAAGTATAAAGGCGGATCCTGTGCAGTAGTGAGTCCATCAGAAACCACCCATGTGTCTTCAGAGGCCAAGAGGGTTGTGCAGGGATTCCAGCAGTTCATCAGGTGAATTAATATTTTTTTTATTTACTGCTGATTATACCTAATATGCATCCAAATCCAGCCATATTTATGAAGTGGAATGTGTTTTGAAGGGTTTTTTTTTTATTCCGGGGCAAAATATAAGTTTGCGTTAGCCATCAGCCATTGTGTATGTATTTATTTCTATTTCGAAGTGTTTTGTGTGTTGATATTCTAAACAGGACAACCCCGTATGCAGTATACAGTCCAGAGACTTATGAGGGTCATTGGCGGCAGCTAACAGTAAGAACAAGCAGGATAAAGCAAACTATGGCCATTGTTTTCTTCAATCCACAGGTAATAAGAGATTTATTCAGTGGTTATTTGTGTGTCCACTTTAGATGTTGGTTATGTATTTTACAAACTGTGGCACTATTGTGACTGCTGTTTGAAATATTACATTTTTAAACAACCTAGAATCTCCAAGAAGAAGAAATTGAGGAACTGAAACAAAGCCTGCATCAGTATTTTACCGAAGGAAAAGAAAGTGGCATCACTTCTTTGTACTTTGTGAGAATGGGACAAAGGTAAGACCCTCAAAAATTAAAATGATGAAGTTAGATTTTAGATTGCTTTACACTCATTTATTAATTTGCATCAACCCAGGACATCAGCAGGTACAGAGGACCTGCCTTGTGAACATGTGACTGGAGAAGAATGGATTCATGAAGAGCTTCTCGGACTAAAATTCCGCATCTCTCCACACTCATTTTTTCAGGTGTACCTCCTGACCATTTGACTGTCATCATATCGTTTCCTGAGAATTAACACTATGATAGTTAAAAGGCAGCATGCATGAAATTAATACTTTAAGCTTAAATGTCCTGCATTAGTGCTATAAAAATGCATATTATTATGATTTTTGATACTTCCAGACAAACACCCCTGCTGCTGAGGTTCTGTACTCTGCTGTGGGTGAATGGGCTCAGCTGGACCAGGACAGCACTGTGCTGGATGTGTGCTGTGGAACAGGAACCATCGGCATCTCACTGGCAAAGGTGCGGCGTTTGCTTCTAAAAATAAACAAAAATATGAGTGAACAGAGCAACAGTTAGCCTTCTAAAAAAAAAAACTTGTGTGTTAACAGAGAGTGAAGAAGGTGATTGGCATAGAGTTGTGCCAGGAGGCAGTGGAAGATGCTAAGGCTAACGCTGAAGCTAATGGTAGGCCAGAGTGACATTATCACTGTTTTTCTCTCTTCATCTCCCATGATCTACTCCGATTTCAAATGTATATTTTCAGGCTTGACCAATGTGGAATTCCACTGTGGAAAGGCTGAAGACGTGTTCCCCACTATTCTAAATGCTGTCGTATCCCCCAGCGTCACGGCAATCGTTGACCCCCCAAGAGCAGGGCTGCGTACGTACAGTACTCTCATAGTATCTTGAACCTTTACCTTGCAGACATGGTGTTTTTACGTTCTCTGCCCAAATATTCTCACTTTTACTAGATTCCAAAGTTATTCTAGCAATCAGAAAAGCAGAGCATCTTAAGAGACTCGTCTACGTCGCCTGCAATGCCAAAGCAGCTATGAACAATTTTATTGAGTAAGTTCATTATTTTCTATGTATTTTACATCATATTCAGGATAGGGACATCCAATCTATTGTGAATTGATTGCATTTTGATGGGCATTACATGTCAGAATGGAAGTGATTTGTCTGAAAAGGTTGAAACATGAGAGGGATTTGTGACATTACCCAAAAGGGAAATCAGAGGCTTATTATATTTTGATAAAAGACAAACTTTTTCTCCTTGCACAATGTTGACTTTCCTCTGAAAATATATTCCCATTTAACTCTACCTAGAGCTGCAGGCACATCAGACCCTACTCCATTTGAATCAGTTATTCTAAAACGTATGTTTGTCTTGAAGTCTCTGCAGAGCTCCTTCTAACCGTGTGCGAGGAGCCCCCTTTCGTCCAGTGAGAGCTATGGCTGTTGACCTCTTCCCCCAGACCATGCACTGTGAAACCATCCTGCTGTTTGAAAGAGTGGACTACAGCTCCAACACTGACATTTAGACCACAGAGACCTGACGCTCCGTTATCTTTACCATCTACCATGCCAGTGTGGCTGTTTCGCTCCCATTAAAACGCTTTGACGGTAGTGCTTATGGGAAAATTTCAAATGTTCACTTCAGATTTCAACTGACTTGATTAAAGTACTCAAACCATTACCATGTTTTTTTTATTTTTTTTATATAGGCTTCTTTTTTTACCCTCTTTTGTTTGCATTAAAACAACCCAGTAAAAACAGCACAAGTTATCGGTTTCTGGTCATCAATTTATTTGTATAAACAAATCACTGCGTATCAGCGATTGTGTTGCATTAAAAGAACATTTTAATAGGCAGCATTACTTGCAGCTAAATCATCCAACATTATCCCTTCAAAGATAGCGACTAAAAAGCACGCATTTCTTCAGACAACTAATACACACTTAGCAAGACTGACAGGACAAGTCGTACACTCCAGACGTTTATTGGGAAGGCATATTCTCTAAGCACTCTTAGTATGGCAGCAGCAGCCTTGTGCTCATGGAAAACAGGAAAGTGCCTTCACAAACGCAGTTAACATTCAGAAGCACACAAACTAAAATACTAGATTCAGTGACAGTGCACTGCAGTTTTTAGTCGCTGTCCCAAGAAAACCTGATCCCCCCCACCCCACTCCACTCCATGTTAAACAGACTTTGACCTTCCTGTCATATATTAAGGCTAGAATATTTTTTTCTCCCGACAGTTTCAGGGGGAAGTGGTGGTTTTCTTTAAACAGGGACCATATTTTAATCCAGCAGTTATTGCATTTTCTTTATTTTGTTGCATTTATATAGGTTTATATATATTTAATATCTATGCAGCAATATTCCGTAATGCATAAGACTTAAAGCTTTGGTTCACACTGTTCTTCGAGCTATTGAATATAATGACATGATCTGATTTTCTTCGAGGTACGGAGTTACCGCCTTTGTTTTTAGGTAGACTGCCTTGTGAAATAATGAATATGGTTCAAACTATTTAATACACCAACATAAGAGCTGAATAAAATGAGCACACAATCACGCACTGCAGCAAATGACCACAAAACCTTACCGAAGAATTTAAGACAAATAAAAGCACATGCGTAGAAGGCTTTTTTTTCTAAAATATCAAATGCAAGAAAGCCAGCATGACTCCACAGCAAATACGTATCGTATAGAAAATACATATCGTATAGCATTACTAATGCAGACTCGAGTGAGGCATTTCCCTTTTGAAACAAGGTACCATCAATAAAAGGGGTGGGCACTAAGGCAACATACCATTTTTTTTTCTACTGAAGACTGCCAACCAGTCTCTAATGCAAGAGATAGATTATATCACAGCATAATGAAATGTAACAACAACAAAAAGATAACTAAAGTAGCACACACTAGCATCCTATCTCCCTGATGTCTTGTTCCTCAACTAACTACAGGACCTCAAACACTTGTGCTTTCTCTGCAGTGCTTTCTGAAGCAACTGGTCAAGATAAGCATTGGTATGCTTCACTCCTTATTTAAAACAAAAACACAAAGGTTGTTCATTTCACACAAGCAAATAGTTCCAACATTAGTGCATTTCTTAACAGCAGTTGGAAGGGAAGTGTGCACAATGAAATGCTTTAGAAATGCCACATTTAAATGCTTCACATGCCAATAAGAACTAGACATGGCCACTGAAGAAAACCCACACGCTTTAAGCCATTATGAACCCAATTTCCCAGATAAAAGATCACGTGCATGCCACAGAAGCTGACAAAGGAACAAATCCTTGTAAAATGACAGGCGCATCAGTTATGAGTACTGCGATAGTCGGTCATGTGCAATCTGTAATTCCACAGTAAATATGAAATTAATTTTCAGTTTAAGAAGGGAAAAAGCAACATTTTTATTAACATCTAAAAGCCACAAACTTAAAAGTTTCTGTAATATTTAACATACATCATTTGTACGATTTACCTTCATATAGGCATAATTATTGTCAACAGCCGTCATTATATTTGTGCACTTTCTGGAGCAGAAGTGCATCTGGAGGTATTTAATGCTTATTCTACCTTCCCTTAGTGCATGTATATGACTGTTACAGCAAATGTAACCCATACATTATGGGCAATAATTGGATTGGGAATAGAGCTCATAAATTTGATAAAAATTTAACTAGTATTGCCATTTTGCACTCCAAAATAATGCATAAGTCAGTAATGGTAGGATGACCTTTTGTTATAGAACTATTACCATTGGTCAGTGCTATCTGCTATCACAATATGCTGAACGAGGGTTTGCTAGACGTCAACAGTACACAGAGGTTCACTGCCAGGTTGAGCCGACTCCATTACAGTCATCTTCGGCTTCTTTCTTGCCTCCTCCTGAAACCAATATAAAAACACATAAATGAGTATGCACTAGAAAGATTTAATAAGCTTTTTATTTATTTTGATTAACTGGAAGGCATCAGCTCATCCAAACATGTATTTTATCTTCAGCCAACTCTATTTATCTGAAGTACAAGATTTGGCTGGAAGAGGTCATAAATTTGTAGCTGTACCCTTTCTCGAGCCAGCTTCATCATCTCTTCTCGTAGTTTGTTGAGGATGTGAAGATTTGGCTTGTTCTTTTTGGCATACTGCTGAAGCTCAATCACACTCTTATCAGAGTTCTCCTGAAGACGACGCAAGAATACAACATTACAACTTCTCAACCACACAAAATATTCCCCTCATATTTAATATCTTAAAATGCAGAGTGTGTTTTTGACAAATAACAGTGCTGACCTTCTTAACCATCTTGTTGCTTTCTCTGCCGTACATGCGCAGCAGTGAGCCCCAGTTCTTGACGTGAGGATGAAGCATTTGAAGAATCTTCTGTGAAGCCAGCTGCTTTCCAACCCTCTTATTTTTACCTGCAGTAATCAAGAGCAATAGCATTAGGTATGTTGTTTGTGATTCTAGTGCTCTAAATGAAACCTCAAGCACAAATACTCACACCACCCCCGTACAGTGTGCTTCCCGCATGTCATGACATATTCACTCTTTTGGTTCTTTCCTGGAATCACTTCAAACTTGATGCTGGTGTCACCCATGCCATGGTTTCTATGGAACAGACAACAGATCTTCAGCTGCTTTTCAATCAGGCATGATTCAGGACTCATGGTTGTATTAACAGCTGTGTTTCCTGTAATATTGAATTGTCGGTGTAATCAAATGACACCTATATCATAACATACCTCTTAAGGCACTCATGAAGGATCTGATATGGTGAGAGTAAACCTGCTTTGTTGGTCAGCTCATACACTCTTGAATCTTCAATATTGATATGATTAAAATACTGTGGGATTGGAAAAGAAAATAAACATCCATAAACACCACAAAGAACGAAACTGACTAAAGATAAAATCAGTAATTTTACTCAGAAGAGCAGTACCTCCAGTTCATCTCCCTCTATGGGCTTCTCCTCAGACGTCTGCTTCACAAAGTCAGGAATGAGGATCTCCAGTGTTGCTCGAGCTGTCACAAAGAGGATGACAGTATAAATACTTATATCTTCATCTGAATCTTTAACATTAGCAAGAATTTATGAATGGATTACTGCAATTATTTATTTTACTGAAGAATATAAGAGGGAAAAGGTACCAGCTTTATTCTTGGCGAGTTTTTTACTACTTGCTGTTCCTGTGCCATATGTAACACCATCTATAATGACTGAGGCTCCGAAAGGTTCACTTGGGTTTTTCAGGCCCAAACAAAAAAACATATATCTATATATTATATAGATGACAGCACCAAACCATTATCAAAGTAAACATCAGGCGCCACAACAGGCCATATATTAATGCACATTTTATCATGGTTAGAGAGAGCTGTTAGTTACATCAAGCCCAAAATATCATTAACCAAACTGTTCAGCATGGCCTTAAGTGGTTTACTGCTTTCACAACAGCATTATAACACATTTTAAAGTACATCGATAAAAATCGCAACCCATTTTTCCACCAAGCGAGCTCACTAGCATAACTGTAAATGCTACTGCAGATATGCAGACTCGGCACACAAATAATTCAACATGCTTACTATTGGCTATTTTTTCACAGCTTCAAACTTTTTCTCAATTATAATTTTAGTCTTACGCTTTATGCTACTTACCACATTCAAAAAAGTTGTAAACTGGTCGCACTTTGAGTACTCTTTGCATATACTCGTGTAAAATGCACACTTCTGACTTCCCGTTGGGGTTGATGATAAACTCTGAAATATAAATACAGTCGGTCTGGTTAAAACACCACATGTTGTGTACTAAATTCATTAGTGTAATGACTACGACAAGTACCTTTCTTTGTTGGGGCGTCTTGTACGGAGAGTGTGATGAGCTTCTGATTGGCTGGTAGGATGGGCCTCTCAGACTCGGCCTGCTTCCTCTTCATGTCCCGGTTGAACTGTCTGCGCTCAGCCCATGTGCGAAACTTCTTCACCGTCACTTGCTCAAAATCAAAGCACTTCTCTAAGTAGCTTCTAAACTCCTCAATGTCTGGGATACAAGTCACAAGAAGAGAGGGTTTAAAACCATGTGGATTTTAAACAGTTATGCACAAGAGAGAGTGAAACCTCAGCCTCTTACCAACAGACTCATCTTTGCAGACCTCCACCTTGGCTTTGACCTGGCCCAGCGCTCCCTGTGCAGTATCATTGGCTTGCCTGTCCTTCCCCTCTGAGGATCTTCCTGGCTTCATGAGGTCAAGCGCTGGATCTTCTGATGTTGGTCTGCCTGTCGGCTCTTCTGTGGCAGTAGAGTCAGGCTCGTCGGCTCTCTCCAATGTGATGCCCTCATCCCCAGATTTCACTGGAGACACCTCTGCAGTTGGAGTCACCTCTCCATTCCGTTCCCTTTCTTCTTGATCCTTCATTTTCTTATAGTGCAAGCAGGGAATGCTACTGGTTGGTGGGTCATGTTTCTAGGGGGAAAAGGAGTAGAACACAGGGATGAGGTGCATGAGAATACAAAGCATTCAACTTAAGCAGAAATTATACAATAAGACAAATATCATAAAAGTATCATATCTTAAGAGGAGTCAAACCAATTACCCTAATGCTTCCTGTTCCAAGGAAGTAAGGTCTAGACCATGTTACAACTCTGGTTTCCCGGTGGAGGTAGACTGGAATGCCAGAGTTATGGAATGTCATGATCCACCCATCGGGTAACGGCTCAGTTGGTGGACGCCCGCGACCTTAAAATAATAAAAATAATTCAAATCAATAATAATAATAATAATACCTAAAAAAAGCTAGTCACCTACAATCCTATGTAGGATTTTAAATGGTTTGAATTCAGTTTTATTGTTAAACTAAAATGAAAAAGTAAAAAAAAAATAAAGTAAAATTAGAAAACCTGAATTTAAAATACATTCTCTGATATATCAGTTTCCACAAAAATATTAAGCAGCACAAAAGTGTTCAACACTGACAATTTGTTTTTCTGACACCACATCACATCAGAATATTACTTTAATTATACAATCAATTTTACTAAATATAATCACTTACAAATGATTCAACAAATTGTTTTTTAATATTTACAGTATTCTTGATTAAATAAACCAAGCCTTGGAGAGTATAATTTTATTTTTACAAACTTTAATACAAGTTTTGTATTAAGGTTTAAATATATATAAATAAACAAATAAATAAAAGGAGAATTTTTTTTTTTTTAATAAAACAGGAAACTATAACTGGTTTGAAAACACCCATCATCTTTGTGTAGTTATGTAACGTCAGGACATCTTAAGTTTTAACCTTTTAACAGTGTAGCAACAGTGATGATAATTTCCAATCAAACTTTCTATGAGTTAACTAAGAGTTTCTGAGGCTCACTCTTAAGAACCGTCTTAATTTTGGTCATCATGGGCTGAACTCCGGCCTCGCCATCTGAATGGTGATCACTGTCTCCAGCATACTTGTCTTCAGCCAGACGCCTCTTCTTGGGCATAGGCATGCCTTCCTCCAGCAGGGCATCTACATCATTGTCAAAGTCCTCCTGGAAGAGTAGGTGGGTTAGTAACTGGCTGCCACTGACACTTCATCAACTAAATGTACGGCATGATTTGAATCAAGCCCATTTTGTGAGCTGTAATTCAAATCTTCTTCGAATGGACCACCTTGTTACACTCCAGAATCCATCCTGATGAATAAAGGACACATACTCTATTTCTGGTAGATGCACATTTCAGGAGATGTTTTGAATCATGGCATTTATAGGTTTAGGTGGCTTTAATTAGCCTACATTACAACGTAATGTTTCAACTTGAACAAAGAAAATGACCAAAATCAAAGAGGGCATAAGACCATGCATTTTACCTCATAGGAGTAATTCAGGTCCTCCTCGTGCGCTTGCTCCTGCTGAACTATCATCTGAGACCTGAAACCAC
Source organism: Sinocyclocheilus anophthalmus (assembly GCA_018155175.1). NCBI lineage: Eukaryota > Metazoa > Chordata > Actinopteri > Cypriniformes > Cyprinidae > Sinocyclocheilus > Sinocyclocheilus anophthalmus. Next base: position 95,740 of record JADLZN010009210.1, read on the forward strand.
TCGGTTCCCCGTCTTCCGCTTCCAGAAAGTTCTCGCTGAAATCTTCCAGGTCATCCAAGACGGCAAACTCAACCTTGTTCTCCTGCTCTGTCTCCAGCTCTTCGCTGTTTCTAGCTAACCCCAAGGAACCAGTGCTCATGGTCGAGCTGCCCGGCACACTTCTCTGCTCTAAAGAATCATGCAATTCACCATTCAGGCCCTCTAGGCTCTGATCTTCATCGCTAACCTGCCCCAAACCAGTGTACAACACCTTCCTGTCTTTGCTCTTACTGCTGTCTGAGAAACTGATGCGGATCTTTACATCTTTGAGGAGTTTGAGATCAGGTAAGAACTTTGTAACTGGGGGAGCATGGCGAGCGGTTCTAGGGCACGTGGCCATGGAATCAGGACTACCTGACGGGTGACTACTAACAGACAATGTGCGCTTGTTGAGGAGGAGCTGTTCGTCCCCGTCCACTGCTGGGGTGTGTTGGTGTCCATCACCACCAGAGCTAACGTCCATTTCCTCTGCGTCACTGGACGTTTGCAGGGGAGGTGGTGGAGGTGCTTTACTGTAATCATTCCCCGCCAATACTGTGTCTGGTGGCTCCAATGGGAGGGGAGGTAAAATCTCATTGACATCCATGTTTAATTTCTTAAAAAGAGCTATATTAAAAACTATAAGAGAATGCAAGTGGGAAGGGATCTGCCTAATTCAGCTAAAACATTGCAGCCCTAATACATGCATGAATATTACACAGCTCAAGACACCTATTTAACAATATTCATGTACATGGTTGAATATGCTAAGCTGACTACATTGTTCTTTTCATTAATGTAGACAGCTTTTTAGAAATCACTGTCTCAATTATTGGAAATCACAATGCATTCAGCTTAAACGTTGCCCACATCTAAGCACTGTCCATGCTGGGAGGCCAGATCCTCTGTCGGCGCTGAAAGAAATAGAAAAATAAATCAAGATGCATTCAAAAAAACCACTACAGAACTGGATCTAAATGGTAAAACTTCTCAGATGCACCTTTTATCTCCCAAAACTCACAAATGCATGCCACAGAAAGCAGTATTAACACAACTGATGAATTGTTCATTTGCATGTCGAGATTAAAATTGTTTGCTGTTGCTAAATAAACAGGTCAGCAAATAAACACTGTATGAGCTCTGAAGGCCTTTGCTAATTGGTCGGCTAGGAGAAACTGAAGTCAATGTTACATCTCATCACGCAGACATTAAAAAAAATTGCAATTTTGTGTCTACTCACTGGTTTTTAAAGCAATTATGTGCGCGCTTTTTGTTTTGTTTAGCAAAAACTGATCTATGATTCGATTAGTTAGCCCGTGTTAGCCGAAATAAGGAGCCGTGTGTGGCAACCGAACCACGCGTGAATCAGCTTAATGTCGACAGGAGTAAATATCAAATTACTCTCTTCCTCACCTCAATTAATTACTCACCTAAAAACACAAACGCTCTACGAAAGACTGCATGCAATCAAAGGGGTTTTTCGTTTAATGGTTTCAGATGGCCGTCTCCCCTCTCCGCCATCTTCACCGCAGAGCAGCATCAGGGGATCTGAATGAACACGCCTCTCACCCGGTGTCTACGTTCGTGTGATTGGACCAACATGATTCCGTTTTTACTGAAATTTGCTTCAGATGTGAAAGCTTTGAAACAATGTATTTGTTGCATGGCTTGGTGAAATAATATGCTACACCACATCATTAGCAGAAATGATCAGATATTGGATCATCTCGATTCTGATGTAATTTACACGCACTGTAGATTTAGTTATGATCACATGAGTGCATGACTGCACAGCAACAGGCCTGTACTTTGTATGAGTATTTATGTCTCGGTTTACAGTTGTTAAAGAAAGCATATTTAGTGGGTACGTCTATTACAAGTTTTTCTTGCTAAATGCAAAAAGCACGAAACGGAAATAAGGCGGAATATGTCAGCTATGTACGACTCTTGAACGAATCGCTTGCTTTTGAGTCGAATCTTTTCAATGAATCGGTTGACCAAGAGACATCTTTAGGGCAGGCTTGTTCGGCCTTGTCCCAAATGACACACTTCACGTGCATCTGTGATCTTGCAATGGCCAAATTGCTATCTAGAATATAAAAAGCTATTTGCTTTCATGTTAACATACACAGAATCCAATAAGGCAGTGTCGTTTGTTACTGAAACCCGTTACTGCTCTACAGTGCCGTGCACAGACATGAGGGGCAGTGGCCCAAACCAAAAAAGGGGCACAGGGGGATGGATGCTTGTTAATACAAATTATCCAGTTGTTACAAATCTAAAATTAATAGAGAAGACAGCACACTCTGTAATAATGTCAGACTTTATTGTAGATGTTTTGATAAGAATGGGCCCTCCCTCACTCTCTGAGCCTGCTTCTGCCTCATCTTCAATGGAAGTAGGGGAGAGTGGGGTAAGTTGACCCACCCCCCGTTTCTTGGTAACTGTACACTTTTACGGTCATGTGACCATGTTTTTTTGGAACCACCCATCATTTCTGCCAGACTGTATTAAGGAGGAACACATGGGGGGAATGGAAAGCACCCATTTACTTTAAAAACAGTTTTTGGCTTGTCAAAGTAAAATTTTAGCATAAGGTTGTTACATCAAAGCAAATTTATCCAGGTCTAAAAATATTTATGATACATATAGGTGATTTAGCAACATATAAAACCATGCAAATAATTTAGCTAAATATTAGCCTGAACTGGTAAGCAACAGTAGCTATTTCTTCCAAAATGGCAGCTATGGGGCAAAGTGAGCCAAATGCTGTGGGGTAAACCGGTCAGCATTTTAACTTACCCCACCATAAGGCACTGCAGTTAAGTTAAATCTCTAAATTATAAACTGGTATTTTAATGAGATATTACTGGTTTAGTTTATCATATATACATATTTTATTTGATAGGGACAGTGTACAAGTGCACCAAATCCTTCTCTGATAAGAACCAGAAAATGCTTTTCATCGCATTATAATCAGATTTCCACCTGTAGTCCCTAATGGCCAACAAACTCTGTTTAGTCTGTTTTTAGGAAGGCTACAACTTTAGTGTTCAACATATTGTTTCAGAAATACAAACAATTAAATATTGAAATTTAAACTTCATTTGGTTGGTTTTATGTTGTTAAAGTTAACTTCATGAAAATAAATATGACTGTTTGTAAAAGGAAATTATTAAATTATATTTTTTATTATTATTTATTTCACATGGGTTTGAATCAGATTTGGTCAGATGGTCATTTTACACCTAGATGGTGCATCTTACCCACTGACTCGACTCGGGTCAACTTACCCCTAACCCGGGGGTTCCCATGGCTGTTTGTTTTTGGGGCAAACTAAGCCATGGGAACACTTTTTTATAAGAAGCCATATTTTTAGAACACTTTGTCATAGATACATTCTGATCATTTAAAATGATAGGAATACTTTCATTAGGATAGGATAGGATACTTTCATTGTACTTCAGCATAATTTTAATTTATCCTGAGGACCACAAAAGTAAAAAATGGCTAATCTTACCCCACTCTCCTCTATAAGTATTAGACATTTAATTTAATATTTTACAGCATAAATCTATATTATATACTAATAAACAACTCATTTAGAACATTTATATTATTTTTTAACTATTCATAGGTCTACCATTAATATGGTTTTAATACAATATGATGTGTTATAGATTACTAGTATCAAGACAAGTGATTATAATGGGAAATATACTTAATTACAATAATTCAAGTGTGACAAACGGCTAAATATTCTATATGATGATTTACCTGCTGACTTGCTGGAGCTTTGAATCCATGTTTTCAATATTGAACTGCCTTTAGCAGCCTCCCTTCGCTCTTTCTCTCTGTCTTCTTTTTTGCGAAGGTATTTTTTTCAATGTTTTTGCCAACAACAGCGAATTGTGTGTTATTTATATAAGATCTGACCAGGTACAATAATTTGATTAGATATTCTAATTATAATACCATGGATATTTTGTTATCACTTTTAAAAAACCGAGAGCAAATCATTACTGACAGAAATACAAAAACAAACTACCAAATTACTAATTCAGCGAATCATCCACTGACTATAATGTGGATTGTAATGCATCTACCTGTCAATGAACGAGCTCCGGGAACTGTGGTCTCCACTCCAGAGAGCAGCACACAGATCGTGAGAAATGCTGCGTAGCGGATTAGCGGAATCAGCGGACCTTTTAGCGGAGTGGGAACAGACCGCTTTGAGCTGGGGTGATGGGGGAGGGTGATGAGGATTGGTGCGAGGGGCACACTCGCGATGAGGGCAAAGGTTGCAGTGGCTTAGCAGCGGGGCCCTGGGGAGGCAACACCCCTGTGCCGGACCTGCTTCTTTATATTTCACACAAATTGCAGCACACTTTCATGTTACCAAAGTCACTCTGGTGTGATGCCTAGCCTCCTCTGTTTTATATTCTATAAAGCCAGGGGGCCCAACCCTGTTCCTGGACGATCTACCTTCCTGCAGGAGTAGATCCAAAAAACCCCCTGATCAAAAACACACATGAACAACTAATTGAGGATTGAAGGAGCACTTGATAATTACGACAGCTGTGTTTGATCAGGGTTGAAAGGGAACTCTGCAGGAAGGTAGATCTCCCGGCAGGGTTGGGCACCCCTGCCATAAAGCATTTTTATTATGTAACATAAACAAGTTACCGAAAGCCCTGCCCAGGGCAGTTTTCTAGACCAATTTGACGCCCTAGCCTAGGCGACCAATCCTTTGGCGCAGCCTTCCCCCCCCCCCCCCCCCTTTTTTTAAATGTCATAATTATGTCTTTCAGACACCAGTGTTCTTGTCACATTCAAATGGTTGTCATAGTAGCGACACTAATTTGTGGAGATTCAGCGCATTGTGAGTTCCACAAATCTGAATGCATTATTTGTAAATTGACTGTTATGATAAACATTTTGCACAATTTAGTATTTGTAATATAATTGTGTTGCCACTAGATGCCTGTATAGCCCTATGTAACAATCCATATTGAACATAATTTACACATAAATTAATTTTATTACCATTTGGTACGTTTAGATATTATCAAATGTATTTTTTCTTTATCTGTTTTCTGTGTTGTGGTTAGTTGTTGTTGATTGAAACACTGATTAAAGTGTCAGTTAGTGAATTCTTATTTCAGTCAAACCGATAAAAAGTTGTTACCCCAAATTACGATAAAAGCTGATAGTGGAAATAAAAGCATCAATGCAGCACTTTAATCCTTTTGCTACTCTTAACGCGCTAAATTAACCTTTAAATAACGGGAGCTCTGCCCTCTATGCGTGCTGGCATTAAGGCTGTTGGAAGGAATGAATTGATTCAGATTTCGACCTCCGATGCATTACCGGACAAAGTGGTTTAATAAAGGATGCATTGATCTTGTGAATTTGCAAATTTTACTACACCAATATTTTTAATTGGCTGTTTAAAGTTTATATGGGAATATTACATGACACGCTGATCATTTAACAATGCATTGGCGCAAAAAATGCACACCTTTTGGACAAATCTCGCAACACGATTTATCAAGTGCCACAAATACTACCTAAACAAAATACAGATTTTGTGCACTTTATTTACTGTACAAATATTTAAAATTGGCCTTTGAACTTAGCTTTATAGCATGGCAAAAAAAAGTGTTACCTTGCAAAAGCACTGACAGAGCCCACTGATCTATTGCCGTTGTTGAGCGCTCCAAATGCAAACTTTGCATGCAGGGCAGAGCATCAGGCAGATATTGACAGCGCTCTGATCCAATGGCATACAGGCATCGTCAGATTTACAGTACTCTAGCCCAATAATGTTGGGGGATCCAGTGGAGGCGGCAGTCATATTTCAGGGTGACCGTGCCACTCTTTATCACAACCAGGGCTGGACTGGGACAAAAAAATCAGCCCTGGCATTTTTGGTCCAGGCGGCCATCATCAAACATTTATTATTATTATTATGTTGAAAACAGCTGAGTAGAATTTTTCAGGTTTCTTTGATTAATAGAAAGTTCAGAAGAACAGCATTTATCTGAAATATAATTTTTTTGTAACATTATAAATTTCTTCATCGTCACTTTTTTGCTAAATAAAAGTATTAACTTCTATAATTTCTTTCCAAAAAAAAAAATAAAATAAAAATACTGACTCCAAGCTTTTGAATGGTATATGTATAATGTTACAAAAGCTTTTTTTTTCATATGAATGCTGATCTTTGGATCTTTCTATTGGATCTTTCTTACTGTTCAAAACATTTTGACTGGTAGTGTATGTATGTATGTAACCTATGTATCACACTCATATCACATCTTGTTTTGGATAAGAATAAAACGTCAGGTCCGACAATATCGTGTCTTTTTTTATTTAAATCTAGCTTTATTCGCATTGGCCCATGGAAACCTCTATAAACACACTTGACTTGGCTAAAAAAATCGCTGGGGACGAATTTACGTTTTATTAAAAAGTGTTTACGCATTGTAAGGATAAAAGAAACTCAGACACTTTGATCTCCTGAGAAACAGACAATACACTGGCATCTTCAAGACACCCCACAGAGGGGTGGTGCAGGAAACGCCTCTCTCACATATACATTGGTTCCTCCTCATCCCCTTCCTTCCCCTCACCCATCCTTCTCTTCACCCAGCTCACTCAGAGTGGTCAAGAATATAATGTTCTATATGAATGCAAATAAGATTTACAGTCATGTTTGGTTTCATTTGAATAGTTTCAGGGCGAGTGGTACAATGGTCCTAATCTTACTAAAAGATAATCCACATTCTAAGATTTAAAAGATACTTTGATTACTGTAGAGGGTCATTACATGCAAATTACCTTTTGTTCCCATTAAGGTGTAGACCACCCAGGTCTGGGACCTGGGTTAATGTAAATTACACGCCTCCATTTGGAGGATGTTTTATCTTGGTTTTGTATTTAAAGGATAGCAGCAAAAAAGTCAGGGCGATTCTGTAGTCAGAGAGCCCGTAGTATAGAGTATCTCCACACACTCTGTACTATGTATTTTTCTAATACATCTAATACATTTAATCTCAGGTATGCATTTTACTCTTAGATTCGTCTTTGAGAATTTGATGTCTTATATTGATTTGATATCTCCGATTTAACTATGTAATTGGCATAATACATATTTACCTGACTGATAATAAATTGTTACATTTGATTTATTCTGACTTACTCTGAAGTTATTTTCTCAAGTAGATTAAGTGAAGGCTTATGTTTTCCGCAAATCTGCGTCCAGGGTTAAGTGCACATTAGATCTCAGGAGATGAAGCATGGGGCGCATCAGGTGAGATTCTAAATTTCTGACTAACCGCTTGACCTTAGTTTAAGTTGTACTCAGTTACGGTAACCATGTATATGATTTCAGAATTAATTAAGTTGTACGAAGCTAAATTAGCTGTCGGGGTCTAGACTAAGGTTGTCTAGAAGAACCGCTGATTAATACTTTGAGTATTAATTAAGTTGTACGAAGCTATCAGCTGCCGGGGTCTAGACAAAGGTGTTCTAGAAGAACCACTGATTAATGTCTGAGCATTACATGGGTAACTGTAGATTTGATTTCAGAAGAATAAGTACGTTTGTACAAAGCTATCAGCTGTCGGGGTCTAGACAAAGGTGTTCTAGAAGAACCGCTGATTAATGTCGGGATATTACATGGGTAGCTGTAGGGGGCTAAAAGTATTAGCCATAAACCTCTGAATAAGGATTAGAATGGCGAGTTTTGTGATCGTGGAGCCCACGCATAGCGGCCGGCGTGAGGCATCCTAAAATGACATAGATTCCTAGTGAATGAGAAAAAAATACAGAGTAAAGAGTTAATTAGAATAATCGACTGTAAGAATAATCAGAGACCGACAAACAACCAATGTGCCTTTCAACCTAAATTCGATGAGATAATAAAATGGAGTCAGATTGAGTTAAACCTAAATTGAAAAAAACTGCGCGCTGAAAAGACCGAACACGCAACAGACCTTCATCCGCCACTGGATACCTTCATTAGGCCAGGTGCGCGGACTTTACAGCAGAACTCATGGCGTGCAGGCTGCGCAAACATTAGGATAGGCTAGATTCCGCGCCTCCGTCGTTGAGATCCCTATCAAGCAATTTACCAATTCAACTACTCTTCTTCTCCTCCTGCATTGAACTTTGGCACCGCATTCACTCACCGCAGAGCAAGCTGTTCTTGTATAAAGCTCCGGTGAAAAAGTGGGAAAAGCAACGAGGCAAGAAGTTGGGGTGATGCGCTTTTCTTTATATTAGGCGAGCATATACTTAATCGGTACGTCTATAGCGCATTGTATTGATGTTTACGACTGTCATACAGGAGACAAACAAATGTGGCACCTGTCTGCGGCTGTCCCTGCGTGATGGTTTTCAGTACAAAACAAAAACACATTCTGTCGGCCCAGTAAGTGCGTACGGCCAATGGGAATGCCAGTAGCCTGATTACGAATCCAGCCATGGAATTCCAAACCTGCCTAAAAAATGCCAGTACTGTGGCGTCATGGGGCCCTCAGCTGGGGCGCCCTAGGCGACGCCTAGCTCGTTAGCTAGAACGGCCCCCTGCGAACGCCGTTACCCTTCTTTGTTTCACACAGAAGGCCTTAATGAGTTGAAACAATCATTTCCACACTCTGATCCCCCCCCCACTTCCTGAACACCAAGACCAAGACTGTATATGAGTTTTAGTAGGCTATCAGTATCAGTTTTGGTAGTTTAGATGCGATGCAAAATTAAATGTGAACAGATTTTCTAAAAGATTTTGCAATAAAATATCATATCACCCTGTAGCACAAAGAATGCTTGCCCACTGAAGCAAACAGGTTGATTCATGGTCAGTACCTGAAGGAGCCTTCCAGGGCAAAAAAGTCTAAGGGTACTATGTAACCATGGTCCCTGAGTAGGGAATGAGACACGCGTCATTAGGGTCGCTATGGGGAACGCCTCGTCGTGACCCGTGTCTGAAGCATACATTGAAAAAACACCAACAACACGTTGGCCATCGACAGCCATGACGTCACTACCAGTGCGACTATAGTATAAATAGGCACCGGGAGAACACATCATCCACTTCTTCATCAGAAGCTTGCGTCCAAAGCATGGCAAGAAACCTAGAGGACACAATGTCTCGTTCCCTACTCAGGGAACCATGCTTACATATGTAACCTGAGACGTTCCCTTTCATGGGAACGAGACACTGAGTCCTCTAGGGGTCACTATGGGGAATGGTATGAACACACCACCATGCTGAGGGGAGTGCAACCCAGAACCATGGCGAGCACTAAGTACAAACTACCATATTGCTATGGGAGTCGCCCATGGGACGTTAGACGGCTGTCAGTGACATTACTCCCCATGGCCAAAGGCCTAGGCTACATACCCCAAAAAACTTACCTGTTAGGGCCAGAACTCCTGGGCCTGGGGTAGATCTAATGGCTTGGAATCAGGAATAGATTCATTTAAGGGAATACGACCAAGAACCTAGAATCATACCAAGTCTTGGCCTGCTACCGCACGCTCTGCATAGGCTAAAGGAACTGTCTCAACAGACCCCTGTAACCACACCCTGTTAAAGTAGGTATCCTAGGATACCTAGGTGGAGTGGTGCCCAAGGTGGAACCGGGGTTTTAAACTACTCAGAAAGAGCACGAGGCTGCTGCGTGTAGCTTTTACCATACAGGATTTTAGAAAGAACGCAGAATGATTAATGTGCGAACTTACCACAGTGTGGGTTTTAGAAAGTGCACAGGGACTTCGCGTGCAGACTTACCATAACATGGATTTTAAAAATACAGTTCTAAGGGGTTCTCATGGCACACTGAAGGTCACAACTCGATCATCTCTGATTATTATGCTGGAGTGGGCTAGCAGTAAAATCTGTTAGTCTGAGGGAGCACCTTCCAGCTCCTCTCGGAGGGAGCTCGACTACAGAATGATTCCAGTGGTGGAACAGCCATAGCAGTTATTTAGCTGAGGGCAGCAGCACCACCAGTCTTCAGTCGAAAAGGGGGCACGACCTACAGCATGTTCACTGGGAAAGGAAAGCAGTAATTTACCTTAGCTGAGGGGAGCACAAACCCGCTCTCAGCGAGAGGGAGTAGGCTCGACCGACAGCGTGATTTGATGAATCAGAAGGGTCAGTGTATTGCAAGCTAGCCAAAAAGATCAGCGGAATCGAGAGGAACGGACGGGCCTAGTTCGCTTGAATGTGCTGGTTCCAGGTGCTTGAGAAAAAAAACAAAAAGAGAACTCAACCTCACAGTGTGAGAGGAGAACTCCGAATTCAGAGTAATAACGTTGCTCATTCCAGGTAACCATTTGATAAAAGGGGAGCACTGCTCAAAATACCACGAGGACAGCCCATGGAGTGAAAAATCCAACTCCTCAGAGAGGATTAACACTCAAAACAAAGCAACATACTCACAATAACCCTCAATGGTGAGGGGAGCGATGCTTCCAGAGTGTGTCGACCGAGACACACTAGTTGAGTGGAGCCCAAATCGAGTGGGGCCTAAGCCAACTCTGAGAAAGGGAACGAGGCTAATAACGTGTAACCCTTACCATACAGGATTTCAGAAAAATGGGAAAGTGCGCAAAGCTTATACGTGTGCACTTACCATAGTATGGATTCAAGAGTTTTCCAAGCATCTGCTCACAGATACCCGGAAATACTGAGCCAAACGGGAGAGGCAAGCTCAAATACAACCCTCTAAGGTGAGGGGAGCACTGCCTGAGACAGCATTACAGAAGAAGGTTCTCGCAAATGCCACCTATACTTCCCGCTCGATGTCTCAGCAAGAGGGGATATCCTGGTCCACAGGAAGCTCCTCGGGGCGAACCTGGATATGGCGTCCCAGTCAGGGGAGCCTGAAAGCATAAGCCCAGCCCGGACATCCAGAAGATTTTGCAGTGCCGGGGGCCTAATGATCAAGAAGGCTCCCGCAGAAGCCTGTGACCTGGCCGCATAATCCAGGAAGTATGAAGTCGAAAACCGGCTTACTTACTGTCTGGACATATATTGATGAGTGAAATATGCACTGCAAGTCGAGCACCTGGTTTCTAAACCCAGCAGAGGGGGTGCTCATCGAGGACCTACCCTAGAAAAAGGACAGAAACACACAGGTCCCGGGAAACACTGCAAAGAAAGCTAGCAGAAGGATTATACACACAACCACCAGCGCAATTAAATACACATATTTATATATATATATAGAAATGGATCGTACTCACACACCACGTTTCCCGCGTTGGAGCCCCGTCCGAAGAAGCCTCTGGTCCGGACCATCAGCAAGGTGGTCACTATGAAGCCATAGAACCAACCAAAACATCATAGGTCCAGCATAGGAGACTGTAATGCAGGAAGTTCCCACCTAACCTCGGTCAGGTGAAGAGATGGTGGTTACAGGGGAATTAGGAAGGGGAAGATAAGGGCAGATGTAAGACCCCCAAAGGAAACAAGTAGATACTCAAGTATCACTCTGATCCATACGAAAGCGCTGATGCCTTGTCTGGATCACATACCTTAGGTCTTTTACTCACCTTCCTTTTGACCCGCGATTCTTCCTACCCCTACCCACTAGCCTTCCGTGCCTGTCTCTGATCCTTAAACCGAGACGGGCCAGGACCCCTGGGTTGTTTGGGCTCAGACCTGGACCTTCGTGAAGGCCGCTGAGCGCGCCTTCGCCTCCCTGAACTTCTCGACCACTGTCTCAACGGAGGTACCAAAAAATACGGAAGGCGAAACCGGTGCATCGAGAAGAAAGCCCCTCTCTTTTTTCTGATATCTGCTAGGTTCACCCACAGATGTCTCTCTGTCACTACCATAGCCACAATGGACCTGCCCATAGCAGAGGCGGCCTTCTTAATAGCACTGAGAGCGAGATCCGTGGTGCGGCGCAATTCAGCTACCTCATCGGGAGAAAGGCCTTCGCCTTTATCCAGGTCTTTCAGTAGGCCAGCCTGATATGCTTGGGGCATCACTATCGTGTGCAATGAAGCGACAGTCCGACCTGCTGCTGCTGCATATGCCCTAGCATCCGAGCGAGATGTCAAGAAAGGGAGTCTTAGAGGACGTCTCACCAATAGAGAGATAGCTGGCCAGCGTCTCTCTCTATAGGGGCATCTTCTCATAACCGCTTTCGCGCATAGCCTCGATGTTGGCATAACTCGTATGATGGAATCGATAGATGCGAGAAGAAAACAGCCTCTTCCATTCCTTCTCAATCTCATTATGGAGATCAGGAAGGAAAGGAAGGCTAACCTGAGCTGGAGGGTTTATGGCCAGAAAAATAACGTTTATTGGCATGACCTGCCCCCTTACACCACCCTCCCCACTTCCCCCCCCCCCCCCCCCCCCCACCCCCCCCCCCCCCCCCCCCCCACCCCCCCCCCCCCCCCCCCCCCCCCCCCCCTCGCAACGTCACTTTATTCGCACGCTTCACAGCAAGTAAAGCCTGCCGTGGGGCGATCCATAACTTTCAAAAGCTCATCATACACAGGGTAGGAGGATTGGGAAGGCTCAGCCTCAGCTTCTTTGCCCTCCTCAGACATTTCCTGCTTTTGCTGGGCCGAACCCAGCAGAGCACTGGCCCCTGGATCAGACAATGTTAATGAAATAACATCATCCTCCAGCGGCTCACTCTCGTCCACAGCCGACGATCGCAAAAGGGAAAACCCCCCTTCAAACTCATCAGCCAGATCCACCTGAGATCCCCACGAGCTCATACTCCTCCGTGCCTCAGCAGCGGCGGGACCTGAACCGCGGGAAGCAGATGGCTGCCCATCTTTCCTCGAAAAGAGAGACAAACGAAATTGGAAAATTTCATTGGAAAACGCTCGCAGTGCACACAGATTGCCCCCTCGGAGACAGCGCGGTGCGTGCTATTGACCAAAACAAACAACGCATAGATTGTGTGTGTTATCAGATGTTAAACAACGACAACACAGATGCACACATCCTTAAACGCTTTGCTAGTGCTCGCCATAATGATATGAATAGAGATTGCTCTTACCACAAAAATGCACGCTTCAAACAAAACAGTCAAATGAAGACGAATAAGAGAATGATGTGTAGCTCCCGGCAACGATTTATACTGTAGTCGCACCGGTAGCGACGTCATGGCTGTCGCCGAATACCTATAATTATTTTTAAAAAATTGTGTTTGGTGTTTTTTCCAATTGTATGCTTCAGACACAGGTCACGACGAGGCGTTCCCCATAGCGACCCCTAGAGACGCAGTTAGATATTCCCATGAAAGGGAACTTGGTTGTGCTGCTGCGAAGAGGTGTTGAAATGAGACCAGCAGGGGCGTGCTCACACGTGGTTCTGTCCCAGTAGCCCTCCACTACAGAACAAGATCCAGGGGGCGTGGTTGGATCACATCTAGGGGGTGGAGATTGGTAGATTTAGGGGTGGAGATGGGTGGGTTTAGGTGGGTTTAGGGATCAGGGGGTGGAGACAGGTAGATTTAGGTATATGTAAGGTGGGAGGAGTTGGATCTGGATCCCCTGGATCTTGTGTTCTGCAGTGAGGAACACTCCATCTCGGTCTAATTCCCTCCACTGCCCTTTGTCAATCATGGTCTCCTAATAATCCCCATCCACTGAATTGGCTCTATCGCTCTCTCCTCTCCACCTATAGCTGGTGTGTGGTGAGCGCACTGGCGCCGTTGTACTGTGGCTGCCGTCGCATCATCCAGGTGGATGCTGCACACAGGTGGTGGAAGAGAGACCCCTTCATATGATTGTAAAGCCCTTTGGGTGTACAGCAAACACAATAAAGCGCTATATAAATGCATCATTCATTCATAAGAAGAATCATGCCTTCAACAAACTGGGACATATGAAATAATAATGAATGCCCTTATAAATAAAGCATAATTGATCTACATTTGGCTTCATTGAAGACATCTAAACTGACGTTTAGAGCAGTTAACATGTCTCGCCGGGAATGTCGGGGGAGCATGTGATAAGTCATAACGTAAAAGAATCACTGAATCGAAAGAACCGATTCGCCGAAATTAGTCGGACGTGCTGTCATCAGGGTCAGCATATAACCTGATGGGGGCAGTAATAGGTTTATTTGTATAGGAACAGCAGGAGCTAAAGAAAGAAGTAGTTAAACCATCTTCTGTAGTAATTTGCTCAGATTCGTTTTCAGTTTTACTAGTTTAATAAGTGGAAAATCGGATTCAAGACAAGATATATTAATAGAAATTTTACAAAATCTGTATAGAATTTGCCAAATGAGACTTTTAGCAGTATTTTTATGGGTGCGGGCTCATGTTGGTGTGGAGGGTAACGAGGATGTGGACAAGATAGCCAAACAGGCCCTTAAACATAATGTTATTGATTTAGAAATACCTTTGGGTAAATCTGAAATGAAAAGCTTAATTAAAACAGCTATTAAAAATGTGTGGCAGGAGAGGTGGGATAACGGAAATAAAGGTCGTCATCTGTTTAATATACAAAAACAAGTTGGTTTAGTTAGAATTAGTTATGGCAACAGAAAGGAAGATACGGTAATTTCTCGTCTGAGAATTGGTCATTCTGCCCTCAACAACTCACTTCAAATGATAGGGAAACATGGTTCTGGTCAGTGCAATAAATGTGGACTTCAAGAAACTATAGAGCATGTAATAATCAATTGTATGGCATATGAAAGGGAAAGAATTCAATTAAAAACTATTTAATTTCTGTTGGCATAAATTCTTTAACTTTGCAGAATATACTTAACAGTTCTTACAAAGGATAGAAGTCTTTTTTTTTTTTTTTTTTTTGAAAGCAACAAAGTTATATAAGAAAATATAGAAAGGTAGGGTAGGTGGTATTAATTTTTTTCCCTGTTATTTATTTTATTATTTTTTTCTGTGTCTCTTTGATATCACGCTTCAAACCATACCAGAGGTGGCGGACGATCACAAGCTGTTTGCCAACCATTAAACGTCAAGGAAGAAGAAGGAGCTAAAGAAGAGCGCTTAAGCAGGGCATAGCTCATTAACATCTATCAGGCTCTTTTAAGAGCAGCGTTGATTATGGTGGCCTAAATATATGTCAGCATCAGAATCAACTTAAAAAACTTGATGTGGACACAGGCACAGGCACTCGGATTGTACTAGGGAGCGTTTAATTAAATCATCACCAGTCCAGTGTTGGGGAAAGTTACTTTTAAAAGTAATTCATTACAATATTGTGTTACTCCCTAAAAAAGTAACTAATTACGTTACTTAGTTACTTTTTATGGAAAGTAATGCGTTATATTACTTTTGCGTTACTTTCGCGTTACTTTTTAAATATAAGCAGGGCTTGATTGTTTTTAATATAAGAAGTTCTATTTATAGCAAATATAAAAGACCTTTCACACCAAAAAGTGTAATGAATAAACCTCAGGCTGAAAAGAAAAAGTAAATTCACGTCTGTACAGTAGAACGCATGAGAAGAAATACTCTTCAGCAATAAAAAACAATGAAGCACAATTGTTAGTTTATCTAAAGTCATTTTTGCTTATTAGTATGGTTGAACTGGATCATCAAAGGTCAGCAGCAAAGATATTGGTTAATAAAATGGGATTAGATACATTCGTGTTATTTAACATATTTAATTATTGCAGGTTTGTGTCATATTCAGAGTTTGCATTTCACTGTTTTAATTCATTTTGATGAATACTAAATCTGTTTTTGTGAGTGAGAGTAAATGCATGTTCACATTTAGTCTAGAACTACAGTAACATCAGGTTCACACAGCACACACGACGCTTCTGTACTCCCGATTTCTCCCAATATGGGGACAGGACAGCTGTCAGTCAATAAATGGGAAAACAAAGTAACTGGCGTTACTTTTTTGAAAAAGTAACTCAGATATTTTCTTGTAAATTAAAAAAGTAATGCGTTACTTTACTAGTTACTTGAAAAAAGTAATCTGATTACGTAACTCGCATTACTTGTAATGTGTTACCCCCAACACTGCCAGTATCTGCATTACAAGTTGAGACAGGAGAGATGCCTTTACGTTAGGAGGATCAAGATCATGCTGGTGTATTGGATAACTCTACAAGGGCATAGCGGAGTACATCCCACAAAGGCCATCTTACAAGATTGTTCAGAACATAGTAAAAGCAATTATTACAGTTTTGGATGGATAGGAAATAAAACGCAAGCCTCAGCCAGCTCCAAGTAAGCCCCATTGTGGCACTATCAACTGTACCACTTTGGAAATTCAAAAAGCCATCTGTAGATATAAGCCTTCAAATGTTAAAAGAAAAATCTAAAATAATGCCACAGAGGATAATAGTTCAAAACTATATGGACCTTTATCAAGACAAACTATTCATATTTACAGATGGATCAAAGCAGCCAGAGACAGGCCGTACTGGGGCTGCTTTCTTCATTTCACAATATGAAATAGCAGTTAAAAAAAGAACAGCAGATCATTTATCGGTGTACACAGTAGAGCTTTTATCAATTTTATTGCCATTACAGTGGTTGGAAGGAAATAAACAGAACCAAAATGTAATCATAGCTTCTGACAGCTTATCTGCTCTATCTAGTATTCAATCATGTAGACAAGATATCATATACCAGATATTCAACTTGCTTTTAATACTGTATGATAAAGGGCTGGATGTTTCTTTCCTTTGGGTTTCTGTTCATGTAGGGGTGGAAGGAAATGAGATTGTAGATATTCTGGCAAGAGGATCAATAAAGCATGAAACAGTTGATATACAAATACCGTTATGTAGAACAGAAATCAAAACTATTATTAGGGACACAAACAAAATATGACAAGAATACTGGGACATAACTGATACGGACGACATTTATAAACACAAAAAAAGTAGCTTAATCGTTCAGGCAGAGCAGGATCCAAAGGAAGGATAAGATTAATTACCTTTTAGAATAGGTCATGCTGGTTTAAACTTTACATTACAGAGAATAGGAAAACACCCCGCTGGTCTTTGCAACACACAAGAGACAGTAAAACATATTTTATTAGATTGCAAAAGGTATGAAGAAGAAAGAAGGGCGTCTTAGAAACACAAGTTGAAAAAACAAAACATGGACAGTGGGAAATACTGCCAGGACAAACAATGTCTAGGGAAATACATATAGTCTCCTAATGAATTATTTGAAAAATACTGGGATAAGTGAAAGAATTTATTTTATATATATTATATATTAATCTTATATATAGAAATATTTTGGTTGGAGAGTGGGGAAATTAGTAAGTGATATGAGACTGGAGGAGGTAGGACATGCTCCAATAATTGCTTTATCTCCAGTGCCAATGTGGGTTATGCCCCAACCAAAAGTTGATCTTAGTTTATTAGAAACAAGGCAAAAGGAAGGGGCTTACGAAACAGAGGTTTATGATGTAAGGGAATATATGGGGTCAAGGTATGGAGAATATATGCACATTTTCACAGATGCCTCAAAGGATCCAAAAAACGGGTCATGTGGGCTCTGCATTTGTAATACCAAAGTTAAAAGAAAATAAGAGCAGTAGAATATCAGATTGTTTATCAGTGTTTACTGGAGAAATGTTTGCAATAATTATGGCAATAAGGTGGATTAGTGAAGTTAAAATATCCAAGGCAGTAATATGTTCAGACTCAAGTTCAGCCCTAATAAGTTTGAATCAGCAGAAGTCAGAAACAAGACAAGATATGATAATAGAGATTTTTCAAGAATTATATTCACTTAAGCAAAATAGTATAAAAGTTCAGTTTCTGTGGGTCCCGGCACATATTGGGTTGAGAGGTAATGAAGAAGCAGATAATTTAGCAAAAAAAGGCCATAGAACGAGAAATAGTTGATATTCAGATTCCCCTTAGTAGGTCAGAAATTAAATCAATTATCAAAATGAATATTTGGAAATTATGGCAGCAGTATTGGGACATAGATACCAAAGGTAGGCATTTGTATCATATACAATCAACAGTGGATAGGGGAAGAGTATCAGGTTGGAGCAGAACTGAGGAGAACATGATTACAAGGTTGCGATTGGGGCATACAAGGTTGAACAGTACAATGCATTTAATAAGTAAACATCCAACAGGGCTATGTGAGGTATGTGATGTTAATGAAACAGTTGAACACGTTATAATGTACTGTAGGAAATATATTGTTGAAAGTTTAAGGATGAACTAGAGAATAAGGGTGAGCAGTTTACAATTAAGAATGTATTAAATCCAGGAAGAAACATGAAATCAGTATTGTTACAGTATTTGGGAAGAACTGGTTTGAACAAGCAAGTATAAGTGTTTTTTTATTATTTAAATTTTTTTTTCTTTTCTTTTCCTTTTCTCTCTCTTCAAATCCCGCTTAAGGGGCTGAGGGAGGAAGGAGGAGATGCACACGCAGCGCCAGATGAAGATCTATGAAGTCTCTCAGCGGACAGAATCACGGGTTTTGTATGTGGGTAGGTAGGTTAATCAGGAGATGTAGAGGAGTGTCAATGGTCCATTTGAGATATAGGTGGCGGTAATGCACTTATAAGTCTGCGATCCGCCGTAAAGCAACAAGAAGAAGAAGAAGAAGAAGAAAAAGAAAAAGAAGAAGAGAAAGAGCGCTTGCAACGAATGTGTGAGCTTCCTGCCGCTCAAGTAGAAGGAAGTTATTCGCGTGAACTAACAAGTTAAAATCACAGAAGCCTTATCCACTCGAACGTTAAAACAGCAGTTTCTAATCAAAGCGTCAACCTTTTTTCCCACCACCATGATGATGATGATGATGGACGAGGACCAGCCCAAGACATTGTAAGTGCTGCTGTAGTTTAGTCGGCCACTTTACGAAGCCAATCTCGTGTTTAAACACGTTTAGTTAAGCGGCGCACAGGTCGCAAGCGCAGCACGCCAAACTTCAGATAATCAGCTCGAGAGTACGTGAAGTCCTTTCATTACTCTTTGTTATATATGAAGTGTGATATGGGCGTCCATGTTTTCAGTCCCTACAGCACGAGCCGGCTAACGTTACACAAACACCAAACTGGGGCAGCGGAACCGAGCCTAGCAGAGGTAACGTTAGCGGTGAAGAATACAGTGATTCCCTTAATATTATTTTAATTTATCTGGTCATGTCCAAATGGGTGAACTAATCTGTCCACATTAGGGCTAATTACGGTGCAGAAGAGGCTTTTGCCAGCACACAAGTTCCGTTTGTAGCGCTACGTTTCCGTTACCCAATGAGCTAACTAAAAAACGCTTAAATGTTATCATATCCCCCACAGTTATCATATCCCCCTTATTACACTTAACTCTGATGTAAAATCTTGAATCAGATAGACTTTACTATCGCTATTTACTATAGCTTGTTTACTATATGTGGATTCTGTCATGTATAGAAGCTTTGGGTCATGTTAGCTGTTCGCTCTCGTGCGCTGAAAACGTGGCAGAAATGAAACCCCGCGGAATGTGAGGCTGGCGTGAGAGATGCAGGGAAAACGCGACGCATAGACCGTGCTTCTCAGTGTGCTGTGCTCTTCTGTGTTTTTAGGTATGTCGGGAACCTCTCCAGGGACGTTACGGAGGCCCTCATCCTGCAAGTGTTCTCCCAGATCGGCCCATGCAAGAACTGTAAAATGATAATTGATGTGAGTTGGGGAAGGAAAAAACCCATCTGAAATCCAGGGATTGTTCTGTAATGGGAAAACCGGGGTATATTTTTTAAAGTGGCGTTTTTCAGTCCTGGAAAAGTCCTGGAAGTTGGTAGAATCTCAAACGCCATAGAAGCTTCTGTACTTAATATATATTTCTAGCTATGTTCAGGTCTAGTTACTGCTCTTGTGTAGAGTAACATTTTCTTGCAATTAGTAATGTGCAGTTTGATCAAATTGTCATTTCAGTTAACAAAATGGTCTATGATCTAAATGATTGTGTAAAAAAAAAAAAAAAAAAAAAAAAAAAATCTTTTCCACTACTCACAAATGACTTTGAAAGGTCATGGAAAAATTCATTGATCAACAAGAGCGGGAACCCTGGACACCCGTAACTTACCAAGATCAGTGTTTGACCCAGTTAATTTTGTTTTTCAGACGGCTGGAAATGACCCATACTGCTTTGTGGAGTTCTATGAGAACAGACACGCTGCTGCAGCTTTGGCTGCCATGAACGGCAGGAAGATCTTAGGAAAGGTAAAATACTGCAAACGCACCCTCAAAAGTAGATTGGATATGGTTTGAAATTAAGTTACACCCCTTATATGTCTTGTCAGAGCTATGTTAATGCGATGACGTGCTGAATTTCTTTAGTTAGCGCATTTATAGTGTGTTTACAGGTAAGTTGCTTTTAACCTGTGCATCAAATCTTTCTTTTAAATCCTTTTATCTCATCAATCATTTACAACATACAAGTCAATGTATATTGACCAAGGATTTACTCTATTTATGCTGTTTAAAGATTATTTTATTTTGATAAAACATTGTTTTATCTTTGGCATATTGCTGCTTTTACAGCTTGAAAAAAAGTAAGAAGCTGCAATATGACAATGCACAGTAAACAAGTCAGAAATAGACAGGTTTCATTGCACATGTTCATAATGTTAGCTTATGGCTTTAACATGGTAATATTTAAATATAGCTGAGAATACTACAGTTGTATTGGTAGTTTCAAACGTAATAGAATAAGCAAACATATTTATCCAGAAAGTCCTTGCAACACAACAGAATCCTTTATTGGTCTATTGGAGTGCCTAATTACTTCGTCGTTTTTCAAATTCCACAAAGCATGTGTTTTTTTTTTTTTTGTCATTTTTTGGGTACAAAATTAATGCCCCCATGTATGTCAACATCTAGCTTTGCTTTATCATCGTCTACACCTGTACCAGGCCTTCAAATTTAGCAAAGCCTTGGCAAAAATATATTCAGTGCAAATATTTTATCCTCAACAGGTAATGAAGGACCATTTGAGGAGTAATACAAGTTGATAATGTCACTTCTTTGTAAGTCTGCTATTTAGACTCTTTACTATGTAGAAAATAATTCCAGAGTTTTTTAATAGTCCCTTTTTCTGTGAACCTGAGTGATCACCAGGGTTTTTATTTTGTTGTCAGCTTATTTCTTCTGCGTTTGGAGGCTCGACATATTTATGCGGCTAAGTAAGATGAAGATTGTTTTATGCTGGTGCTTGTCTTAATCTGTCAGTCTCTGCTTTGCTTCCTCTCTTAGGATATGAAAGTTAACTGGGCCTCGATGCCGGGCAGTCAGAAGAAAGACACAAGCAGTAAGTGTCCTCTTGAATGTTGCTAATGGATGCATGTGCATGTTTGTTATATTGGCATATATAAGAGCCTGTGCGGTCAAACTGTAAAGCATGAATAGTTTTTCTCTTTTGCTTGATGGTTTATGAAATATCTAACTGATTCTCCTCAAACCATTATTGTAGATCATTTCCACGTCTTTGTCGGTGACCTGAGCCCAGAAATCTCAACAGATGATGTCAGAGCAGCCTTTGCTCCATTTGGAAAGATATCGTAAGTGGAATATTGTGTAATTCAAGTGCGATTTAAGCCTCATCTGAGCTGGATTGTCTTAACATTTGGATTCTTACTGAGTTCATGTGTTTGGTGCAGTGATGCCCGTGTGGTGAAGGATCTGGCCACAGGCAAATCTAAAGGATACGGTTTCATCTCCTTTATTAATAAATGGGTAAGAGTTTGCATGTTATTTGGTGTTAAGTGCCATGATGGCAATGTTATACTCTGTTGCAGCAGGTTAACGCGAATGTACATTTTTGTGTCTTTAAGGCTTTTTTGTTATTGATCAGTTTGATTGGTTTTGTTGCCACTGATAGGATGCAGAAGGTGCTATTCAGCAAATGAATGGTCAGTGGCTGGGAGGCAGACAGATCAGAACAAACTGGGCCACAAGGAAGCCATCAGCTCCTAAATCAAACAATGAAGGCAAGTCCGTTTAAACTGTATAATTTGACAGTTCCTTTGGTCTCTCATTTCTTGTCTTTTATGCAGTCAGGGTTTTTTTATTATGTGAACCACCTGTTATGTTACTGGGTAGTTTTTCTTATTATTCATGTGTCATTTATTTGTGTTCTACTACTCTAAAATGTTCTCTCTTTTTGATCTATAGCAGCCAGCAGCAAACACTTGTCCTATGAGGAGGTCCTGAACCAGTCGAGTCCTAGTAACTGCACCGTCTATTGTGGTGGCATTGCTTCTGGCCTGTCAGGTTTGTCGAAATCTTGTAATTGTGCATGTGTTGTGAAAAGAATGATCTTTTAAGACAGTCGATTTTTAAAACGGATTTGCATCCTGTCAGTAAATGAATAAATGTCATTCAATGAAAAGGCTTTCAAGCAGAGCTAGATGAAATGTGTTTTGAAAGATTCATATTTTATATGATGTTTGAATGTGTTTTTCTCATCCACTGTAGATCAGCTGATGAGACAGACTTTCTCTCCGTTCGGGCAGATAATGGAGATCAGGGTTTTCCCGGAGAAAGGCTACTCATTTGTGAGGTATGTCATACTGCTTCTCTGACTTTAAATCATTCACCTATGCATATACTTGAAAATTTAGCATGCTTTTTTTTTTTTAGGTTCGACTCTCATGAGGGTGCTGCCCATGCCATAGTGTCTGTAAATGGGACCTGCATCGAGGGCCACATTGTGAAGTGCTACTGGGGCAAAGAAACAGCTGATACAAGATCCATGCAACAGATGCAAATGCCCCAGGTACCTTGTTCTTGACCTCTCAGAAACATTTCCTCTGCCCTATTGCAAACTCAAGTCTTACTGTTTCTCCTTTTCCACAACAGAATAAACCCACCTATGCGGCCCAACCTTACGGACAGTGGGGTCAGTCATACGGCAACGGTCAGCAGATGGGTCAGTATATGCCCAACGGCTGGCAGATGCCCACTTACGGCGTCTATGGTCAGGCCTGGAATCAGCAGGGATATAAATAAGTACAGATGTGGCTGACTAATCCCTCAGTCCAATCATTAAACCCCACTTCAGTGTGGAATCTGCCCAATGGGACTCACCATTACACCAGTTCAGGGGTTGTTGAAAGGGCTGCATTCAGCCCACTGTACATTATACTCAGTCCATTAACTTGGAAGGAATCCTGTCTTTTTGTCTTTTTTTGTTTTTAGGCCCCAGGATTTTTTTGTCAAATTTTCTTTTAAAAAGTAATGCATTTCGGGGGCGTTAATTGTCTAGTTTTGCAACAGATGGAATGTCTTTTCAATGTGTTGAATTTGCAGGCTCAATTTAGCTCACACCTCGAACGGTGTAGAAAGTTTTGAGGTCTAATATACTGCACTCTTTGTACAGAGTTCTTGTCTCTAAAACTGATTTGTTCACGAATATCTTTCATTTTTGTTTTGTCAGTACATTTTATTTAAAGTATAAGAAAGTTTTCAAAAATTGAGATGCGTTAATCGAATATAAAATATTTTATCTTGTGACACCTAGTGATAAAGGTATTCTGCATTTATAGAGGAGATTATTCTGTGGCCTTGAGGTTTCAGGAACTTCATGAAGTTTTGGACAATTACTAAAGCTTTTAACAAGTTGTATTAACACAGAGGTGCAGAAAACATGCTTCCTTTTTTGTTCAATTTAAATGTTAGACTATTCATTTTGTAACATGGAATTGTTGGCTCAATTTTTAAAACTTTTTTTTTTCTTTCACCTTTTTACAAAATCATGTTTGCTTCGATCATTTGAGGGTGTGACAGCACAGCGGCTAATCAGCGTTAATGGCTGTGCTGCAGCCTCTTTGTAAAGATTTTTGTAATTGTGTAAAATGAGGTTGTGAATTATTTCTTTAAATCTTGTAAATTCAGGGTTTGTTGAACATCTGTAATGTATTGATGCATGGACATTATGAGCTCAGTTCTTGTTACAATCTCTTGTAAAACCCATAAAAACGTGTTCATTAGAGTTACAGTGATGCGATCTTTCAGTGTTCCTCCAGTACTTCTTCCTCAAGAGTCACTGTTGAATTTACAAGCCAAAGACTGACAAAAACTAAGCTAACTAAGATCTTACATGCTTCCACCTTGCTGTATTGAGATGCTGATTGTAATGTCAGTGTTTGGTGTAATATGGAAAGGTAAAGAAATGTGAGATACTCCTGGGTTTCAGCCACACGCTCTCAAATTGCTCACAAGGCCAGATTCTTTACTGGACGGTGGTGTTTTGTCTCTTACCATCGTTCTCTTTCTTTTTACTTACTGGGCCCCAACACTGAGTCATAAGGTAGATCAAATTGAAAGTAATGAGCAACTGTCTTTTTTCCCCCTCTTTTTTTCTTCTGTGTCATGTAAATTTATCAACATAGTTATTTAATGTATCTTTTTCTATCTTAACTGGAATTTTTTTTTTTTTTGTAAAAAGCGTTTTACTGTTATTTTGAAACACCCCGATTATATGCTTCCATCTAATGTTCCAGTTACTATATTCCATGTGTAAAAACACTTAATAATAACCATTCAAAACTACTTTCGGTTGTCTTGAGTGTCAATGAAGGAATATTTACCAGTAATTCATGATGCTTTGTGGTGAAAGATGAGTTATGAAAGAGTGGGGTAAGTTGTGTTTCTTTCTGCTATGGTCATTTAGTCAATATATATTTATACAGAATACATAATTTTGATCATAGGCGGAGCATGTGTAAGGCTTAGCTTTCCCCTGGCCACGGGGTCTTGGGGCAAAAATGACACTAAATTGGACAAAAATGCCCCTGCACAAACAAATTAAATCTATTACGTCTGTTGCTAACAAAGTGTAAATTAATAAAAAAGTGTTGACTGCGCATTAAATTAAGATCTGCTCATGTTGCACCATATGGCAAGATGACAAGATTAAAGTTTATACAAAATTCGATATCCCAATAACGTTAATTTATATTCCTTTTTAACATTTTAAAACATTAAATGTCTGACTGTTAAAAAGATTTTCTTTTATTAAACTGAAATATAAGATTCAACTTCATATATAATATATACAAACTATAATAATCCACTTTATTAAAAGCACATTTTTAATACTGAAGTATTCTGTCAGCCTGGAGTGCTTTGGTTGACACTTTGCTCTCAATAAAGACCACACAAAATGGCAATTTTAGATTTGTAGCAATAAAAGAACTTACCTCGTTTTCCTGTAAGGCTTAGGAAGTAGGAGAACTGTTGATAAACTGCCGCAGTTTCTCGCTCTGTGTCATGGACTGAAGTAGTGTTGCCTACATATCCAATTTCATTCATTTTCATTCTCCTGCAATGAAGGGTGCAAATACAGAAGTTTATCTAACTGTACTTAACATAAGATTTTTAGCAATAATTACAGAGCGCATGAGCACCAGCAGTTCAGTGCCTTAGTGATGCTAGGATGCTAATGTTTTACTTTGGAAAATACTTCACATGGGATCAAATGGAAGTGAAATCTGTCTACACAGCATCAGATGAAAGGACAGACTTATGCATTATTCAACACCATTTTGTAGTATAAATAAAGTGGGTAGTGTTCACTGAAAAATTCCAACAAGAAGTGCATTTCAAGTTCCCAGACGATGCACTTATTTAACCAAATAAATAAATAATAATAACGACGTGTGGAACTTCATGCACTCAACGATTGCAGCTTTCATTCACAGAAGGGGAAGGAGTCTCAAGACGCTGGAAGACCAACTGCCCTTATAAAATGTATACAATAAATGGTAGAGTACATTGAGTATGAAGTTTGTAGTGTACAGGAACCCAACTATAGAATGTACCATAGAATTCATGTAAACTGGGCCAGTTTTAAGTCATCTAAATGTAAAACAGTGGCCCAAGAGAGCTTAGCAATAGTGGAATTACATGAACTACTTGCATTACATTTAAAGAAAATCTAATTAGCAGAACAATAATTTGCAGCTTAAAGAATATAGTTTCCATAATATAAGTCATTTTTTAAACCCTCCCTTTTTATAACTTACAGTAAATTATGTTCTTAGTGTAATACGTCCATTTTTTATGCACAAGCTGTTACACCAAAATTGGGCACTAGATGGAAATCTCACCCAACAATATGATGGTGTCATCCAAGATATTCTTGAATTTCTCAGCATGAAAACACATTCAATGGGCAAGAGCATCATGGGAAGAAAAAATAAACAAACACAATCAATATTTCCTCAATTATGTTGTGAACAGAATATACTGTGCAATAAAGATTCATTATTTGTTCACAGCCTCCATCGCAAGTCAGTTTGTTCTACAGAAGGCCCTGTCTTCCTCCAATCATATTTTTGAATAGTTTGAGGTCAGAAAGAATGTAATAAGATTTGAATATTATGTATATGTTTGATAAGGTAGTTAGTGAGATGGGGCCAGTGAATGACTAAGCGAGTAAGCGAGACAACGATGTGTCTTTGCTTTTAAACATCATTTGTCAGTCTGTCAGTGTGATTCAGCAGAATGGTACAATGTGTGTGTGTGTGTGTGTGTTGCTAAGAACAAGGTGTCTTTAGTGCAAGCCATCATTAGTTAGTGTGTCAGAGCAGTGGTGTGGAATAGAGGGCTGGATTGACAGTCTGATAAATGAGGGCAGCTCCTCTCTCAACAGCACTGCTAAAAACAGACAGCGAGAGAGAGAAAAAAATGTCAGCAGATGAGTTACTGAGCAGATCAGAACTGACATAAATCAAATCTGTCCATGACTTGCTCCATCTTCTCTCTCTCGCTCGCTCTCTAACATCAGCTCTAAAACGCTCAATACATCATACCAGTTAAAAGTGAGAAAATTTGTTCGAGAGATCTTGACTGATCTCTTGTACTATCCAGGTAAATGAGCTGAATTCTGTGTACAACAGATCTTAATTGCTGGATTCAGAGGGGAAGAAAAAAGCGTGTGTCTGTGTGGATTTGGTGATTTCACACACACACACACACAAAATAAAACATTATTTTTACTTTTTATTCCAAAATTGGGGGGATGTTGATGCTAGAGCGTATGAATCAGCCCTGCATAACAAAAGATTATGTTCTCAAACACATGTAAATTATCTGAATGAGGCATACCATAGACATTTATTATTTACTACAGATAATAACAATTCAAGAAAAATTATTCTACAAAAAATTTTAAATATTTCAATATTTATTAATTCATTATATAATTTATTTATATTTCATTCTTACAAAAAAGGATGTCTTCAAATTAAGGTTTTATCTGATCAGTACGACTATGTACACATACAGACACACACACACTTTTTTTAGGCAAGAAAGCTCATTTAAATACATCTTAACATCTAAACATAAAACTGAATGTAAAGACATGTTTTGATTTTGATAAGAGATAGTTAATTATTAAAAATCCATATAAATAAATTCTCCTTATCTGCCCCTTCTAACAAACACTTGTGGTTCATACACTTATGCATGCCACGTGGTCTTCTCCTGTTGTAATCTGACAATGTCAACTATTTTAATTCTGTCTTAGTTTTGTGTAAGAACCATTCCTCCAACACTCCAGATGTATAAATGGAAAATGATATGAGTGAGCAGATTAAAGAGAGAGAGAGATGAAGAGACTATTGTATGTGTTACTGCTGTCCAGGAGGTTCCTCTCCATGTAGCCGTGTGTTTGAAGACTGTATCTGCACGTGCGTGACAGCTCACAGCAGAGGCTGACACAAAATAAACATGTTACAGTAATTAACCTTGACAGGCTCAATGCGGCCGCCAGCAGCAACTTACTACTAATGATACAATTAATTTATAATTAAGGCACACTGTCTAACCAGAAACAGAGAGAGAAAAAGTGTTAACTCTGAAAATAGCCCCTCTCATTCATAGAATAGAGTCACACAGTCAGCACTTGGATGGCCGTATTTACTAATTTACACATTTTTCTAATTTCCACTCAAATAGTACTGTACATATCACAGCAGACAGATGTGGATTGAACAGGTTACCTCATGCAAACGTTTGTTAATGACTTTACAGACTAGTTGTGTTTCCATTCTCATAGCACATACAGTATCAACCAAACTCACTTTCAAAATGCAGCCAACAGTGACTTTGGCTCTTTTATAACTAGACGGAGTAGTTGACTGCTGATAGATGACATAACTACACCATCTGTTTCCCAAATGTATTTTTCTCCAATGATTACCATTTAAAATTCTGACAAAATAAATGGATGTCACATTGACTATAGAGAAAAGGTTGATGTCTACTTTTGTGTTTGTCTTTTTCTTCAAATCATGTTATTTTGCACTATTTTCGTTTTATACTCAGTCTATCATCTGATACCTGCGTTACTCTGCTGGTGAAATAAGGCATTACATGGGCCTGTAGGTTGTATTGACTATTGAAGGCCATTTGTGGCATGTGCCGTGTTTACTGTCAAATGCTATTGCACTATTAAGGCCATTTTTAAGAGTCTGTAAGTCAAAGAATACCAAAAGCACTTTCCTCTGACCCTTCACTCAGACCCTTCTCAAAACTCAAACCCATAAATTCCACCTCTCTCACGTTCAGTTCATAAACGAGTTTTTGACTAAGGTCAAGTAGCGTACTGCTCATTATCTGTTGAATGTAAAAAATTATTGTGCAGCATAAGGATTCATTAGTAGTCTTCAGATGAAGGGACAGTTTACAGACATAGGCCCTGTCTGTGTAGAACACACACATTCCATCTGTAGGATGCCTGTGAAACACACACACACACGCACGCACGCACGCACGCACACACGCACACACACACACACACACACACATTCAGCGTAAGGTTAACACAAACCTTTACTATCTCAGCCCAGCACTGTCTTTTTATTTATGTTGATAAATATGACATTTTGCATCGTCATGAATTGCGTGGATTAGATCTATGCGGACAATACACAGATGTAAAACGAAGGCCTGGCCATGAGAATTTCTGCAAAGATTTGTGCAAGACATTCATGATTTTAATCAAGCAGTTCAGTGTTATTTTACAGTGTGGTGTGGTTTCTTTTTAAAATGCTCAAAACTACACACAAAACACAAAAAACAAAAAGCGAAAACGTCTCCACATATCTTGCATATTCAGTGTGGGTGTGTGTTATGTATGTTACAGTAACAATGCATATATCACACGGCCACAGTTTATATTAATGCAATATCACTCTCGTACTCGAGCAATATCGGTTTAACAACAGTTCGATGGAACGTCGTGTTGTAATAAACAAGAAACATACGAAGGCATAATAAAACCCTCTTTGTGCGGAAATACTTCCATTCCGCCCGGATTTCAATAGCGCTGAAGTGAGAAGGTTAAACATACTCAATCTGTCAGGACCACTATCGCAAAATGATAGATTACTTAGCATAACGTTTGTTTGGCGGTATGGTTCTGTTCGGGCAAAAAAACTCCTGCTCATTCATGACAGGCTGCGATGGGATGGGAAGGAGTTGTTTTCTGCCGCAATAAGAGAGCAACTTAATTAACCCCCCTAGGGGGTTAACTAGAAACAGGAACAATGGCAGATATCATTAAATGTACTTGAAATTTAAGGGTAAAACCTTTATTCAAGATAAAGGAGCTGCATTAGCAAGGAGATATGAGAAAGACCAAGTACTGACTGTGGCGGAAAGGAGGAGCTGGATGGAGGAGGGGTAATTTGCTCCGGAAGCAAATGCAAGCTGAAAAGCTGCTGAAAAATACTGAATAGAGCTTATATAGGAATGCCGCGATAGGTGTCGTATCCCTATAGGTAGATGTGATCAGCTGAGAATCAACTGATGCAAGCTTGACTCATGTGACCTGCCAGAACTAACGCTAACGCTAATTTTGAGACATATGTGCATCACAAGGGATGTGCTGCTTCAGTTAGGTTATTAGAGAGAAATAATGAGGTTATAAGAGACAAACAATGCGGCAAGACGTGCATCCAAATGAGAGAGAGAGAGACCACGAAGCTAGACTTTTTCACACATGATCACTGGGTGTGGGTCATCAGTAAATGAGTGTATTTAAATGGCAGTGTTTCTCAAATGAAACAAATGAGCTGTTAGTTTCGAATGATGTGTGTAATGTAGAGAACTTTAGAGTTTTGCAAAAAGTTTGTTTTACAATAGCAAACTGAGTTTAAAGCACGTAATGTGGTTATATTTTTGCAGACTTGGTCTAAAGATTTGGTATATGAGTGAATGGTTTCACTGAGTGGGCCTCAAGTATCACCTGTGGAGTCAGGTCTAAAGAGACAGTGGTTTTCAACTGGCTGGAGTTTTTAAAGCTTATGGGTAAGATATCACGAGAAACAGGGACAGGTCAGAAAAAAAAAAAATGCGTATGATAATAGATTTGTCAGCTGTGTGTAGTGGATTTTAATAATTAAATCTGTTAATTACTTTCATTGTCAGTTATTTTGTCATTTTATTAGAGTTTCTTATTGGATATTGGATGTTTTTAAAGAAACTTGTATATTGATTTGTTTTTAAAAATATTTTCTAAATAGCAATTTTAGTACTTCAACTTGTTTCAGTTAATTCGCCAAGGCAAGGAAATATTTCAAAAAATGTTGTTCAGATTACATTTTTTTTAATCTAATGATTTTATATTTTGTTTTCTTTTTTTCTTTCACCTGATTCATGAGTTCATCTGTTCATATGATCCTTGTGAATAATGAAGGTAAACAGATTTGCTGAACAAGATGGAGGGATCAAGCTAGAAACTCCCCCTGGACTAGTTAACAATGAAGTTAGTAGTGAATAAACAGAAATAAAGGATGAGTAGGTGCGATGGTTTTGTTTTGGCTGTTTATATACCCTTGAATTATGACAGGATTAGATGAACAAGTGACTTCATGTCAGTGAAGCTACATATTCACCAAGATCTTCCAGAATGCCCTAGGAGCTTATTGATTGGAGCATTTTTTTTTCTTGAGTATAAAATAGAAAAATTGGCAAGACAAAGGGCAACTGAGAAGCTCTTTTCTTCATTTATGTCCACCTCCCTAAAACAGGAGTGAAGATTTTCCACAAAAGTCACGATAAGAGGGATCGAGTTTCCGCTTAAGTACCTCAGAGACGGATCTAGTTTAGCTTCTGGTTTTCTTTACCTTTTAATAAATGGACGTTCACTTAGTCCCATTGCTCAAGAGCAGGAGACAGGGATCAGGAAGGGGAGACAGCAGAAGAGAGGGAGAGAGAGATGTCTGTATCTGTCAGCACGAGGGAGGCTAAGCTCTGACAGGTGTGTCAAGCAGTCAGTCACCTGTCAGCACTACAGAGAAATGAAGGTACGGATATTGAGAGGGGACAGAGGCTGGTGAGCCTTGAGCCCCTGACCCAATATGACCACACACACACACACACCCATCAGCACACACACACACACACGACCACACACACACACACACACACACCCAGGTTTGTTTTTGTGAAAAGTGGGGACATCCCATAGGCGTAATGGTTTTTATACTGTACAGACCGTATATTCTATTGCCCTACACCAACCCTACCCCTAAACCTACCCCTTACAGGAAACTTTGCGCTATTTCAGATTTTCAATAAAATCCATTCTGTGTGATTTATAAGCGTTAGAA
Source organism: Sinocyclocheilus anophthalmus (assembly GCA_018155175.1). Taxonomy (NCBI): domain Eukaryota; kingdom Metazoa; phylum Chordata; class Actinopteri; order Cypriniformes; family Cyprinidae; genus Sinocyclocheilus; species Sinocyclocheilus anophthalmus. The sequence continues at coordinate 127,314 of JADLZN010009210.1, forward strand.
AAGTGGACATGGGTAATGTCGGGTGAAAAGTCACTTTCTCCTTGTTAAGACCTAGTGTCTACCTTTGTCTATACAATTATGTTCCGCCATTTGCTCACAAAAACGCACACACTCATCACACACATCCACAACCACAAACACACCTGTCTTCATACACCACCAAAGACACGCACCTCTGCAGTCAGTCCACTTGTAGGTCAAAGGCTGCCTGGGGCTATCCCAGAATTCCCACAGATGAGGACAGAGAATAGCTTGTCCTGCTAAATCTCTCTTGTTCTATTTCTTATTTTTCCCCTCAACACACTGATCAAAATTTGCATTCTGTCATCCTCACCTTGTCAGAAAGAGAGTTTTTGAGAGAATTTGAGAGTCTGATGTCTTGCCAGGCCGGCTCGCTCTGGTGTATGTACTTTTTTTGCGGTTGGAAAATGAAGATGTTGAAAATGGAGCCAAATAGACGCCATTCTTCTTTACACCACGCCCCCCCCTCTCCGCTTCCCCGGACCATGATATACCGCTCCCACCCAACACTACTAAGCCCGAGAGGGCCACTGCTGACACCCGCCTCACTATGGCAGTAAAGAACCAGAAAGAGAATGATAGAAGAGAAGTGGAGGCAGGAGTTGTGCCAAAATGCTGGATGAAGCTTATGGCTCTGTCCGAACCCAAAGACAGCTGTCTTGCACCCTTGTTATCAGTCAGTCATTGACTTTTTGGGGTGGTATTTCACCCCAAAATAAACTATTCTGTCATCATTTACTTACTCACCCTCAAGCTGTTCCAAACATGCATGAGTTTCGTTCTGCTGCAGAAGTATGTGGTAACTAAAAGTGGCGTAGCCACCCCCCCTATCCCCGCATCCCCGCTCGAGTAACTTGATTCCATTCGTTTGTTGCAAGCTATGCGAAGTTCATTGGCTACCAAGCAACGTGTTGGCTGGGTAAGCCTATGATCATTTGACTTCCGGATACAGTGATATCTAGTATCTTCTTTGTGCGTCAGCAGAAGAAAGGACAGTAACTGAGGAGTGAGATCATGATGGGGTGAGGTATGATGGACCGAATTTCGATATTTGGGTGGTACTAGCAGCTAAAGACAGTTTCTTGTATGAAGGACTCAGATGATAAACAAGAAATAGATCGTCGGAGCTACAAGCCAGTTATTTCGTGGCAAAATTGCAATACAATTGTGTGGAGAAAACCAAAACATGATCTGTAGTAAGTAAGTAGGGGTACGCGCAAACAAAGCTTCCAAGTAGTCGTGTAAATACTAACAGGGTGCATTCTTCTGGTTTCAGGTCTTTTATATGTGCTTTGTTAAATACGGAGATGTTTTACTCAATATGCCTTGAAAGATGAGCATAGTTGACGTCCAGATTAATATTAAAAAAATATTCTTCTTCTCACTAACATTCAGATATTAAAACTGAAAGAAAAAAAAGGCAATAATAAAAACAACTAGAAGAGACCTGCTTCCAGTTTGGTCAGGTGATGTTCAACATATGCATTATGCACAAACACTAAAATGCAGAAAAATGATCGTGAAGTAATGTATGGGAAAAAAAAATAAATAAATTAATTTAAAAATAAAAATTTTAGGCTTTCCACCACAAATACAGGACTCTAGGATACCAGAGGCAGCAAAGGATACATTTACAAACTTGCAGTTTTGCCTATACCTCTCTAAAGACAGCATTTTTCAGGTTTCCAACATGGCCTATGTGTCGCGATATTTCTCCCACAGTCCAACTTTACTGAGCGCACGACCTCCCCTTTACATTTAACACAAGTTTGTAATCATCTAATGATGTCTCCTGGAAGTAAGTGATTGTGTGGGAGTGTTTCTTTCCGTGGCCGTGCGGCTGTCCTTGCTCCTCAGAGAGACTGCCACTCAGACTGACGTTCCTGGGTCTGACAGCACCCGCTTACAAATGTCACTTGACAGTCGTGCTGGCGTCCCCGCCCTAACCAGGCTGGGTCCCTCGGTTCTGACGGCTACCCTGGGCGGACACACCGACGCACCAACACCACGCGCACGCCACGACCACACACGGCTTACCTACACCGCCCACACTGACGCCAGGAGGATTGAGGCGGCTGCGGTGCCGTTTACATCCTGCTGGGGAGCCTCACCACATAGGATCACGTGACGACATGTTCTCAACTGTTTAACCACCGGCTGGGCTTTCTTTGAAAACGTCTTTACCCTTGTGCTCTGACCAACATCACATTCACTATTTTAGTCGACAGACCACTGAAATTAATAAGACATGGTTTAGGGGTGGCAAAAAAAAACGGGTCGGGGAATAAACTCAGGCAGGGCTTGAAGGCGGCGTCGCGCACACACACAGTCGCAAGCGAACGATACGTCGACAGTACACTGTGAACCCACCGCAGCGTACATCCCTACGAGTCAATCAAACGTTTATTGTAGGTGTGTTTGATGGAGCAAGGATACGTATGTGCCAGTAGGTGGTATGATGGCAGATGGAGATAGGTGTAAAAAGTGTGTTTAAGGAGAAGTAGTCCAGCAAGTTAATTTGTGTTGAGAGTCTGCAAATGTGTGGGTGAGAAAAACGAGAGAAGGGGATGATGGGATTGATTCCCGTAGGAGAAAAATCCCAAATGAAATAACTTGTTGTTTCTCTTAGACAGCAATGAGATTAAATGAAGAGCAAATTAAGATGAAAGGCTCTTGCCTCTCAGATTTTTCTTGTGGAAAAAAAGATCCTATTAATATCACATATGTCTCATAGACATCATAAACATTTTTATCCACTGCATCCAAGATCAAATAATCTGAAGCGTAGAATCCACATTCATTTTAGAGCTTGATACATTTAATGTACATTACTGTTAAAAAGTTTGGGCTCAGTAAGATTTCATTATACTTTTGTTCAGTAAGATATTTATACTTTTATTCACCAAGAACACTTTAAATGGATCAAATTAAAGACAATTAAATTAATATTAAAGACATTTATAATGTTACAAAAGATTTATATTTCAAATAAATGCTGTTGTTTTGAACTTTCTATTCATTTAAGAATTCTGATTTAAAAAGTGTATCGTTTCCACAAAAATATTAAGCAGCAAAAACATTTTCAACAATAATAAGAAGAAATGTCTCTCGAGCACCAAATCTGCATATTAGAATGATTTCTGAAGGATCACTAAAAACTGGAGTAATGGCTACATTACAGGAATAAATTACATTTTAAAATATATTAAAATAGAACATGGTTATTTGAAATTGTAATAACATTTCACAATATTACTGTCTGTCTATCTAGGAAAAAACATCTGAGACAAAGTTGATCCATAGATGATACACAAGCAAGATCTTCATTTTGTCTCCTGTGCTGTGAAAGAGCGACCTCTGAGAAGTGTTGTGAGTATGGCTGACATGGTTAGACTTAAGTATTTGTTTAGGTTTGCATGGTTGGGCCGGTCTATGATTAGTTAAAGAGTTCATGTCAGTGAGTACCTGCAGTGTGTGTTTGTATCTCGGCCTGTGGTCTGCAAGAAAGCTGCTTAATCAACAACTCTGTCCAACACCACTAAAACACCTGACTGATATATTTAGAGAGAAACTGGATGAAAGACAAAATGAAAGAAAGAAGGCACATTTCAAGCAGGTGAAAGTGCAGGTGTGAGTAGGGGTTGCTTGTGTTTGTACAGGTTTGGCTATATCTGTGAGTGCCAGATTTTTGCAAATGGCCTAGTGAAACATGTTGAAAACTGACTTTTGAAGTGGTTTTCACTATTCGAAAGACTCATAAATCATGTCTTACCTAAATCAAATCATGGTTTTGCATTCAATCTAATATTGTCATCAAGTTTCTGGAAAGGTTATGTTTAGGGGTAAGGTACAGTAAACATCATTATCTTCATGCAAAAACTATCTCGTCTATGAGACATCCTCTCTAACACTAACAAGTGTGATGAAAGAGAGAGAGAGAATCAAGAGAGAACTCTTGAAGGATCGGTGTGTGTGTTTGTATTTTATCCAAACACACATATTCCCTAACCTCTGCAACCGCAGAGTGAGAATGAGATGATATCAGAATAAAGAGGTATGCTGAAACCAGAAAAATCTGGCTGCGGAGAGAGAGAGCGAGAGAGAGAGAGAGAGAGAGAAAGAGAGATGCACAGCGAACACAGACATCACCCATCACAAACACTCCTTCACCCACAGCAGCCTGACAGACACAAAGGGAGGGAGGCGAAGATGAGAAAGAAGTGATAGACAGAGGGAGAGAGTGAGTGAAAGAGTCATCACCAGGGATCACTCCATTGCATACCATGAAAAACGTGTTTCTTTTTGTTGGCGGAGGGCTGAGATTAGGCTGTAGCCTGCGGCCATAACAGTGCCGACTGAGACGCAAGGGTATTCTCTTTAACTAATGAAGAGCCACAGACCGTATGATTGTCTGTCTGCCACTCTAAGATGAGTCCTCACTTGTTGGCACGGCTTTTAAACCGTGCCTGAATGTCTTTGGAGAAAGCGGCAGTGTCTCAGCTATTAACGTCTCAGTAAAGCCTGTATGATTTCCTTCTTTGAACTTCTGAGTGGGGAGAGGGTTTTTTCCATGCTGAAGACACTTTCTGATTGACAGTTTTGGTTTGAAGGCTTTGAAAGAGGAAGAGACAGAGAGAGAAGGAGAGGAAGACTCTCTCTCTCTCATACTGGCGGCCTATCAAACTTATCTTTACCTCAGTGACAGGCGGAGTCTGGTTAGGGATTAGGACTCCAGCGCACAGCCGAAGACATAGAGTGGGCTGATCATGGTGACTGACAGCTGTCTCCAAGAGAACTCAGACAGCACAATCTGGGCAACTCTCATCTGTGCGCTTATGCCCAGTAGACTTCAGATCAGACTGACCACTCACGCACTCATTAATATCTGTCATAACGTCCTTTAATGCCCTACAATGGCATCATTCAGTGCCGAACTTACAAACACAGTACTGTGAGAGTACTGTAGAGCTCTGTGCTGTGTCATGACAGGATTTATTAGGGTGTTTATTCAACACACTTGCCCAGAGGAAAGAGAAATCTCAAATTAGATCTCTTTCTATTATCGGCGAGCTCTGTATATATAAGTACTGTATGTCCAACTTTATCTGCATAAATACAGTATACTCACATGTATGTATGTATACTGTAAACTATATAGTAAATCTCAACTGCTTGATTGCTTGTATCATTGCAAAATGTAAACTAAATTATCACCCAGCTGCTAAATGTGATTATAAAGCGTGAAGATATTAAGATGTTATATTATTTACAGCTGCTTTGAAACAATGTGTATTGTGAAAAGTGCTATACAAATGATGTAGTTTCTCCTAGTCTGAAATTAGATTAAATGGAGAACAAATGGAGACTCCTGCTTCTCAGAGTGAGAAAAGGCCTCAGTGACCTCACAGGTGTCTCCTCTAGATCTTAAAAATGTTCCGTACTGTGCTAATGTGCTAAGATATGGAAGTCTATCAAAAGTGGGATATTTCAGTGAGGACCAGAGTATTGAGCAGAAGTGGAGTGGGAGCGGAGGCTTGTGATTTTGATGGAGCGAGGATTGGACTCTTTTAATCGGAGCGCTGGTTTCATCCGCTCCAATATCGCTCCCCCACTGCTCCATCACGAGTACACTTCATGCCAACGGCTCATAATATAACTGCACATTTAGCAAGAATTCACCCTTCACTATTTCCTAGCTTGATAGCGAAGGATCACTCAAATCGAAAGAATGTGAAGGCACACTAAAAAATGCTGGGTTAAATATAACCCAGCGCTGGTTAAAAAGGGACGACCCAGCTGTTGGGTTGTTTTGACCCACGGTTGGGTTAAACATGCCCAACGCTGTGCAACAACCCATGCTGGGTTTGTCCCTTTTTAACCCAGCGCTGGGTTATATTTAACCCACCATTTTTTAGAGTGCAGACAGAATGAACAATCGGGAAGTTATAGGATAGTTACTAAGGAATTTGTTGTTTGCTAGATACTGAATATTTTCAGGTGAAATCATGATTTAAACACTTATTCACACGCAATTGCTCTCTCAATAATGCATTCAAACAAATGTAATCTTATACAGTGTTACTTCATCTGCATCCGATTTCGAATGAGCAGAAATCTGTAAGAAATGCAGCGATCCGTCGGCAAAATAACTGACGAAAACGTTATTTTCATCACAAACAAAATTTGCACTGCAAAAAGCATCAATAGTCTACCTTTTAATGCTGACAACCATGTAATTAGCTTGTCATGTGGTAGGAAAAAATTTGCACATTAGTGTTCCAATAATCCACTTTGAAACGCTCCTGTCATTTTATTTATTTATTTTTTCTTTTAATATACGTTATGAACAGAACTGTGATATTTCAAATATACTGAAATACTTTAGCCGCGGAGCTAAGGCAGAGCCAGGTGAACCTGGAGTGGAGCTGGAGCGGAGTGATTATTAAATGCTCGGAGCGCGGGAGAGAGGAAATTGTTACCGCTCCACTCCGCTAACATAATCTGGTAGGAACTCAAGTATTTCCCACCAAAAAGAGTAAGAAATGTTGTTTTGAAGGAAATATTATAGAAAAAAATCTATTTCAGTTGTTCATGCAATGTAATGCAATGTTATATGCCATTTCTTTGTAATTATTTGAGCAATTTATAAGCAATTTCTGAGTGAAAATTGTTTTAAAGTAAATCCTACACCTTTTTTTAGTGACTATGTCAACATTTCTCTCAATCATGTCTGATATAGAAAATGATTTTGCATTTTATTTGAATTTAAAACACACCAGATATATTTTATTACATGGAAAGCCATAGTTCTTAACAGTAAAAGACCAAAACCAAATCTTAAAAAAAAGGAGATAAAAGAGGAGATAAAGGTATAACGCACAGCTGGATGTGTATAGCATCAGACATGTGGTATGTTGTGATGTGATGAGTGAATGTGTGTGATCTAATGTGCGAGACATAATATGTCTTCAGTGTCTGTGTTTCAGTGTGTGTGCGATTGTGGACAGCTTGTGTACATCTACCACCAGAAGAGATCAAACATACTGCACAGCACCCCAGCAGCTGCCAGAGACTGCCTTTTATCTCGCTCTCTCCCTCTCTCTTCCATACTTTCTGAATTAACCGTCTCTGGTTCACTTACCATGAGCCCATGTCTCCACCCATATCTGTCTTTCTCTCCTTATTCTTTTCTTCACTATCAATCTTTCTTCCCTTTTCTCAGTCTCTCATCCCTGTTTCTCTGCCTCGATCCTTCATACCCCCCCCCCCCCCTCTTTCATCCTACATCACAATTTATCTCTCCCCACTGTCTCCCCACTCACTCCCTCCCTTAATCTCTCCCTTTCTCCTCTCTCGCTCTTAATCTCTCTGCGTCCCCATCCCTCTTCTCTCCCTCTCTCTCTCTGGTGTTAATGTGGGGGTGATTGAGGAGTGCTGGATGTGTGCTGTGACAGGGCTCATCTCTTTCAGTGATGCATGGTCCGCCCGCTCCTCCCTGTAGCCCCATTACACCCTGATTAATCGCCCCTGTTTAACTCAATAATTCATCCCTTAAAAAACAAAACCTCCACTGGGAGCGATGCTGGGAAGAGGGGGCTGAGCAGAAAACAGGCAACAAAAAAATAGCAGAGCGAGAGATATGGGCGGAAAAAGACGAGGGAGGCAAAAGGAATGTGTCCTTGTTCTTTTATGTGATGAACTAGACCAAAATGAGGCATGTTGTGATGTCATAGAGGTGATAACGGAACCATAAAATTGATATGCTGACAGTGTGAGTACACTCATGGTACAAGTCAGTGTCAAGTTTGTGCTCTCCTGCAGTTTGTTCTGAACTGTTTCTGTTCTTTAAAGCGATAGTTCACCCAAAAATGAAAATTCTGCAATCATTTACTCACTCTTATGTTGTTCCAAATCTGTGTCATTTTCTGTCTGCTGTAGAGCAAAAAAGAAAATGTTAGGACTATTAACTGTTTTTTTTCCAGTGTTTTTGTTCCAGTTAATGGCAACAGCTGTCAAGCTTTAAAAATGACAAGAAAAAAACATAAAAACAGCATAAATCTAGTTCATACAGTGCTCTATTATTTAAAGTATTCTGAAGACATATGATATCTCTGTGAGAAAAAGACTAATATCTGAGTCATTATTTACTGAAAATCTTCAATTCTGTCTTAGCTCTCAGGCTGTCAGTACTTAAAATGTATTTTAAAAAAAGGTTGTTTTTTTGTTCTTTTTAAAGAAATACTTTTATTCAGCAATGCATCATATGTTACATTAAAGACATTTGCATTGTTGAAAAAATATTTCAAATAAATGCTGTTTTAAACTTTTTATTCATCACAGAATCTTGAAAAATATATATCATGGTTTCTACAAAAATATTAAACAGCACCAATGTTTTCAACACTTGGATTTGTTTGTCAACTGTTTGTTAACTTGGATTATTAGAATGTTTTCAGAAAGATCATAAAACAATGAAGACTGGAGTAATGGCTCCTAAAAATTCAGCTTTGCTGTGACAGAATAAATATGTGTATATACTGTAACATATAATATGCAATAATATTTCATAACATTAATGTTTTACTTTATTTCAAATAAATGCCATCTTGGTGAGCATCTAACAGACCCTTTTTTTAACAGTACTGTACTTCTTTCTGTTTCTCACAAAATGCTATCATATTATTTGAAGACTTGGCATATAGCATAATGTTATAAAGAAAACTTTTATGGTTCTTTTGTAGTGCTTTTTGTCATTTTTGGAGCATGACAGTCCCCGGTCACCCTTGAAATTATGGAGAACACAACAGCAGAGTGAATATTGATCTAAACTTCCTTTTGTGTTTCAAGGAAGAAAGAAGGAAAGTCATGCAGGTTTGAAACAACATAAGAGTGAGTAAATGATGACAGACTGTTCATTTCGTGTTATCTGTCCCTTTAAGGAAATCTTTTGTTCTCAGGGTTGTTTAACAGTTTGCAGTGAAATGTAACTAACCTTGTCCTCCCAGATCTCCATGTTTATCTCTCCCAACCTCTCACCAACATTCTTGCCTCCACTGCTCAGCGCTGATAACCTTTCCCCAATAGTGCTCTAACGTAAAACCTGAGCGATCAAATGAGGTCATGAGTTGATGGCGGAAAGGAAAAGCGCCCAGTGCCAATCACCCAATCCAGCCGAGGGAAGGTAAACACAGGGAGGTTACACATAAAAGACCTCATAGAGTTTTGTTATGGCTCATATGGCTCAGGTTGACATGTTTGACAACTGCACAGGCTACCAGCAACATTATGATATGTCCAACTCTGTCTACGATAGGGACTTGTTTTGCACGGCGTTCAGAAATGTTAGTGCTTTGCTAAGAGGATTGAATTTAAAAAATGATGGTTTACTCAAAGTATTTATCAGTCATAGGTGTAGATCTGGTGGGAATTGTTCAAAGGGGAATTTAATTGTCCTCCCCGATCGTATGTCAGAAATTTTTTAATCAACATTAAAAATAATTTGATATCAGACGCTTGTAAATTAGGCATTGACAGGATTCCTGAGAGAGCCATGAAGGGGATGTTCAATTTTAATGAATGCTCATCAAAAGCTTAATAGTGGACTTAGTAGAGTTTTTAAAATTAATAAACAGAATATAAATGAATCAGTGGGTTGGTAAATTTGACTGTTTTTGAAAGAAGTCTCCTATGCTCAAAAAGGCTGCATGTATTTGATCAAAAATACTGTAAAAAAATAAAGTAAAAACTGTACTAGTGTGAAAGATTATTACAATTATTACAATTTAAAATAACTGTTGTAATTTATTCCTGTGATGGCAATGCTAATTTTTCAACAGTCATTACTCTAGTCTTCAGTGTTACACGATCCTTCAGAAATCATTCCAATATGCTGATTTGATGCTCAGACATTTCTTATTATTATCAATGCTGAAAACAGTTGTGCTTCTTAATATTTGTCATATTACTGTCACTTTTGATCAATTTAATGCATCCATGCTGAATAAGGTCTTTGAAAAAGGTCTTTAAAAAAGTATTTCTGACTCCAAACTTTTGAACAGTAGTGTAAATGAAAATGAGCAGTTCCAGTGTTCAATCATGTCTACAACATACCTGCAATTTTAAATTGCAATGTTTCCACTTTAAGTTGCAGGGGTGAAACTTCCACGACTTTGAGTCTGAGTGTCTATAAACACACAAGACAATGACAGTAAATGTGTATTCTGTCTGTCTGAGAAAGCAGTGATGGTATCAGTTGTACTCCTGCTGTATGCCAGCTGATAACAGCCAGACTCTGGCTCCTTCCTCTCACAGATAAACACGGCCTCCATACCAAACTCTGAGTAACCCCCCCCCCCCTTCTATATGAGACCAAAGAATTCTTACACCAAACACTGATTTGTTGTTGGGCATACACAAAAAACACTGTAAATGAGCCTGTGTCACCTGGTCTCATCGTCCTCCATCATTTCTCTATTTCTGTTATCAACAAAATGGAAAAAAAAGACACTGAACATGTTTAGAACTGAACACTAGATTACTATTTACTGAGTATGTGTAAAATGTGTACTTTTTACTTTAATAGTGTACCAACTACTTTATTTGAAAATGCAATATTCAAAAAGTAGCATGCTACTCTGTTGTCATATGAGCTCACTATGTTTGCCACATGACCATTTCACATTACGTGGCTGAATTCTGAATAGCATACTAATACATTGCTCACACTATTTCTGCCATATCTGCTAGTATGCTGTTCTGAATTCAGCATTTAACGAGTGGTGTCCAATTATCATTTTGAAAATAAACCATGTAAAAAATTTACTTAAAATTTGGCAGTCTACACAAATAATGAGTCAAGAAAGAAATCACAGCCAAATATTTCCGGTTCATCCATCCCTTAACTAATTAAGCGCATGGGACTTGTTACTCCAGAATAAACTCTGTTGCATACTGCACATTTTGGCAAATCTAGTACATAAACTACATACTACACACACAGTATCCATACAATATACTGCAGAAATAGCAAACCCAGTAGGATAGTATGCCATTCTGATCATATGCACACCAAGGTTGTATGAAACGCATTCAGGCACGTGATAATGTTCAGGGGTGCAGATTTGTCTCCCTCTCTTTTTCTATCTATCTCTACTTGTCACACTGAGTGGAGCTGTCATGGCATATATCAGTAGTGCTACATGGCCTGGGGAAACACAGGGCAATTATGCTAATAAATAATAATAGGATTGGCTACATGACATCATGAGTGATGGGGCCTCTCAGAACTCATTTACATGACTTTGTGCAGCAATCATCGGCCCCACTAATGTAACGCTAAGCAAATGAGCCCTTTCTGAATATTGTGCAATTTATGGCAAGTCGACTGGCACGGAGAGCAAGTCTATAAATCATGTTGAAACACATGCCCCCAATGACAGCTAAATCAACATAGAGTAATTGCTTTGAAATGTGCTGGAACAGTGCTGGCTGGACAGAAAGAGAGAGAGGGAGAAGAAGGAGGAGGGAGGGAGTGAAAAATAGAGGGAAGCAGGCTTTGAGTGAGTGTGTTGTGCTTCTGACCTCCCTGTGACACGTCAGATACACATTACTGAAGTTTTTTGGGCACAGGCTGCTTTTCTTCCAATAAAGTTGCATGACAAAATGCTACTCCACAGTTTTTAATGTCACGTTGTATTGCATGCAGCCTTACAGCTATGCAAATTGAGATGATAATCAAGCACACTATTCTAAAGTGTCTACTCTTTCAAATGAAGCTCTTGGAAAGTCTCATTCATTCTAGTGAATCAGTTTGTTCATTCAATAAATTGAAATTTTGATTATTATTATTATATTTACTATTATAATTCACACACACACATATATATGTATTGTACAGCCATTCCAAATGTCACTTTACAAGATAACATCCTAATATATTTAATTACCTATAATATTCTTTATTGCAATATTTAATTGTTCATTGACCTGGATTTGCCTCTCTCGTTATTTACCCACTACATGACTACATACTTAAATAAATCGGTGGGCGGGGCTAAACAGGCAGTGAATGTAGAAGCAGGCATTGATCTTCTTCTGTGGAGGCGGTGCTTAACCACACTATTACATCATAAAGTGGCACATTCCACAACCTGTCTTTTTGGCAGATTGGCTGTTTTTAGACTAACAAGAAAGTTTTGAGTTCTGAAACCTACAGGATGTTTTTTATTTGTCAAAAGATCAAGGGAATTTTGGTTTCTCAGTTCATGACCCCTTTAACCTCTTAAATGTAGTTAGCTACTTTTTGTTCACAGTTTGCACTATTTTGTACTATTCTGAAGTGTAGCTTGACTGTAGTTTAACAACTTTAAATTATGAAGTAAGTTTCAAAGTATCTTCTCCATCACATGCACAATGGGACATTTTTACTAAGGTTCCCATACAGAGAATGAATGGACACCATTGCCAGAAGTTCCCAGCTCCACCACCAGAGGGAGTGGCTGAGGCCCAGGCAATAGTGTTTGCCTATATGCCACAGTGAGTTAGCTGAGCTACATAAAATGGCCATGCTGTATCACAGAAGAGGCTTACTGCTAACACTTCACCTCTACACCACACTTCCACAAACACACACACTTCAACATTATACACACACAGAGTGCAGATTTAGCATCAACCCAATGACTGATTGCTTTAGACTAGGGATGCACCGATATGAACATTTTGGCCAATACCGATAACTGATAATTCTTTATTTTTGAAAGCCGATAACCGATATGTTGGCCGATAAATCTATATCCAAATTTTTATATACTTTTTGAGAGCCTGATTACAAAAAAGTTCTCATCATTAAAAGCCACATCCCAAACACTTCAACATAAGCAGCCTAGTTTGAACGGTGTACTTTTTAAAAATATTTTTACTCTCCCATTACCAAATTTAGTCATAAAAAAGTCTTACAAATAAATAAAATAATGCATAAATAATGCAAACAAGTCACTGGACATCAATACACGTGTAAAGAATCAAAATGAATGCGCCACAGATCAATAAAACAGAATAGCCTCTGAACGGACAATAATTTAATTATTTTAATTACTAAACCATATTTTTGATGAAAATAATAAGAGAAAAATAGTGGTTGTTGTTATTAATAATGTATTAATGATTTTGAAAAAGTAACAAATTAATACCACTGTTTTAAATAGCAGCCGTTTGAGCTGCGCGTGCTGAAGCTGAAGAGCTGAATGAACATGGTAAACTGAAGCGTTTTGCTGGCAGCTTATTTAACTCAAGTAAATGCATCCTGAGATTAATATTAATTCAACATAAACATAATATTACAACTTGTATATTTACAAAATGATGCAGTTATTGCGTGCTTTAGTCAGAATGTGTGATCCTGTTGTGGATGCGCTCTTCACATAACAACCGCTGAAACACGGCACTAAAAACCCAAGAATTCACAACGTTTTATTATAATAATGTTCTCAATAGAATGTTATATACATGACATTCCCAATCATAGTTATTAATGTTGTGCACTGCTGTTTGAGCTGCGTGCGCTGAGCTAAAGACGATCACCGGTAAACTGAAGCGCTCTTTTAACTTAACCAAAGGCATTCTATACGAGATAAATCAGATATACATCAAATAAACACAATATTACAATGTACAATTGCACAAAAGGTTGCAAATGAACAGCGCGCATCTGAAGTGTCTTTGAAGGAAATAATGCATTATTTATCGTCTTTAAGATATCGGCCAAATTTTCTTTTCGGGCCGATACCGATAACAGAAAAAATGAGCATTTATCGGCCGATACCGATATGGTGGCCGATATATCGTGCATCCCTACTTTAGACACTGTCAACTACTGAATGACTGAGCGAGTGTGTGTGTGTGTGTGTGTGTGTGGAGCTGTCAGTGGGGGACCAAGAGTGTTTTTTAGAGTATGTGTGCAGTGATACGTTGCAAACACTGGCTTGTCCATCATCATCCATTACCCTGACAAGGAGAAAGATTAATGACCACGAGGTCAGCGAGGGGCGCCCACTGAACTCCCACTCCCGCACACACACACTCACACTGTCTTTGAAGCAAAGCAGGGTGTGCTGCACCCACAAAAAACAATCATATATACAGTATAAAATAAGCACAGAGGGTTAGTGTGAAGGAGAAAAGAGAGAGAGAAAGATCTGGATTAATCGTCATTTTCCCTGGGAAGTATTGTGGTTATTCTCTTGCATTTCCATGTCCTTTCCATTTACTCATGGTAGCATATTGAGTTACGCAGCGCTGTCAGGTCTTTTAGCAGTGTTAAGTCGGATTTTGAGCTTGAGGGCAGGTTTTCGTTCCAGCTCTGGACTTTCTCCGGCTTTCAGATCATTCCCTCTGTATCTCTCCTCAGCTCGCTCTGGACATTACAGACCCTGAGCCACACGGAAATGATTTTAAGTGGATTAATATACATCCTACAGTCAATTGACTGGTTATATGAACAGAAAATTTGCCTTTTTGTGACTGCGGGAGTTTTTAATGAAAAGTTTGAAAGTATGTTTATGACGTTATCATGATGTTAGCAATGCCAAGGTCATGGGTTTGATTTCCAGTGAACATACATACGAATAAAATGTAGAGCTTGAAGTCAATTTGGATAAAACATCTGCCAAATGCATAAACGTCTTGGAAAATCTTCCCTGCTTTCAAAAAATTGCTGGTTTATGCGTGTCTGGTGCAGCTTGTGAACTAGTATAGCTGCTACAGTTGTCCTGGTGTGCAGTAGCATGCTAGCATCTTGTATCTAAAACAAAAGTGACTGGTTTATAAACCTAGTTAAATAAAGCTTGATAAAACCTGTTGTTATTTACATCCCCGGATCTTGGTCCAAAAGCTGCCCTCAAAACCACCTTTAACATAAACCACATCACTGACACAAGCGTGGTGAGGCGATACAAAAGCTCTGCTAGATCCATTAAACAAAACTTGGCAGCCACTTCAGTTATTAATTTCTATGCTGCTTGATGATCTTTATTATATTTGCATAATGACGGAGACTGCTGATAAGCAACATATCACGGCTAATGCAGTGGGCCTTAATTAAAAACGTTAAGATGAGTGTGTTCATTACTGGGACAGATGGCTTCTATTAGTTCTCTTGCCATCACTCATTCCCACACAATCACATACAGCAGCCATTTTGAAATGTCCTCCTCAGTGAGCCTAAAGGTCTCATGGAGATTGAAGAAAGGCATACTCTACACTTAATGTTCATTGCTTGTTTTAGTGTTAGCACTTGTACTTTGTTTGTTAACTAAATCCTCGATGGTGTAACTTACACTGTCATGTAGGTTGGGGATAGGTCTCGTTGCTAGCGATGTCCTTATGAAAACTGACTTGCCAAACCCTTACAAAAAGGTCAGCTGGGGTACCATGGTACATGATATATACTGAGGTACTGAATGCTAACCAATACCATATACATGCACAGAACTCCTACATACTACCAATATATTTATTAATATGTGTATTTATTTTTATTAATAACATAATATAATAATAATTTGCTAGTGTATTTCTAATCTATATTTAATTTTCAGATTAAGTTTTTAAATTGAGCATCATATATAATAGGCCTATATTGTTTCAAAATGAAAACCTTTAAATTTCCTCTCAACTGTGTTAGAAGCTTTTAGGATCATGACATTTTTGGATGACAGTGGTACATTATACGACGTCAGCAATTTTATTGTAGGTACAATGATATTTCAGCTGAAAATATGATTACCATGAAAAATGTTGTAATGGGATTCCAAATGTTAGCGTATGTGCTAATATAAACTAACAGCATGACCACAAGCAGAGGCTAATGGCAGGACAGCAGTGACAGCACTGCAGAGGCCTACACGCCTGAACTCTCAGCCTCGAACGGTGACTCTGTAGGACAAATCACGTTCAGCAGCCCCGAGAGAGATATTACATCAGGTTAACTGGAAAGCAGCGTGAGTGTGTGTGTGTTACTGCGGAACATTATTATCCTCTGAGTGTTACGTAGTAATTGTGCCTCGTGCCGTTCAATCGAACTGTCGCTTTAGCTTAGGCCCTCTGCTCCCTGGCCTGACAGGTTCATACACACACACACACATTCACTCAAGTTCCCGAAGGCTGACTAGACTTGACATAGGAGTCCTTGGAGCTTGGCAGTAGCGACTAGCCAATGCTGACTATGAACTCTAATTATCCACTCTTCGTCCTCATCTTCCTCGTCATCGTTAGTGCCTGCTCGCCTTGTCAAAAGTAATCGGGCAGCCGTCACCTCTCCCCGCTGCCCACAGGGTTGTCAAGGCGACCATGGAAAGGTCAACGCCACGCAATTAAATCTCCCTGCGGTGGGCTGGAGAGAGAGGAGAATAAGACGCGGGCACTCGGAGCTGACTGTGACACCAGGCCCCTAATGCCTCACACTGTAGCCTACTTATGCTGCTCATCATAAGAACACACACACGCATACACACCGGCCTCCAGGGGTATCTCTTTCCCTTCATTTATCTTCAGCCTCCTGTTTTCGCTCTAGTTTCACCTCTTTACTTTTTCTCTTTCATTGTGAACTGCTTGTAAACAGAATGGATTTGTTTGTTTGGCTTTCTCTGAGTTGAAAATGGAATATATGTTAGATTACTACAAGATTAGACCAAGTGTTCATTTGTTAAAACTGTTTGCTTTTCTTTGTTTTGTTTAGATCTATTTTAGCCAAGAGTTCTGAGATTCTCTCTTTCTTTCCCTTTCTCTTTTTTTCTCACCCTCTTTCTTCAGGTTCTTCATTTGTTTTCAGGGCTTCTTTTTGTTAAAGAGATAGTTCACCCAAAAATAACAATTGTGTAATTATTTACTCATGTTCATTTTGTTCCAGTATTGTATGCTGCATTTGTATTCCTCATACTTCCTCAGTTTTTTTTTCATACAAAAACAATTTGCAGTGCTGTTAAGTTCTAAAAAGTAACTAATAAAAGTAAAGCTGGCACAACATTACAGTGAAATAAGTCAACTAGGGCCTCCAATGAAGGCTTGAAAGCTGAAACGCATTATGTTTAAATGTATAGTTTTTTCTCATCACAAACGCTGATGGATTTCTTTTTGTTGTTTCAAAAAAGCTCAAAAAAGTACCAACACACACCATAAAAGGACCATGGAAGTAGTTCATACGACTTTTGTTCTACATTTAGAGTAGTATAGTTATAATTAGCTAAAACTATTTACAATCATTTTCGGTGATTGAAAAATAAAAAAATTAAAATAAAAATATTAAATGAAAAACTTCAAATGCAAATGTAATTGTTTACATAACTAAAATAAATACATCAAATTTGAAATAAAAATAAAGTTATATATATATATATAAAAGGCTAAATCATATAAATACAAACAATACTAAAATAACACTGATTCAGAGCCATGCGATAGCTTAATGTGAGGAAATGTAGCAAATTTAGATTAAAACATGCAGAAACCAATGATTTGGCTTACCTATTTGGTGTTACAAAATTTGTGCAACAATTTTGAATCATGCATTTTTTTAATATTTTTTTTTAGCTTGACTGCCTTGGTATGTAAAATGCTTCAAAAAGTTTTCCTTTTGTGTTCCATAATAAAAATAACACCATACTGGTTTGAAATGACATGTGAGTGAGTTAAAAGTGACAGAATATGAACTATTCATTTAACCTTATGTCATGTATTCCTCATACACCTCTTCCCTTCCATCTGGATTCCCTTCTCAACAACGTAACCGAACACACACACACACCTCTTTCTTTGATCAAAATCTCCCCTCTGACCTTCTTCTACACACACACTTTCTTGTGACCTTGTTGGCTCTCTCCCTCTCCTCCCCTTTCCCGTGTCTGTGCATGTGTGTGTGTGTGTGTCTGCCAGTGACTGACTAATGTGCGTGCAGGCCCCCACCCTCAGTGTGTGTGTGTGTGTGTGTGAGTGTATGTCAGTGGCCAGCCTGACTAATGTGTGTCCTGGCCCCCACCCTTCCCATCCATCAGGCCCTGCACATTGTTTTGACATCTAGTTAATTCTCGCCTGATGATTTATCAAACTCTTATTACGGGCCGCTGAAAGCCTCATTTATTGTCTTGATGTATGGTAATGATAGGCCTACTGCAGCCCTCCAGAATCTTAACTAACTCCTCTACTTCTCTCCCTCTCTCTCTCTGCTTTTATCATCCCTCCCTCTCCCTCTCCGTCTCTTCTGTTCACATTAGGTCATTGCCAAGTGCTTTATCACTTTCTAAGTCATTGTTTCTACAGTAATCTCTCTCTAGTTTTAATATCCTCTCTCTTTCTCTCTCTCTCTCTTGTTTTTTTAGTGAATGTCTCACCACAGGAAATTATGTGTGAGATTATTCTGTTCCACCTGTGACTGAAATGGCTCCTCCGTCTTTAGCCCATTACACCCAGTAAATGCCATAGATTTCTTCGCACAGATTTCGGCACATCGCATTAACTTTATGTTAGTCTGTAAGGTCTATAGGCCATTGGTTTCCGTTCTGCTTGATCGCCGCTGACAGTGGATCAGAGAACTGCTGGTGTGTGCGACTCCTCGGGAGCATCGGATATCAGCTACAATAAATCTACAATGACTTTGCTACTGACACATAACAAAACACTCTGTTTAATAATTCACCGTAGAGCAAGAACGGGGGCTATTAGCTATTTGCTGCAATGCAATAAAAGGCTTGTGAAAAATCAATACAGCCAGACTATTTCCTGGACAGTCTTTCGACCACATTCCTAATGGATCTGTGATCATTATCGTTGTGCTCATGTCGTTTAAATGTGGCTGTGCCTTGAATTTTTCAAGTTTAAGATTCAAATCTACGTTTTGGATGTCCTGCTTGTCAATAGCAGGGATTTGCTTCAAGAAGCCTAATAAATTAGCATAAATTTACAAGTAGGGCTTAAATGAATAGTTCAGTCAACAATGAAAATGCTGTTGTCATTTCCTCACTGTTCCAAATCCTTTCGTGTAAAAAAGTGAGTCGGCCACAGGTAATAAAAAACAGCTGTGTTGATATTCTGAAAAACAGCACGACTGCCAAATGTGAAATTGCTTTTTACAACAGTTCAATAAACAATAAATTAATATTGAGTAACTTACATTTTACACACTATGTTGCCTGTTACTTTGTCTGTTTGAAGAGAATTCCAAATGAAGCCACAGTCGAACCGGATATGTGTCAGATCCGCGTCATATGCATCAGGTTTTAAAAACACAGCGCTGATTTTAAAGTGAAACCTGCTGAAGTCTGTCATTGATGTAAGTCAAAGAACAAAAGAAAAAGAGAAATCCTCTGACTGTTCTAGTCGCTGATTAACTTTTGTAGCTTGTATAAAGATTAATCTGTATAGTTTATGCATATACGATTTATAGTTTATGTGAAGATTGTTTTAAATCACTTAAATTAAAAGTTGTTATATATTTCAAAGCCTATTAAATGTTAAAAAATAATGGATTCCAATTATACTGTAATGTTTAATGGCTATAGTCTTGTAGTAGTAAATAACTGCCTGTTTTTGCAAAAAAGTTTTCATGGCCGGTAAACTTTTGGCCGTAAATGTTGATCATGTACCGGCCATTGGGCATTGTGGCAAAAATTCGTTTAGGCCCTGGTTGCATCCAAAATTTTACCTCCCTACTATAACGTAGACAAAAACCCATTGTATTTGACAGTGAGTGTTTCAAATTCATCAGTATTCTAACACAGTAAAAAAAAACAAAAAAACACTGATGACCTACTATAAAAGAGTCAATGAATAAATCTCTATTAAATACACAGACTGATGTGAAAACACATACAGGCGGAGTGAACTGTAAAGCACTGCACATCATCGCTATTGGAATGCTGATCGACCAATCAGATTCAAGGACCGGAACTATAGAGGTAAATATGTGTGCCTCAAATAAGATTTGAGAGCTGTGTCAAAGACAATAGTTATTAATAAATAACAACTTATATTTCAGTCTGTTCCTCACACAAAATGTATCATATGACTTCAGAAGACTAAGTATAATGGTACATTTTGTTTTGCTTGGCAGTAAAAAGAAAAGTTCAATGTATGGAAAAAGCAGCCATATCAACATTATTTGACATCATATCACATTTTGTTTTCAGTGAAAGAGAGGATTTTTTTCAATGGCAAGGATTTGCTTCAAGAAGCCTCAGATAAATTTGCATAAAAACAGCATGACTGCAAGTTTGATATTGCTGTTATATAATAGTTCAGTCAATAAGAAGTTAATATTGAGTAACTTACATTTTATACACTGTTACTGTTACTTTGCCTGTTTTTGCTCCATCAACAAACAGAAATACAAATGAAGCCACAGTAGAATCACTGTACATCTCTGAACAACACTCTTGTCTGGAATCACATAGGGGTACTGTCCCTTTAAGATGAGATGCTAAACATCATAATACCTTATTTTTTTAGCTACTACTATTGTACACTGAGAACAAATGAACGACCATATAAAGACGGAAATGGAGATATTCAAGGTCCTGTAGCATGACTATCCTTCTCTTTCACTGTTTCCACTCGTTTTTCAGTCCCCAAGAGAGAGAGAGCCCCTGGGGGTCTTTAAATACTTTATCGGGCTGTAACATTACCTTAATGTCTCTCAGCATTTCATCTGCCTACAGCCTAATGGGAAGTGATGGCAGCTATGTTCCTTTGCAACAATGACCTGAAACACATGTGGGTTCAGTTTCTCTTTTGCAGGTGTGTGTGTGTTTTCTTTTAGGTAATGGGAACATGATGATGTCACTTAGTATTTGGAGTATTCATTGTTCCTTTATGTGCAGGATTCTTATGACTTCTATATCCCGCTAAGACTGTGCACACTTACGTAATCTGGATTTACGTCTAATCTAGACAGGAAAAGAAATTTAAGAAATTTGATTTTCTCCTTTCATCATCATATCTTTCTCCACTCTCTCACCTTCTCTCACTCTCCCTCTTTCTGCAGATGAGCAATGAGAAGAACAGTGAAAGAGGTCAGACATTAGCAGGGCTATCTAATGACGGTTGCAGCTCGGCATTATGGGATGGGTGATCTGTCAACGCCTGTCAGAGACAGGCCTTCCATTAGGGTTTACCCTGTGAGACACACACAAACACACACACACACAGCGTTTCAGACACCTCACTACATAACGGTTCCAGCGCTGCTATGCATCATGTGTCATTCTAGAGCCCTCTATTTAATGACCCTGTCCATCCACACACACACATCGCTCAATGTAAATTACACCTGACCCAAGGGGACAGGCAGGAGGACAGCGAGAAGACAAGAGAGTGAGACAGTGTGAAAGGAGATGTCTTTATTAAACTGAACATGAGACGCAGGTTATCAGACATGCATGCGTGTGAATGCATGTTATCAGTCATATGCATAGGTAATCTATATGTGGCATTTGAGGGTTTGCTGAGGGTTGAGGGTTTTGCATGGCGCTGATATGTTTATGACGTTATCTGTGAATTAGTCAGGGGCATAACAACCATTACAACTAGAGGGGACAGGGCCTTTCTGAAAAAAATCATTATATACCCAGGTGAAAAAGACGTAGTATTAAGTGTATTAAAAATATACTTGAAATTCAAGAAGTATGTTTATAATACATTTGTATTCCCAACATGCTTATTTGAAGTGCAATAAAAATATATTGAATTGCATTTTAATATATTTCTAAAAAGTATACTAGAAGTACTTTTGTATTAAATATATGGTTAGTTATACTTTTAAGGAATATGCTAAACAGAAGCATACTTTTAATTTATTTATAAAAAGTATACTAGAAATATTTTGGTAATAAATATATGCTTAGTTAGACTTTTAAGGAATATACTAAACACAAGTACACTATTAGTATATTTCTAAAAAGTATAGTAGAAATACTATGTTAATAAATGTATTTTTAGTTACACTTTTAAGGGATATACTAAACACAAGCATACTTTTAGTGACTTTTTAGTGTATTTACAGAAAACATACTTATGTTACCCTTACTTAAAGTATATTTTATGTCTACTTTGTGTAAGAACATAACAAAATGATTACATTTTAGTGGGTTTTTAATGTACTTTATATTGCAGTAGGCCTACACATGGTTATATTTTAAATATTTATGTATTTATAATTTTAATATTTGGAAAAGTACAATATTTTGAAAAACATTTTTAACATTTACAATGTACAAACGTTTGTCAACTATTATTAAGCATTGCGATATTTAAAATATGTTGTTTAATATGTTGTTCAGTTTTACTTAAAAGGTTATGCTACTTTGGTTGATTAGGCTGTTGTTCATTACATGATACATTAATTGTAATAAGCTAGGTGTTTATAAATTTGATCGAGCTTGACGCCTTTATTTTCTAATATATATTTCTGAAATTCCCACAAGGATTTCAACATCATATATGAAAAAAACAAAACAAAATAAAAAAACTTGTGTTTACTTGTTTAAATTCAAACAACACACTGACTAAACCTGATTGGTTCCAGAGCCATTGAACGGCTCTGATTGGTTCGTATGATAATGAGCTCACACCAGAGAGCTTCGTATATAAAATATGATGTGTGTGCAAATGTCTCTTGAATGTGAATATAAGTCTAAATTTAAACAGTATTATATAGAGCGGTCGCCGATCGTGTCTCTTTAGGGCACTTGGAGGAAACCACGCAATTCATATGGATTACTTTGGCGATGGTTTTTTGCGATTTCAGCTTTTTGAAACGTGAACATCTTTGGTGAGTCTTCTTTCATCGGAGGGACTTTTAATCTCTAAGATTTTTATTAAAATATCTCAGCTTTTCTTTTGAAGATGAACGAAAGTCTTAGATGGTTTGGAGCATCTTAAGGGTGAGTGATGACAGAATTCAAATTGTGGAACTATGAAATTAGTTAGAAAATATAGCGGTATGTTCTTATATTTACCAGCTTCTGCAAGCGTGTATGGCGTCTGGCTTTTGGAACCGCACTGTGACTTCAGGTAAGATTTAATTAACGTTATTTGTCTGTGCCAGTCGTGTTTTTGACACATGCATTGGCAAAAAAAAATAATAAAATAAAATTAGTCATTATAACATGTACAACATTAACATTCTTTTATTTGCAAAATGAAGTTGTGTATTTATTTATTTCTGATTTCCTGAACAATTTGGCTTCATTGTAATGAGGTTAATGATCTTTGAAAAACCATGATTATGAACATACAATTACTTTGTCTTGAGCGGATTAGCCAACTGTGGTAGTGTTCGTTGATTGGTGTTTATTTGTTCAAGCTTGACAACCTTATCGCTTTTATTTTCTAATATATATTTCTCATTACAGATAAGAACAAAGATTAAATTGTAAGAAGGGTTGCTTATATGAGAGCATACAGTACATCTGAAACTGCTGAGGCTGGGAAGGTTTTTGACTATATTACCGACCAGGTACATTGTTCTCAGCGTACTGTCATTCTTAAAAAGAAAACAAAACAAAAAACTTTTTGTGTGTGTGTGTGTGAAATATTAACATTTGTTGTTTTTCAGATCAGCTGCTATAGAAGACAAACTGAAATCTGAATGCAGAGACAAGCAAAGGAATAGTAAGTATATTTTCATGTTGTATCACCTCTGTTATAGAGATTTTTGAATCAGGCCTAATGGAGGGTGATTTGGTCAATCTTGGAAGAAAAACGATAGCAATGTGTCGATCCCAGCTGGCTAATTTGTGCTTGCTTTCAGTCATTCGTGTAAAATCTGTTATTTAATTTAGTTTTTTTCTAAAGCTGCAAGGCTCTGGTGCAAAATATTGTATGCCAGGAGTCAGGACGACTAGGCTGTGCCCAGGTCTCAGGAACCTGCAACGACGCTCAGCTCCATCAGCTCTCCATCTGCGCCTTCGGATCCACCAGCTCTGTCTCCATTGTTCGGCCCACAGATGTTGGCAGCCACACTATCTACATCTTGGCTTCTCGCTCCCTCGATTCCGCTGTGTGTTGTCAGCACTGGGATGCTCTGGGTCTGTGCCATGTGCCAAACACCATCTAAGCTGCCAGGGCATCATCGTCATCCTCCCATCACCATCCCTTCGCCACATCCTGCCATCATCCCCGCACTTTCGCCTCTCACCATCCCTACGCCATCTCCTTGTCCACCTCCAAAACCCCCTCCATCCCTCCCTATTCTGTTGCTTGAACTTTATCATCTTCAGTCTTTGCACACACACTAGGCTATTCACTTATGCACTTTGTTTTTGAGTCTTTTTTTATGTTTTTTTTTTCTTCAGAAAATTGCATTGTAATTTTTATTTATTCATTGATGTAAAATTCTGTACTTTTTAGTAAGGCCAGTATAACTGAAATGTTCTACAAATGGAAAAGATAGCTCTGTCATAGCTTTTCAGTCTTTTTTTATTTATGTTTTTTTATAATGTATTAAAATGTACTTGAGTATGTTTGTAGTAATACAAATATACTATAAACATACTTGTATTTCAAGTGCATTTTTAATACATTTAATAGTATGTTTTGTTTTTCACCAAAGTATATATGCTGCTGTCCTTTTTTTAGTGTACTTTATGAATATTTGTAATGTACACAACAATATATAATACATTAAAGTTTTCTAGATATCAAAGTGTGTACGTGTGTGTATATACTGAAAAAAGCAGCTTTATTATATACTAGTAGTGTAATGCTAATGCATTTCCAGTGAGCTGAAATACAATTGAAATGTACATTAAAACGATGCTTCAAATATACGCTAACTGTAGTTCATGAAGTATTAAAAGGACATTTTAAATGTATTTTAAGAAATACACTTAAATTGCACTAAATATACTTAAAGTGGTTCAAATTTAACACAATTTCAATATATTAAATATATTACAAATAGATTAAAATCAAACTTAAACATATCTTGAAATACACTTAATATACTTAAAGTTATTTCTGAATAATACATTTAATATGCACTTAGTTTAGTATAATTTAAATATAGTATGTCTGAAAAAGCACAATTTTAATATATTTCTTTTTCACCTGGGTATACATATTTGAAAGAATTTAAGACCAAACATAAGCCTCTGCCAACTGAACTGAATGAGCACACATGCAGTAAGCAGTAATAAACTACATTTACATTTCAAATCCTAGTGAGCTGCCTTTACTTCCTACCTAGGAAGTGTCCTATAGATGAGATGGAACACTCTTTAGGGCTTTCAAACGATTAATTGTGATTAATCGCAACCAAAATAAAAGTTTTTGTTTACATAATTTGTGTGTGTTTGTGTGTGTGTGTATATATATATACAGTATCTCACAGGAGTGAGTACACCCCTCACATTTTTGTAAATATTTAATTATATCTTTTCTTATATCAATGTGACAACACCGAAGAAATGACACTTTGCTACAATGTAAAATAGTGAGTGTACAGCTTGTATAACAGTGTAAATTTGCTGTCCCCTCAAAATAACTCAACACACAGCCATTAATGTCTAAACCGCTGGCCACAAAAGTGAGTACACCCATAAGTGAAAATGTCCAAATTGGGCCCAAATGTCAATATTTTGTGTGTGGCCACCTTTATTTTCCAGCACTGCCTTAACCCTCTTGGGCATGGAGTTCACCAGAGCTTCACAAGTTGCCACTGGAGTCCTCTTCCACTCCTCCATGACGACATCACGGAGCTGGTGGATGTTAAAGACCTTGCGCTCCTCCACCTTCCGTTTGAGGATGCCCATGCTTGGCCAATCCATCACCTTTACCCTCAGCTTCTTTAGCAAGGCAGTGGTCGTTTTGGAGGTGTGTTTGGGGTTGTTATCATGTTGGAATACTGCCCTGTGGCCCAGTCTCCGAAGGGAGGGGATATTGCTCTGCTTCAGTATGTCACAGTACAGGTTGGCATTCATGGTTCCCTCAATGAACTGTAGCTCCCCAGTTGCCGGCAGCACTCATGCAGCCCCAGACCATGACACTCCCACCACCATGCTTGGCAGTAGGCCAAGTACTTGTCTTTGTACTCCTCGCCTGGTTGCCGCCACACGCTCTTGACACCATCTGAACCAAATAAGTATATCTTGGTCTCATCAGACCACAGGACATGGTTCCAGTAATCCATGTCCTTAGTCTGCTTGTCTTCAGCAAACTGTTGGCGGGCTTTCTTGTGCATCATCTTTAAAATAGTCTTCCTTCTGGGACGACAGCCATGCAGACGCGTATGGTCTGAGCACACCCTTCAACCTCTGCGGCAATGCTGGCAGCACTCATACGTCTATTTCCCTAACACAACCTCTGGATATGACGCTGACCACGTGCACTCAACTTCTTTGGTCGACCATGGCGAGGCCTGTTCTGAGTGGAACCTGTCCTGTTAAACCGCTGTATGGTCTTGGTCACTGTGCTGCGGCTCAGTTTCATGGTCTTGGCAATCTTCTTATAGCCTACGCCATCTTTATGTAGAGCAACAATTCTTTTTTTCAGATCCAAAGAGTTCTTTGCCATGAGGTGCCATGATGAACTTCCAGTGACCAGTATGAGAGAATGAAAGCGATAACACCAAATTTAATGGCCTGGTTTTGAGTTAGTTGAGGGACAAGCAAATTTACACTTTACAATTTATCAAGCTGTACACTCCCACTTTACACTGTAGCAAAATGTAATTTCTTCAGCGTTGCCACATGAAAAGATATAATAAAATATTTACAAAAATGTGAGGGGTTTACTCACTTCTGTAGATATGTATATATAAATGCACAACCATGCATGTATATATTTAAGAAAAAATATATTTATATATAAAATATTTATATTTACATATAATATAAATCATATATTAATATAAATATATACATTTATTTGTGTGTATTTATATGTACATAATAAATATATACAGTACATGCCCATATATCATGTAAACCAAACTTTTATTTTGGATGTGAGTTATTTGGATAAATCGTGACGCCCTAAGCTTTAGTTTATACTAATACTAAGCAGTATTTTATAAAGTTTAATCTATTCCTTGATCGATCCTCATCTACATCTATCTCCATTCATCATCTATCATCCGGTCTTCTATCCATCATCGATATATGTATATCTATATATATATATATATACATCCATCCATCAATCTGCCTATCCTTCCATCTATCTATATATGATGAGATCATCACCCTTTCTTTCCCTTAGGCCCCTCAGTCCTTGTTTCTTGACAAGAACGAATCCCCTGTTCTTTCATCCCTTCTCTCTCGTCTTCTCTGTCCCTCTCTTTCACTGTCACCCTATCCGTCATCTTATCCCCGGTTATAATACAGCCCATATAAGTTGATTGGCCTGAGATGGTCCCCACACACTTTCATTTAGCTTCTCTCC
Organism: Sinocyclocheilus anophthalmus; assembly: GCA_018155175.1. NCBI lineage: Eukaryota > Metazoa > Chordata > Actinopteri > Cypriniformes > Cyprinidae > Sinocyclocheilus > Sinocyclocheilus anophthalmus. The sequence goes on from JADLZN010009210.1 coordinate 154,764, forward strand.
CCCTCACACATATACTCTGTCTCTGTCCTTCTCCTCTATTCTTATTCCATCTCTCTCCTGCTCCGTCCCTCCTTCCTTGCTCCAGCTCCTTATTGCTCTATCAATCTCTCCCAGCAGAAGATCAATACATGCTTGCTTGCTTTCCTTCTCTGTCTCTCTTTCCTAGCTCACTCTTTATCTACCACTTCACCAGGGGGGACTCTATCAGTAAAAAGAGAAAATATAGATTTTAGGCTGCCATTATCATTAAGAACAACTGTTCTTAATCAGAAATCTCTTAATTAAATTTTAAATTGTGTGTGATGTTTAATCAGTCTGTACCAATTGAGATATGCAGATTCAATTGTACTGATTCCAGTTGGTGATGTTTTTTCTAAATTGGTTTTGCATAGATATAATTTGTACATAACTGTGACTAGGACCAATGTATTGACTTAATATTGACTTTAAAAAGGAAACAGCTATATTCTTCAACCTTGCAATTATGTCATTACTTATTACAAAAACAAAAAACACAACCCCGTGGCTAACAGGACCCTGACATAAAAGCCTTGCATTAAATTTAGCTTTGGTGACATCTCTGCAGAGATAGGACACACATGACAGCCCAGCGGTAGACAGACAGGCCTGCCAGCTCTCCAATTACAAAAGGCCTACAAACACACACACACACGGGAAGGTAACACACACAGCCTAATTTGACAAGCTGAAATGATGCCCATTCATATCATTTTACTCCAGCAGCCCAAGGTAAATATTTCCACTACCCTAGTATAAATAGCCCACCAATATTTGAACAGCTGAGAAAGAGAGCGCGGCAGAGAAAGAGAAAGGAAGAGAGATCTTTATCCTTTATACATGTTTATACATATTCATAAACTGTCACTCTTAACAAGACACTGAGGCTGGAATATTGACTCACTGCCCCCTTAGTATGTGTCTCTCCGGCTTTGGAGGAGAACAAGATAATGAAAAAGTATCAGTAGATTTTGAGCCGCTTGTCTAGAGAGCTGAATAGTTGTCTGACAGCTTTTGTTGTAAGGTGCAAAGGATCTGAAAGTAATTCATCAAACTCTGATCAGTAATGAATGCACACTAATCCCTATAGCGGTGTTAGAAGGCCTGAGGGATAATGGGGATTCCTGTCCAGAAATGACAATGGCCTGTCAATCAAACTCGCCCATTAGGTGCCACTTGCGCTGCCTGCGTAAAACTTCATAAAGGCAAAACGGTCCTAACATTTCACCATGAGAGAGTGTGGGAAAGAATTTTAAGTGGGTGAGTTATTTCGTTTGCTTTCTACATGCCGATGTGGGACAGTTCCAGGGGTTCCATCGCAAGGACGTATAATACGGCTAAATCTTGAACAAAGCATCTCACACCCTCCTTCCTTCCAGTCTTCTAGTTCACTTTTCTCTGAGTCATGCGTCCCACAGAGAGAAGAATTCTAGCTCTCCTCTCACTGGTTTTCTGTCTGAAGTGGAATTTGGTGGTGCGGGTTGAGCTCATTGTTGTGGAGAGGCCGCGATTGATTCTGTCAGTCAGGTGACTGCCTCACCAGCTCACTGAACCTCAAGACTATTGATTGAGAGTGATGGATACACAGCTAAATGGTGAAACACTAAGAGAGAAAGAGATGCTTGTCAAACTGTTATTGATATGCCACACCATGCACACACACATAAGTTGTGAGTTTGTTTGTAGGTGGAAGGATTTCTTCCAGATCTGACTAGGAAATCCTAAACCACACCTAAACAAATGCAGCTTACAAGGCAAATTATTTATCATTATTTTTTGCTTGTGTTTTAGAAGTAGCAACAAAGAACTGCCCTGTAGGAGGATAGAAGTTAGCCATCCAGAGATTCATGCTTCTGCTAGTGGAGAAATTACCCAGCGTAACATTTAATTGCTTATTTTTTTTTTAAAGTTGCTTTTTTTATAAGTGTCAAAAAACAATTTGTGTTGCATAAAGTGCTATATAAATAAAGGTAACTTGACTTGATTTGACTTAAAGGATATTTTTGTGGATTCTGCGTCGTCCTTTGTTTTCTTAAAAAAAAGGCACAAATTGTTAAAGTTACAGTGAGGCACACACCATGGAAGTAAGTGGGGCAAGTTTTGGAGGATTTCAAAGCAGAAACGTGGAGCTTTTAATTTTAAAACAGCTAGAGGAGACACATATGAGACTACATTTGAGGCTGTTTCTCTCAATAGAAAAAACATAGAGAAGTCCCATGTCGAAGTCTACATTTGCTCTCCATTTCATTTCACTGCTGTCTAGGAGAAATAATTGAGATATTAAAGAGATATGATTTTACATAAAGTAACAATGAATTATTTAACAAATTGTTGTATCAAGTAACTTTTAATGTAATTGGAAAAGCAGATGTTCTTTGAATGCCATAGCGTGTCAAACTTCAGCATGTGCGTCAACGAAGGGCCAGAATGAGAGCGAGAGACAAAAGGAATAAGAAAAGTGTGGAAGAATAGAGCGGAGGGGGATGAGAGGAGGGATAATAGAGACATAGCAGGCTGTCAGATGCTGTTAGACAGCCATGAGGATGGAAATGATGGATGATCTCCCCCTGGACCACCGACCTCCAACTCTACTTCTGATGGCTACAATATGTCTGCATTTGTCAGGTTATAGTGAAGCACACACACGCACATTAACACTCCTATTATAGCTCAGCTGGACTCTTAATGTAAATGCGTTCCTGTGTAAACATGCTGATATCAGATCAACACAAGTGCTCTGTGTTTATATGGTAATTATTGTGTTTTATTAACTCGAATTATATCTCGCACAGTTTATTTACATACTCTGCTCTGAATTTAAAAAAAGTTGGTATTATTGCATATGCTGAGACAACGTTCTGTCAAAACAGAGCTGTTTCTGCACGCACGTGTGTGGTGTAGGTGGATGTTTATGCGTGGCTTAGACGCCGCTAGTCTAACTGATGTTGACTGGCAGGTCACGCCCACCTGTAACTCACCTGCCGTGACACGTGCCATAGCTGTCATCCTCATCTCACCTGTCTCCTGTCATCTCTGCCTGTCTGTCTGCAAACGAAGCGATAATACGGCACACATTTTCCACTGAGTGTGCTATGAAAAGGGAGGAAGTCTGTTTTATATCTGTGGATGAGATGACTGGTCTGGGATAAAGTGCATGTGTGTGTGTGTGACATTGTGCATTACAGTGCATGTGAGAGTAAAAACATTGGTTCCTGCTGTCAGGTGATCTGTGCGTCTCTGTAAACTGCTATGAACTTAACCGTCCTGGTGAAAAATTCCATATTCAGACACAAGCTCTCAAACACACACAATCTCTCCATGGTCGGCAGCTTATTTCTTACAGCACGTGAACCAAAATACATTAATATATGACAGATCAATGGCCACAAGTGCGTAAGATAATGTTCCATACATTGCCCAAGCCCCGATGCACATATTTCAACTTGCATATTATGCATATTATGCACCTCGCTGGTCATGGGAAAGTACATACAGTGGGATCTAAAAGTCTGTATACATATACAGCAGTACTAAAAATTAAAAACAAACAAACCAAAAAAAATGTATGCATTCTGCATTATTTATAGGTCACTAATCAAATATGTTAATTTGTGACACTCCTCATGAACTCAGTTTTTTCTTTCCAGTAAAGCACAAGATGCTCTTTGTAACATTACTAATAAAAATCAACAACACAAATCATGCGAGGATAACATCTCAAAAACCAGTTTTTCCACAAACTCTCAACCCAGCTTGAGTACATGCCGGCATTAAAGGACATTACAAGCCATTACTGAGACATTCTGTTAAGTTATAAAAATGCACTTTGATAGCACAAACCATCTTGTTGCACTAAGAATGGGGTTTGTGAGTGACTGAGGGCTTCAAAAGGGTTTCAAATATATGCTATTCTTTTGAACTTTCCATCCATCAAAAATAATGTATCATGGTTTCTACAAAAATATTAAGCAGTTGTTTTCAACACTGATAATAATAAAATGTTTCTTGCAAATCAGAATATTAAAATTATTTATTAAGGGTCATGTGACACTAAAAGCTAAAGTAGCAGCTGAAAATTCAGCTTTTCCACCACAGGAAAAAAAAATCATATTTTAAAATCTATTAAAATTATATATAAAATGTTTTATCTCATAATAGAATCATATTAATCAAATTAAGTTAAAATTGCTAAAAAGTGCTCAATTAAAAATAATCTGTAAAAATACTGTATGCTAAATTTAGCAATTTTCCTCAACTTTCCCCCCAGTGGCAAAATCCCAATAAATTAAATACATTAATTATTAAATATAATAAATAAGTAAATAAACTGAAAATACAAAAATTGAAAAATAATCAGTTTTACATATAGTGCAACCCTTACCTTAATTTCCCCATTATCTTAAAAAGCTTCTGTTCATATTTAAAAACTACTGTGTCAGCTTTAGAACTGAAGAACTACAAATGTTGATAGAGAACTGTTAAAAAGTCCTCTTACTCTGCAGCACAATATTGCTATTTTAAAAGTACAATGACTTATTGTAATCTGACATATCATTGGTTCTCAGTTGTGGTCCTGAAGCAGCCCAGCACTGCACATTTTGCTCTCCCTTATCTGACACACCCACTTAGGACTTGGACTCTCTGCTAATGAGCTGATCAATTAGGTGTGTTAAATAAAGGACACATTCAAAATGTGCAGTGCTGGGGAACTCCCACTGTCATATACTATTTAGGACAGATGGTATATGAATTGAGACACAGCCATTCGTTTTGTATATAATGAAGTTCTAAATTAATTTTGGGACGAGAATACTCATCTAGTCCTGTCAATCACAACTCAACTGCATAATAGCCGCTTACATCACTGCTGTGGAAATTCTTCTGGCATCTCACCGTCTCTATTTCCACTCATTTCTATTATGTTTTAGATATTACATAATTTTCATTGATTAAAAGGTGTAGAGAGTGTTAAGAGTCAAGTCTCATGTTCAAACCCTCCATCACATGCAGCCAAATACGCTTAATACAATTCTTTAAGATTTTCCGCACCTTTTTTCTCTTCGTCCTAACTAATACGAAAGATTGAGAAGTGGAAGCAGCTGTAAGAAAACAAACGGAAAACAACGGACAAGCGTGTTTACACATTCCTGACAGTTTTGTTGTGTGGCCCGAAAAATCTCTCTCTCTCTCTCTTCTTCTTTCTTTTCTGTTGCAGCTGACCTCCTCACCTCTCCTGCATTAATCCGTTGTTGGTAATAAATCAATGTGACAGAAAGGGCTTTGCGGGGCTGCGATTAATTGTTTGTTTAAATTTCACAACTGTTCCCACTCCTCTAACTTTCCACTCCTGCCATAACTCTGTGACAGCCCTGCAGAGAGAGAGAAAGAGAGAGAGCATGTGAGAGCCTCCTGGGGTAAATTCTCTAAATTTTGTTTGGGGCAGCCTTTATATTTCCTATTATTCCCCTGTTTTCATTCCCACCCCCCCCACCGAGAATCATCTCTTTGGTATTCTACATTGAAGGAGGAGAGCTAAAGGAGAATTTCTGAAATGCTAGCACACTTCTGAAAGGTTTACGATATATCTAGGCCTCAGAAGACAAACCTGCTCTGAGTCCAGTCTTTTTGTTATCTGAAGAAAAAGCCAGTCGAATAAATCAAAGACTTGGCTGACCTATGGTGCTTAAAAGCAAAGTCATTTCACTAAAGAACTTTCGGTTCTTTCTGGACGAGACAGGCAATGCCTCGTCAGGCTTTCCTCCTCTGCCAGCCCATTCTCCTCACCGCGACGCCTTCTCTCTGACCCTCGAGAGATGGATTGGAAGTGTCGTTGACTGACGGAGCTGATCTATGATCAGTTCCTTCGGTAACAGTCTATGTTGAGGTTTAGGAACGTTTCTGCTCGGGGATCTGCAGCCGGGTTGAAGGCGGAGATGGAAAGCAGATGCCTGCTTGCTGATGACGGCTCGATCCAGGAGAGGACTTTCATCCCTCTCCATCCATCATCCATAGGAGAGAGGAGAGGGAGGGAGAGAGAGGGAGGGAGGGAGACGGAGTAACGCCTTGGTTTTTTCAAACTGACAAAGGCATGAGGACACACACTGATGCATATGTGAAAATATTTGTCCCCTTATTAGTGGTTTGTTGCTGAAAGCACTCCTACTTACTGTCCATAGGGAGACACGTATGTTGTTTCCTCCACCATCCACTCTTTCTGTTTGTCTGTGGTGTCTCTGGTATAGAGAGACAGAAAGAAAATGTGTCAGTGAAAAGGAGAGGTCAAGTGAGTAATGTACCTGACAGCTGAGAATCATTAATCACTGTTACACTTGAAAGGGGAGGAGGAGATGCCACACACACACACAGTCAGGTTGGGACGCCTTCCTGTTCTCTGAGAGGGCCTGCTTGCCCTTTTCACACTCATAATCCCCCTTATATGATAGCCGTATGTGTTTTTCTAGGTGTGTGTGTGACACTAATGGGCCGCTCTAGCTGTTTGACCTTACACACACACACACAACACACACACCCACACACCAGAGCCGTCTCGCAGCAGGAACTATTCTATCTGTACTCTGACTAGCGCATACAGAAATCCTGGGTATTCATACTAGGCGCAACACATCTCCCATTCACATAATATTAATGTTTTTACCTCATTACGAGCAACAACATGGAATAAAACACTTTATAGTGGTTATTGGCTTTAAAACCCTGGTGTCCACATACTTTACTCTATTTTCCACAAGACACAGTTATGGATATGTAGAATCTGTTGTTTTTTTAACTGAACATATTATTATATTATTATGGTTGTTTATTATTATTAATTATTATTATAAAAATTACATAGATTTTATATTCTACAGATTTGTTTTATTATTTTATAGCGTCATAGAGTGTCTGACTCGCTTGTTACGACACTCTCTTTTTCCAACAAATGATCATGGGTTCATCTTTATAAACATGAAATGTCTATTTTAATGGATTAACAGTATTCAGTATGAACAGAATAAGATCCATAACAGTAATGGTAGTCCAATGGACTGTGACAGATTTACTTGATCTTTATCTTCCTGATGAATATAGCATTTTCATGTCAAAATTGTGTTTATCTCTCAAACAGCCACTTTAAGGGAAGAGAAAATAACAATGTTAAGTACAGTTTGTCCCCACATAATTTACTGTCACAATGTATTGTCGGTTACTCTGTTGAGCAGCACATTGCTAGGTGGTTTCTGGGGTCTTCTAGGAGGTTGTTAAGTTGCTTACTGACCCACATCAAAAGAACCCACCACCAAGTCTCTATGATAGTCTGGTATAATTGTCTACTGTATTTTCTTACTTTTCCACCATTTTATCATCTGCCAGGTCAAAAAAAAAAAACCTTTAGTCCAATAACACCTATTTTTAACAAGCTGCATTTTTTTAGGCATCATTCATATCCGTAGCATAAAGTGCAGGCCAAATTATAGTACTTAGATGCTTTGCTCCCTTAACAGTAATATAATAAACCAAGAATTAAAAAAAAAATAAATAAATAAATAATTTAGAACTCAGAAATGTGGTGTGAACTTGCTATCCTCTGATACTAAACCTTGGGCCACAAATACTTTCACATGCATGAATTCCCTTCAGCCGTCTTGCCTGTCGTCATCATCGTCATCATCATTTCATCCCTGTCCTCTTCTCATGCACTCAGATTGAGACATGCTAAGAATTGGGCTCATCTTTTTTAATATTGAATGGTGGAGACGGTCTCTGGTTCCTCCTCCAAGCGTAGCATTGTTCTAAGCAAGCTTCAATGCATATGACACCTGATCTGCTGTCACTTTAGCACAGATCACTGCTCTTTTAATCTGCCCTGTCCTTAGAGGAGTGTTTCTACCCATGATGCAGTTGAACTGGTTTGCATTATGGATCTGGCTACAAGTTTGTCCTTTTAGTGGTGATGAAGTACAAACATGTCAGAACCAGTACTATTTCATTACCTCTCTATTTCACAGTTTATTACAGGACAATCATTTGCAAAACAAAACAAAAACAAAACTGAGAATTAGGGGGAAATATGCATAATTGTCATAAAAATCATTTTACAATACTACAACAAAGACAAATCTTAATGGTCCT
>JADLZN010009211.1:0-40000 GCA_018155175.1 Sinocyclocheilus anophthalmus
TCAAAATGATAGATAGATAGATAGATAGATAGTAGTAGATATAGTATAGAAGATATAGACAAAACCCATATACACACACAAAATGTATATTCCATATAGTTTCTCAATTAGTATGTGCTCATGTGGATGAATAACTATAGACACATTATAAAAGTTTTCATGAAGCATGTCTCATTGCAGGATTGTTTGCATGGCGTCTGCCCACAGACAGACTCACAATGACTGTTTTATCATCTAAAGACAGTTATTGTTCTTCTAGATACTGTGTGTTTATATGTAAATGCAGGTGAGTCAGTTGGATTCAGAGCTGTGAACTCACATGTGGAAAACACAAATGTTGTTTTTTGATCCGAACAGGCCTCTGTAGCTACAGCGAGCGCACTAATTAGTGTGTGGTGTGTGGTGTGGTGTGTGAGTGACGTGATGTGGGTGGATGGTGAGTGAGTGAGAGGTGAGTGAGTTAGTGTGTGGTGTGTGTTGTGTGTGTGTGTGTGCGTTTTTGTTACAAATGAGGACATACATTTGTATAATGACAAAGGTATAACATAGGTATTACAAGGAGAAGGTGACTTTTCAGGACATTACACCATGTCCCCACTTTTCAAAACGCTTATAAATCACAAAGAATGGAGTGTATTGAAAATCTGAAATGCAGAAAGTCTCCTGTGAGGGGAAGGTTTAGGGGGTGTAGGGTTGGTGTAGGGCAATAGAATATACGGTCTTTACAGTATAAAAACCATTACGCCATTGGGATGTCCCCACTTTTCACAAAAAAAACCTGTGTGTGTGTGTGTGTAGTGTGTGTGTGTTGTGAGTGTGTGTGTTGTGAGTGTTTGAGTGTGTATGTTGTGAGTGTGTGTGTTTGAGTGTGTGAGTGTGTGTGTGTGTTGAGTGTGAGTGTGTGTGTGTGTTGTGTGAGAGAGAGAGTGTGCGTGTGAGTGAGAGTGTGGAGTTGTTGTGTGTGTGTGATTGTGAGGGATGTGAGTGAGTGAGTGTGTGTGTGTGTGTTGTGTGTGCGTGTGTGTGTGTGTGTGTGCGTGTGAGTGCGTGCGTGCGTGTGAGGTGAGTGAGTGAGTGTGTGTGTGTGTGTGTTGCGTGTGAGTGTGTGTGTGAGTGTGATGGTGAGTGGGTGTGGATGGTGACATCCTAGTGACTGAAATTGCTTGTTTAGTGTGTGTCAGTCACATGGTTGGAGGCGAGTCGAGTCCACTGCATCGCATGCGAGATTGACAGTTATGAGTTCAAGAGGATTTCATTAACACCATCACACACATGAAGCAACTTTCATATACCATGGCATCCACATAGGTGCACACAGAAAACCAGCGCTTTGTTACCCTATATATTATGTGCCATCAGTACTGTAGTTTACAAGTTTGAAGCTACTAACCCTGGAGTCTAAATAGTAGTTAAACTACATATTTGAACAAGTTTTTATGCTATACAACAAGCCTACTAAAAATAATCCTTAAATATTGTATTATTGTTAAATATTGTAAAAATACTATTTGAATAAATAAATTATGTTATATATATAAATATAAAGGGACTAATTATTTATGTAATGTTAAATATACTTATTATAAAATAAATTATAGTATATAAAATAAAAATGAAACAAAATATAAAAACTATAATGTTGTTTAGTAATATAAACATATTAGAAATTCTTTTATGTGTGTGTGGTATGATTAGTAATATCAGATCATTTAACACAACGAAGAGCACACATTGAGAATTTCAGTTGAAAAATGGAAACCAAAACAAAAAAAAAACACAATTAAAAAAAGTGCTATCAAGATACTGAAAATAAATTATTTTATATCAACTAAAAAATAAGTATCTAAAATAGTTATGTCCTAACGTTCGTAAATATATATGTTAATGTAAAAAGATAGGTATTTTTTTTTAATAAATTATAACGGTAAGATTATCTATTATATCTATACCCACAACACACTGTCTTATAACCATCACAATGCAATACACCATACAACCATATAAAAAATAAACATTGCTGATCATGCTGATGAGACTCAAATATATTACCAAATATTAGTTTGAAACAATTGATTCAAATGGCTGATTGCAAAAGCAAACCATTCTGCATAACTGATGCACTGAAATAAATCACACTTCTCAGTTCGACTTGATAGAGAGCGTAATCCTGTCGGAGGACGGTTTGTGATTGTTCCAGAGAAACACTGTGCAATACAATGTGACATACAAGCTGTGGTGCTACTTGTTGAGAAAAGTTGCTTGTTACTGAAAAAGTGACGCCCTTTTTAAAATTGTTATCGTATGGAATCACTACCAACCGGCAAAAATGCAGTAACAACGCAGCCTATGACTGAGACGTGATGGGCGTGATGCTTGTGTCAGTTCACATGTTATGAGCGGATCTTGACCTTTCCAACATGGCAGACGCGGCTGATCTATCGCCCTAATTAGCAACAGTTGCTAATGTGACATCTAGGTATTTAATATCTCTGTTGCAGCTGTGAATATAACCTTGGGGCTTTGCTCTCATCTGCTGTAAAAATCTCCTGTCTGTAAAAGTTTATCCTATGCAGAGGAAAGATGACAATAAGAGAGTATATAGAGACTTCTGTTAATCAAGACATTCATTTCTCCTCAGAAAAAGAGCCTGATAATCTCACGTGTCTCCTCCTGTTCAGGAAAAGATCTCAGCAGGGTCTCAAATTGTGCTCAGAGATGCACTCAAAAGTCAATATGAACTCAAACTAAATGATCGGGGCTGATAGTTGCATTAATTTTGTAGCTTTAGACTCTTACTGTATGACACAGTTTCTCTTAAAATTGAGAATGAGCTTAAAATGTATTAAATAAAAATGTATTATTATTTTTATTATATTAAAAACAATCGAACTGAATTAAAATGCTAAAAAAACAAAACAACACTGAAATCCTATGTTTGCCGCCTGAATAAACTATGTTTATTGAAAAGCAGATATTTTTTGAAACATCTGAAATCACAAAAGAATTGGGTTAATAATGTTCTATATTGAAACACCCGACACAAGTCAGAATAATAAAAACAATATAAAATAAACAATAATAATAGTTAAACTAAACGAAATCCCACAAAATCAGTATGACAAACTGAATAATTTTTTTTTTTTCCTCAATAACAGTTGTTTTTTAAAATGGAGGAACATTACATTTCTGAAAATCGAAATCACAAATTAATTTTGGGGAAATAATGAACATATATCGACATCCTACACTGTTAATAATAATAATACTAATAAGACTTATTATTATCAGTAAAAGTATGAAATAATAGAATAAGAAGTAGATTATAATACAATTAAATTATTTAAAAATGCTAAAAACATTTAATTACTTATATACTCCTCAATAAATATTGTTTTCTGTAAAACTTACATTTCTTGAAACATCTGAAATCATAAAATGAATTCTGGTTAATTAATTGATCTATATTGACACTAGTTGGGTTACTATTATAATATATTGTAAGGCTTTGAGTCAAAAATGTTGAGAATCAACCGCAGCTGAATGGCAACTATTAAGGCCTTTTATGAGAAACATCTGAAATAAAGTTGCTAATTAAATGCAGTGAGATCCCAGTCAGTCTCCTGAGCAATAACAGTTTGTTTCTGTCATCCCTAGTCTAATGAATCTCTCAGTCCTTCCTTCCATCTCTCTGTCTTCTGGTCTCTTTTCAGGCCAGGTCTCAGGGCTGTATGGACGGCAGAAGCGAAGTCATGAACTGCCCTCTAGTGGAGAGAAGCCCGGGTGTTCTCCATACATCAAACTCCAGTTAAAGCGCTGATCCAGAGTCTGCTTCTGCCATCTGTGTGTTAATGAGAGAGATGCTCGGAGCTGATCGGCGATCAGGGGCAGGTTTGCGCGCTGGGATCGGGCCCGTGTCCGCAGCCGACAGAAGTGTTAATTGGAATAATTCTGAGGCTATGCTGCTTAGAGGTTTTTGCTCGAGAGAAACCCAGCCATGGTCTCCCCAGAGCGCTAAACGGACCGACTTAGAGCGGGTTGCACGTGATTCTGATGCAAACCATGAAGAATACAGCGGCGTACTGCGGGACCGAGGTGAACAGACCCGTCGCGGCGTGTTAATGTGCTAAAATTGTAAAGCGACTGCTGGCATATGGTGGCAAGCAACCAGCACTGCACATATACACCCTAATAGCCGAAACCCACACCCAAAAACACACACACACTGGCAACAGCATCACCACCCGGTCCCATCCAGGAGGAGAAAACCAATATCTGTGCTTGATGGAGAACAATGCCCGAGAAACATCTGGTGCGAGGCCGGCCCTGCGTGAATGTTAATTTAACACAGCCCTCCGCCGGCTGGAGGACCGGAGGGGGCGTCAGACGCCGTACGGCAGATGAACGAGGGGCTCGGAACCCCAGCGCTTGGCGTGCGGCGGAGTCCACACAGACGCAGGGGAAAAAAAAAAAAAATGAGGGAGCCAGTTGGAGTTTCTGTACTGGGTTGGCGCGGCCTGGGATGGTTTGTGGAGACGGTTGGGATCGTTAGCGGCCTTGGCGAGAGTGCGGCCAGAGCACATGTGACGACCCGCTGAGGGTCTGGACGAACATCCGTAGGGCCACATACAGACCGCAGACAAACAACACTAAAGATGATGGATAGACGGAGAGAACACCACGCGCTCTTCGTGATTAATATATATAATATATCTAGATATATGTATAGTGCGATCTACGTATAGGTACAGGTACTATAAACACAACTACACACTGATGGATGGATGGATGGATAGTAGATAGAGTTCAGCTAAATGCTGTTCTTCTGAACTTTATTTATCAAAGAAACCTGAAAAAAATTCCACTCAGCTGTTTTCAACATAATAATAAATGTTTCTCGAGCAGCAAATCAGCATATTAGATGATTTCTGAAGATCATGTGACACAAGACTGAAGTAATGATGCCAAAAATTCAGCTTTGATCACAGGAATAAATTACATTTTAAAAGATATTCAGATAGAAAACAGATATTTTAAATTGTAAAAATATTTCACAACATTACTGCCTTTGCGGGATTGGATCAAATAAATGCTGGCTTGTTGAGCAGAAGAGAATTCTTTAAAAACAATTAAAATCTTACTGTTCAAAAACTTTTGACTGGTAGTGTAGACAGACAGGCAGATAGATAGATAGACATATAGATAGTGAGAAGTACGAATAGAGAGATAGATAGATAGATAGCCTCCCCGTGACAAGTTTTTTGGGTTTGGTATAATGTTTTCTATTATTTGAATCTTTCCGTGGTTATTATTATGTTTCTCCAAAGATTACAAGGCTTCCGTTAAGACATGTTGCACGTGAATATGCATAATTGAAAAATGACATGAAAGAGCACCATTTTTTTGTCAGGTCATCAATAACATCTGGCTATAATGATAATATGTGCACAGAAGAAATTCAGAAAGACAAAATTTCATAGACTTATACAGACAGACAGTAGATGAGTTTGATACTCTTGGTCTAGTCTTCTATCTAGTGTTTCACCTGTCTGCTCTGATCTAATTCAGATCCTCATCAGCTAGCGTTCCAGACTAATTTTGGAGATTTTGCAATTAGAACGATTACAGAGGCGTTTCTATGGTTCTTGCCGAGTGTTTAGTTTTTTCTGTTGTCGCATTGTGTGAAGTCTTACTCACTCTGTTTAATTGGCTCTCGCAAAAAGTCTGTATTTGATCAAATTATCCTTGTTCGCACTGAGGCTTGTTAGAAATCCCTTAAAGAAAATCGCCTCCAACTCCACAAGCTGTTGAGGCTGAGGTGTGAGAGCCTCGCTTATATTAAAACGGAGCTGACTGCTGGTGCTTAACCGAGGATGTGAAGTGGATGGATAACCTGATTAGTCTCTCTCTCTCACTGTTTAACTGTCTCCATGTGCATTTCCCACTGATTTTAGAGTTATGATAATACCTAATCCCAGTTACCACCTGAAAATTAACCCCAATCTTCATTGGTTTACAGAAAGGTCATTCCAGGGTCAAGGAAGATGACAACATCTGCTTAAATAAATCCTGGTAAGACACAACAGGGAATTAAATTATATCCGTGTTTAGAATATTACTGATGTTGCATATGTTATTTCAGTGAGGAATTTACTCATTAAGGATGACGTACTCTGTGCAAAATGTACAAAATACTGTCTCATATCTCACATGTCTCAGAGATCATCAAGATGGAATCAGTCTGGATGAGTGTGTTATCTGCAGTCGCCATCTGCTGGTGCTTCATTCGAGTTTCCTCAAGACTTCTGAAGAAAGTTAATGTTAGTGAAAATATTCCAGCTCCCACACTTGCAATCTCACAGTAGAACTAATTTTAAATACATAATAAATACACTATTGAAAAAGTGCCAAATTACTATGGTGATAGTATTTGGACATGTATCATAACAGATTGATAGATAGACAGACAGTCTGTGTTTTTGCATTTTTTAATGTTAAACGTCATCAGATGTCTTCAACCAAGATCTATTAATGTATAAAAGTGACTTTTTATGAACAACAACAACAACAACAAATGATATTAGGACATATACTGGATTATGGTATTCTTGAAGGTATTTTAAAATTCATGTGATATCGGTACATAACTATTGCAGTCATTTAATACCATGGTATAAATCACCGTACCGTGGTACAACCACTGTCAGACTCCGTTCCGTGTTTTGTGGTTGTTTTGCTCCATGTGCCTCCCTTTCCCATGTTTAATTTGTCCCAGGTTTTTCCCTTGATGTTTCATTGCTCCCAAGTGTGTCTCGTCATCCCCTCCTCCTGTGTGTATAAATAGGGTTCCCTGTGTGTGCTCCAGCGTCCGGTATTGTTCATGTCATTATGTATAGCGTAACTGTTCCATGTTCCGTTGTGTCCATTAAACCGGGCTTGATGTCTCCTCGTCCTCTCTGTCGTGCTCTCAGTTTCGCGGCACGACCCAAAAGCGCAGAACCACCACAAGCATAGATCCAGCATGTCAATACGGGACCAAAACCGCAAGGACCCGGCGAATTTGCCTCACGTTTGTTTTCCGCCTTTTGACAGTTTTGTTCCTGGTTTTCCAACCCGCGCGGATGGAAATTGCACTAGCGTCCCGCCTAGATCACAGCACTCTCCCTGTCTACGAGTACCCGGGAGTCTGCAAGCTCGTGGGTGGATGGAGTTAGGTGGACGGCCGTCCTCAATAGCTGTCTGGATCGGGAACCAACTACCCATCGCTCCGTGGACCTCCCCCGACCCATATGCGATACTTGGAGGGAAGGTTGTCTTCGGTGTTGGGGAGTGTCCAGGTCCAAGCAGACCAGTCCGCTGCCGTCCGCGGCTTCTCAGTCAGCCCCCGCGCAGTTAATGTGCGCCCCCACCGCGAAGAACCCCCCCCTCTGAGGACCCGTTATGTGGCAAGCCTACGACCAATAAATGTGCCAGCCCCAGAGCCGCTCCAGTGTCGGTCAGCCCAGAGCTCGCTCCAGTGAGGCTACCAGCCAAAGAGCTCACTCAGTGTCGGCTCCAGCCCAGAGCTCGCTACAGTGTGCTCCAGTCCCACCTCAATCCAGTCCAGCTCCGCGAATGCGCTATGCTGGCCTGTCCTCCAGAGCCCCTCCACGGCAGCACCACGTACAGCGCCTACCCTGATCCCCGGGTAAGCCCAGGAAGGGCTCCTGATCCCGAGTATAGCCCAGGGAGGGCTCCTGATTCCCCGTTCAGCCCAGGAAGGGCTCCTGATACCCAATCCAGCCCAGGAAGGGCTCCTGCTCCCCAGTCCAGCCCAGGAAGGGCTCCAGATCCCGAGTGTAGAAGGAAGGGCTCTGACCCGAGTGAGTGCTTAACCAAGCGAGGGCTCCTGATTCCAGGGTAACCCAAGAAGGGCTCTTGTCCTGAGTATAGCGGGACGTGTTCTCGTTCAGCGTATAGCTACGGGAAGGCTTCTGTTCCGAGTATAGCCGGGAAGGGCTTACTGTTCCCGAGTATAGCCAGGAAGGTCTGATCCCGTTTAGCCCAGGAAAGGGCTACTGTTCATGAGTGTAGCCCACGGAGGGCTCATGATCCCAGTCCAGAGCTCAGAGAAAGAATTGTGGCAAGCCACAGATCTGGCAGAGGTTACAAAAAAATTTCTGCTGCACATAAGGTTCCTAAGAGCACAGTGGCCTCCATAATCCTGAAATGGAAGACGTTTGGGACGACCAGAACCCTTCCTAGAGCTGGCCGTTTGGCCAAACTGAGCTATCGGGGGAGAGAGAGCCTTGGTGAGAGAGGTAAAGAAAAACCCAAAGATCACTGTAGCTGAGCTCCAGAGATGCAGTCGGAAAGTTGTAGAAAGTCAACCATCACAGCAGCCCTCCACCAGTCGGGGCTTTATGGCAGCGTGGCCCGACGGAAGCCTCTCCTCAGTGCAAGCCACATGAAAGCCTGCATGGAGTTTGCTACAACCCCTTGCGGTTGTTTTGCCTTGGATGTTTATCTGGTTTCTGATTGTTGCTGCCTGACCGGACGGTGCAGTTAGGATGACTCTTTCTGGATAGAATCCTCATACAGGATGTCCCTTTTTGCTGTTGTTTGACACGCGTCTAATCAAACGTGCTTTGGAGTCACTACTCTGTTGTCCGTCCCCCCCCACCCATGATCAACAATTAGAGAGAGCAGACAATACAACCTATCCGAGAGAGCATGTGAAAGGACTTGAGTTTTTAACACAAGGGGCTCGGGGATTGTTTTTCTGCATGTGAAACGCAACATATTTTGTTAATAGAATTAGGAGAGTTTTGGATAGCCCGAGCGAGAGCCATTATTAATAAAACATGCCATGATTAATCTATTTGTGTGATTAGTCAAAGCTGAAGGTCGTAGCATTTGAGATCAGGTGTTCATATGGCTGCTTTTTAGATGCTTCAGTCAATTTGCTGTGGAGTATCTGGTTTTTTAATGGCGTATTCCTTTATATAACTGTCTTATATATCTGTTTCCATATTTGTCTTGTTTTTCTCATCTAGATGGTATTGGATGATCACAGGCGGTTCAGTCTCGCACTAGATTTGACCGACGTGAACATAGCAGTAGCTGAGTGTGTGTTGATTGTGTCTTGGATTCGTGTTGTTTTCTGGTCTATCCGATGTTTGAAGACATATGGTGGTTGATCGTATAGGACTGTGTTCATGGCCAGACTGAATGGTTTTACAGGGTATGGTTTTTGTTACGTTCGTCGGTCATAGGTGTGAGGAATGTAGCAATTGAGGGATGTAACAAGTTCATCTGAATCTGATGTTGTGAGGTTAACGTTGAGCAACCGATCTTTCTCTTTATAACTCATCAGGGGTCAGATGTGTTGATATGAAGGGCATGGGCCTGGTTTGCACTAAACACCTAAGATAAGAAATAGAGGGCTGAAGCTTCCCGTCGCCTCGCGCCCGTTTTGATTCACACTTGCAGTTCCCACAGGTACCAACAGCATCCGTGGCTGATTAAAGCTTCTGTTGAATAATGCGCATCTTGTCCTCCAATTCTTTTAGACGGTTACAGGAATACTTGCCAAGGCATTGAGTGTGTTGAGCGGCTCTGTGAATAAGCAGGCGTTGTAGATGCATGCATTTGTTGGATTGCAATGAGTCTTTTTAATGGAATATGGGTTGTTTTAAAAACATCAAAGCATTTCTGCTCTGGTTTTCGCATTCATGAATGTATGCTTATGTTCATGAAAATCCTAACATGTGGCCCATATTATTGGCCTGTCAAGAAGTGTTTTTTAATCTCGGACCTCTAAGAAGGTTGAAATCTGTTATTTTTTTCCCTTCTTCGCCAGTCTACAAAGATTCACGAACATCAGACATAAGTGCTTTGTTCTGAAGGAGCAACTTTGTTTTATATTATTATTTAATATTTGCTACGCTAATCAATTTACTCAGGCAAGAGTACAGCCACCTCATATATGATATTTAATAGTGTTAAAAAAAATAGTTATTTGGTTTGAATGCATGCGAAGCGTTGCTTATAAAATAACTTCACAAAGGGTTGGCTCACATAAGGGCTTGCAACCAGGCTGCCTTTAAAGGCAACCCTGCCCAGCCGCTAACCCTTTACCAGGCCTCCCGTAAGCACCATGCACATAAACACACCACGTAAGTGTGGATGTGTTGAATGTGAATTTGTATCAATTTGGTGCTCATTTCTCGTGCCCTTGTGACCGTTACTCGCAGGAGCGTCAAACCCCCAGTGCTGAATCTACACTTTTCAGTAATACATCACTACTGATCACCCGAGACAAATACATGCCTCATCACTCACTCACTCACTCTCCTCTCACAACACACATCACACAGACCAGTGTTTGTGGATCAGGCTTGTGGATCTCGGACCTTAGGCACCCAACATTTAGTAGCTCAGCTAGCATTTTTTGCATTATAGTTGGGTTTTGTGCTGAATATGCGTTGCCCTGACTGTTGCGACTTTGACACTGACTTGTTTTGTGATCGACCTGTTGTTTGAGGGTGTGCGTTTGGTGAGGTCTTTCTTTTCTACAAATGTAGCATCTCTTTGCACGTTTTAACGGAATAGCTGACCCCCCACATAAACATTGTGACCCTGTGCTCGCCTCAGGGCTCCCCGAGCTCACCGGCTGGTTGTCTTATCAGCTTACGGACGAAATGTAGCATTGCATCCGTGTCTCCCACGGATAGCCTCGCAGTGAATGGGTGCAAAGAAACCCCAGACTGAGGTCCCCCCCGCTGCCACACACAAACCAGAGATATCCTCCCCAGTTACTGATGGTGGAGTGGTGGATTATTGTGATGTTTATCGCGGTGGATCTCATTCTGACGGCACCCCATTCATAAGAGATCGGTTGCTGACGCAAGTGATTGCAATGCCTACATTTCTCCCCACTGATGAAGAAACAAACTTTTTTCTGACCTCAAAGAAATGTTTGTCACAACACATTTTCTCCTCATCAGTTTCTCTCCGTGCGTTTTATAGCACATTTCTCTCTGTTTTCCTCTCGTCTTTATTTAGTGTCCTTCGTGATTCACAGATATCAGATGTATGCTCTAAAATAGACACATCTGTCAGCACCCATCATCATCTCTCTATTCGTGTTTATGTGTTAGACTATCGTAGATGCGTTTTTGTGCTGTTTGCTCTTTATCTTCTCCCGTTCAGATCCGTAGCAGAACATTTACTTATATTTATTGACGAGAGCCTTTTATCCAAAGCAACTAGTCTCACACAAACTCTTACTTACTGTACAGCGGTAGAGTTACAGTAAAAATAAGCTTCTGTGCCACCTTTACAGTGTAAGATGGATTTAGACCTGGCTTGTTCAGTAAAATTCAGTGGCAGCAAGTTTGTCTATATAGGGAAGGTGCTGTAAGATTCAGTCCTGTTGATGATCTGATAGTGAATCCAAACAAAGCATTTAAAGTGTGTGTGACAGTGTTTCTAAATCCAAAAACGCTTTCCCATCTGTACTTTTGTCTTGTCTTTCTTTCTTTCTGTCTGTCAGTAATTGTCAGCTCTCATTGCAACAGTCATCAGTGCTGAGACGCTTTATTTATAGTGTGCCTGAAACACAGAGCCAAGCAGGTTTGTGCACTTTGGTTTCCTTGAAAAGTCACAGTTGTTGCATATATTGCTACCATTGGTTAAACACACAGTTTGCACATTGCAATATTTGACCTTGATACTTGAAGCACTGATTTCTGAAACTGAATTGTGATGCTCACACTGTTATTACTGTTAAAATGATGCGAGTTGGTTGTTTTTATTTTTCATTTTAATACTATTTGTTTCTTTTAAAATACACTGATCCTGCCATGAAATGGCTCACGGTGAAAAATAACCTTAACTGCAGAAAAACACTACTAAATAAAATTAAAAAATAAACAAACAGAAAAAATAAGGATGCCGAAATTTGAAGTGAGAAATGTTTGTAGTATAAGTATTTTACCTAAAAGCTAATTTAGTCTAAAACTACTTTGAGAAAATCTATATTTTATAAAGTGTTATATAAATAAAATTCACTTTCCTTTCACTTTTTGATTGAGAGGGAAAATCTGGTAAACATTAGTCTTAATTATTAGTCTTAAAAAGTACGAGGAGATGAGACGAGCAGATATTTATGAATAAACATTTAAATTGCACAAAATTGTAGATTCTGTTTAGATATGACTATCTCGAACGCTAGATTATTATTATGTAGCTTTGATAACACAAGCCTGCATCTTGAAAAAAATAAACTGCCTATTTGCCAAAAAATATTATTTTTTGCTAAAATAATGGTTTACGTATTGAATGAGTAGACTGAGAGAACTATAAATAACCAACAGTATCTTCCAAGTTTTCTTTAAAAACATTTATTCATTGTTTTTTAGTAAATGTTTATTGATATGTATCTGTCTTAATGCATTGTTCAATAAAAGGGTTGAAATGAAAGTTTGTTGAATGACAAAAACTTATTTGAAATATACTTTCAATACATTAAATACTAATTCTAGATATATTCAACATCATGAATTAATATAGTAACTCTGATTACTTTTATTCTTTGCTAATTCACCTTGCATCTTGGTAAAGCCAAAAGAAACCTATGTCCACAAAACCTTCCCTTGGTGTCAAAGCATTCACAATCTACGCACTTGGACGAGACCTCCTTTTTTTTTTTTAATGCTGTTTGCATTTAGCAAAAACACCCCAGACGATTGCACCAGGAAACATTGGTAGGTTTGCATTATCTTAATCAGGATTAGAATACAGAATTATCCAGGCATGTAAAAATGGGGCGAGATAAGGAATGGTTGTACATCTAGACAGCGTTTGGGTGTTTTTCCGCTACGGGAGATAACAAGACTTGTTTACTTACACTATGGTGTTCGAAAGCAAAAATGTACGAAAACTGCCATGTCTATTTAGTGAACAGTGTGACGCTTGAGCGAAACCGACATGTTCTGTAATCAGCCCCACAGAAAACAGTATTGGAGTTAGTTCAGCGGAATGTGAGGAGACCGAAAACAAATCAAACAGACGCATCGGAAGCTCCTCGGAGGAGAGGTTAAGAATGAAAAGACACTGGGCATATTCGGTGATTAAGCGTATGATCTGATAGGTTGTTGTGTTTAACCTTCAACAATTGTTGTCTTTCTCATCTCGTTCTTTACGTTGTTTAACAGTCATTTGGGCTCCGTTTAAGTGTTGTCTGACCAGTTAATATAAGTGTTAATACAATTGATCCGGTTCTGTTTTAAGGAAAGACTCGCTTTGTTTTCTGTTCCATTCATTCACGACTGCATAAGAAACCCGAGTCATAGCATGGAATCGAACCAAACATCGTTCACAGCTTCCAACGATGTTCGATAAAAACCGCCACGATTAGAGATCCCCTCCCAGCTTAAACACCCCAGTGCTGCTTCAAGCTGAAATCCAACGCCTCTTAACACGCGTGGCATGCTCTTGGCGAGCCCCGTCCGTTGTGCTGCCCAAGTAGAGGTCCAAGGCCACGGGGGTCCCCCAAAGCCTGGTGCCTTCCAAGCCACCGCCAAGGGAGACCTGATTGTTTGAGCGCGTGTCTTGGTGTGTTCACAGGCAGACACACGGGTCGAGTAGCGCGGTAGGCCATGCTGTGGTTCAGGTCAAGGTTTCCTAGTGAGATGCCGAGCTGTTTTCTCGGGGCACAAAGAGGCGACGCCCCGCCACACACACACCCAATGCTACTGGCACGATGTGTACGATCCGTTAACTGGGCTTGCTGGACCAGATACATTTCTTTACCCACCTGGTTGTAGTTCCCGATACTGCGCCCCAGAGGGCCTATAGGTTTCTACGTGTGGGGATAACTTATGTGTATGTATGTATACTATCTTTGGAGGTGACGGCGGTGTGTGTGTGTGTGTGTGTGACAGTGCGCAGTTATGTGCGGTTTCTGCGGGCCTACCTTTGATGGAAAACCGGGTATGAACCGGTCTACCCACTAGAAGGTGATGTATGAGGAACATTTTCCGTGTCCGTCATTCCAAGGTATCATAAGTCAGAATGCGTTTTTTTTGACAATCTACAAATGCCGGAAAAGTTTCGTGGGGGTAGGTGTTAGGGGAACTCGGGTGGTGTAGGGCAATCGACATCGCGATCTTGTCAGTCTAAACACCATACGCTCTGGAGGTCCAATAAACAACCCCCCCAAACTCTGGGTGTGTGGGTGCGTGCGGAGCGGGGTGTGTGTGGTGTGTGTGTAGTGTGTGTGTGTGCCGTGCAGCTGCGAGGCGTGTGGTGGGTGTGTGGTGTGGGGTGTGTGGTGAAGTAGCGACTAGCGTGTGTGTGTGTGTGTGTGTGTTGATTTTTGAATTATCCGTCCGGCCCAGCACACTCTCGCTTCTGTTAACGAGTCAACACGACCCCAACTACTCCCGGCTTTACTTAGCAGTCACACATGCGCCAGCTCAACCCAGTGACCGCAGTTCTGCCCACTGAGGTCCTTTACTAATGCAGGCTCCTCCATCCTCCCTTCCTGCCACCCCTACCAAGTCCGCCCCCCCCATCCTCGGGGGGGCCCGGTAGCACCCATCATAAGAGACATTAAACATGTAACTTAACGGTTAACCATCCCTAATTGTTCCGACCCGGACCCAACAGGAACGAGAGGGGTCGTTTCACACCGGCCCCCAGACGGTCGGGGTCTTCCCGTTTGCTGCTGCTCATCGAGGACTACTCACCCAGCTCTACTTTTGCGGCTTTTTGCTTTTTCCTAGCTTTGAGGAAGGCCGTTGGGTTAATTACCTTTTACCCCTCTTACAGCACGCCAGGCTGCCAATGAGGCCCGGAAGATCTTTACGCCCTTATCCCTCACATCACTATGTCCTCCAAAAACTGTCAATTACCGATGTGACAAACATTACTGATTTCCCCCCGACGGCTTCTCGAGGCTTGTCTGACCGCCTCCCCGTTTACGGCATAACTGCCCCATGTCCGCGTAAGTATCGTATCTAATCTTATAGGTTTTTGAAAGATTTTGGCCTTATATCTTCAATTCTTCCCAGAACATTGTCATTTTCACGTCCGTCTTTGTCCGTGGTTTGTCCTATTATTTTTTCACTACATAAGTATGAGGTAATCACATTTTTATGTTTTATGTTTATTCTAGTCATTTTACTGCTTCAATCACCAACGTGTTCGTTAGTTCAAGGCGTTTTGCTCGTTCTCTCACCATATGCGATTTAGCTGTATTTCCCACAATTAGTTTTAGTGCCGTTGCGTTTTGGGTTATTCCACCTTTAGTTTTCATTTACACAACAATTTTACGTCGAACCCTTGTAACCGTACAAATTATGTTCACTTGTTCAGCGCCAACATTATACCAATTTTGCCTTTGCATTAATCCCGCGTTTATCCCGATGTATCTTATCTTTCAGTTGTCTTTACAACTTACCCACTGTTTAATAGTTTTAGTTTGGTTGGATTTGTTTCTTTTTAATTGTACAAATTACCTTCTTCACAATTGCATGACACTTTTTATTTTTTAGAGTTTTTTGTTTCAACGACCATGCAACGATTTGTAAACTTTCTTCTCCAGCGGCCAAAAGATCGGCTGGCGCGTTCTATGACGATACACAAAAAACATTAAAAAAAGTCAGTGGCACAAACTGCTTTAGTTACTCAGTATCCAGTCTGTGCTCGCTTAATCTTCAGGTGGCAAGACCTCCTTATGCTGTCATTCTAGTTCTTATGACAGTAAATGAATGTATCGGTGGATTGGTCGAATAGGTGTTTTGTGTGGTGCAAGTGTCAAGCGGGACGGCCAGATTCTGTCTCTCCTATGCTCTTTCTCCAGTCTTTGATGACATGATAGAATTGATGTATTACGCCTGGTTGGCCAGGGTCTCCGCGGCACACACCACACCACCTCACAGTACACAATCTACAGAACCCCTACGTAGAAAGACCTCCGTCTCTGAATGCCACACTTCATCTTCCCAAGAGAAGTCTCAGAGGGACAGCCGGCCCTGCCCGTACCAACGTGGGCTTCAGCGCTGAACACTCGACCCCAGTAGCTATAAAATCAAAAAGGTCCAAAGTAACTCCTCGATATTGGATATCTGCTTTGTGGATTCTCAATAAACTGCACAATGGACAGTTGTCTGGGGTAAAAGGATCTACAGCAAACATAACAAGTGACCTTATACTGAAAATTGAAGCACCCACAGTGTATTCAGTGTTATATTTATCACACGATTATTCTATTTACTCGACACATTGTATTTACGGATGATATGTCTTTCACATGCAAGTAGAGACTTAGAACATCATACTACTACCACACCCATTATCAAATCAAACATCCGAAGAATGGCATGTCGGCAAAACAGTCATCATTAAATAAAAATTGCAGTAACCAAGATGTAACAACAAACATATTTCACTGTTCTAACACAGTTTAATAATCAAAAAGTAAACATACATCATACCACATGAGTAAACAAACGATATGTACAAATGCGTGCTTAAAAAACAACTTCTGACTGATCAATATCCTTAAAGCACCCTAGACTAACGCACTGTTGAACCCGGCCACGATAAGCGTCCGACCATTAAATTAACACCAGAGAAGCGTGAACAATGTGAGTGTGTTGCTAAATTGGAATATTAACCTAAAATCTCAAATAAACAGTTTACTTCTAAACTGTTCGGCTGACAAAAAAGCATTAGGATGGAGTTTGTCTGTAAGAAAAATCACTGAGATTTTATTTTTTATTATTTTTTTATTACAAAATAAAGATGTACTGTTATATGCAATATAAAATATTAAACAAAAGTTTAATATACATATATTTTGTTAAGTATGGCGCCCTTCTTTTCTGTAGTGAGCTGCGTTGTGTTTAAATGTCCATGTAGGGGCAGTGCAGTGTGTTTAATATTTATGGCCTTCTCAAAATGCACTTCAAATACTGCATCCCTGAATACAGTGCACTCAGCTCGACCTTGTTCAGTGTGAGTTGTGATTGAAGCGCTTTAGTCTTCGTGCTGTTCTGAAGTGTCCCGCTGGACTTTATACAGGAGATGATTTGCTGGACTTTATACAGGAGATGATTTGTATTCAGAGACGCGAGAGGTCACACGTGTTTGCACAGTTTGGTTTGTGTGCACAAATCCTCATCCAACTAACCAGAGAGCTTGTTCAGTGTTCTGAGTGTCTCCAGTATTGCTGTAATATGAATTGAAATGAATGACCAAATGTGCATATTTCTGCAGTGCACTTACATGTGCTTTACTCAGTATTGGGAGGTACTATCACATCAGAACAGTTTATGTGCTTTTTGCATCTATAAGCATTTGTAATGATTTCGTGCAGCGGGAAAACACGGTTGGAATCACGGAATCCAATCACAATAATGGAATTTACGGAATACAGTTAGAACATTTTTGGATCGATAAATCAAAAGTATAGCTGTACACTTAATCAAATCACGACAGGGACTAGTTTCTGTGAATATTAAAGCGCAAAAAGACTTGCATGTTCTGCACGTCTGCCAAAAATAAAAGAAATTATTAAATTTTCATTTTATTACAAATTTAAAAGATGTAATTAATTGTTTCATGCCTTAAATTGATTACCACCTTTTTTGATGTTAAGTGTCTTTTAAATCATAAATCCAGAAAAATTAAAGGGCAACACTCACAGTAAATTACTGTGCATTTTGTTTACACGATTATTGTTAAAGTTTTATGAGTTTTATGAATTGATTAGACATGCTTTTTCATGATTAAAATTGAATTAAAAAATAAAAATAGAAACTAATCTAAAATTCCGAAAATTGGAAACAGAATTCAGGGGAAAAAATAAAACAGATTTCTTGTGGCCCTAAACTTAAAAACAAAGTGCTGTTAAATTGTTAAAAATAAATGATAATGGCAAAAAAAAAAAACGTGTGCTGTTACGTGTTTAGGTGACTAATGATTTTCACCGAATAAAATGGACAACACACTGAAGGGACGTTCACACTGACAGTGATTATAGCAAAACTCTTTATAACTGTATAATTGTTAAGGAATCATCACTAATACATTTCTTAACTTAAGGAGTTTGTTGCAAGCGTAATGCATGTGCAGACTTCACTAAAACTAAAGAAAACCCGCAACAGTATCAAACATATTACCATTGCACTGAAGAAATAGTGGTGTAGCATAAGCAGAGAAAGCAGGTGAAATGATGCTTATCAGAGCAGGATTAGAAAGCATCCACAGTCTCAGAGACAGAAAGACACGCTGATCCCTCGTTCCTGTCAGCGCTCGGGCTTAAACTGTCTGTCTGTGGATTTACATTGATTTATCATCGCAGAGGCTCCTTCTGCAGGACTAGCGATGGCCTGGACCTGCTTCAACAAACACCTTAAGATAAAACAAAGAGTTTTCTTAGCTTATATGATACATTGTAACCGTTTACTGCAGCAATGTTGAGGAGTACTAACTTAAAGTAGCAATGCTACTGACTTAATTACAATTAAATTTACTTTACATTTGTTTTGTTTCTTTGTTTTAAACATATTAAAGTGTTTAGTGGAGTTGATGCTTAAAAGAAAAAAATGGGATAAGTAACCAGTAAAAATAACTTCTAAATCTCATCCTTAAAACAAAACATTTAACTTTCAGCTATTATTGAAATTTGATATTCTTTTAAAATGGCATGAGATACTCCATCTATGTTTTCAGAGAATATACAGGTTTTCTTGAATCTCTTGACACTTTACAATAAGGTTGCATTTGTTAACTCTATTAATTAAAAGCTAAGAATAATGCTTCTAAAGCAGTTATTATTTTGAATCTTTATTTCAACATTTACTAATATATTTTGAATCAAAAGTTAACATTAGTCAGTGCAATGTGAACTAACATGAAAAATGAACGGTTTTAATTTATTAACCGACATTAACATTGATTAATGTTGACTGTAAATAAATATATTGCTCATTGTCAGGTCATGTTAATACATAAACTAATATTAACAAATGAGACTTTATTGTAAACTGTTACCAAGATATATTCTCTGAAAGTGTGGTTGTAGTATATCGTATGGGGGGGGGGGGGGGGGGGGGCAGTTGTTTCCATGTCCAGGGTTATAATAGTCAACAAAAACCAAAGCTGAAGCTAAAAACATAAAAATACATTTTGAAAAGGGAGCTGATGGGGATTCTGTGCGATTGTTAGTCACTCAAAAAAACAAACAAAAACATATGAGAGGCCAACAAAAGAATTCATGCGTGATGAATGATCCATTCATAAAGACAGTCACTTGCTTCCTTTCTAAATGAATCAGCTGTTTGAATGAATCATTTGAATCAGTGATTCAATGATACGTTCATAAAGACTTTCATTGTTCATTCTAGGGAACCAGCCATTTTATTTAATGAATCATTTGAGTCAGTGATTCAATGATACGTTCATAAAGAGTCACTTGCTTCCTTTCTAAATGAATCAGCTGTTTGAATGAATCAATTGAATTAATTATTCAGTGATAGTCATAAAGATTCCTGTTTCATTTCAAGTGAACAGCCATTTTATTGAAACTTGAGTCAGTGATCAATGATCCGTTCATAAGAGTCACTTGCTCCCTTTCTAAATGATAGCTGTTGAATGATAATTTGAATCAGGATTCAATGCTACGTTCTAAAGCTTTCACTTGTTTCATTTCTAAGCTGAACCAGCCAATTTTTATTGAAACCTTGCACGTCAGGTGATTCAATGATCCGTCATAAAGAGTCACTTGCTTCCTTTCAAATGAACAGGGTTGGAATGAATATTTGAATCAGTGATTTTACTGATAGGTTCATATAAAGAGTAACTTGCTTCCTTTTAAAATGAATCAGCTGTTTGAACATGCATCATTTGACTCCGTGATTCAATGATACGTCATTAAAGACTTTCACGTGTTTCATTTCTAGAACAGCCATTTTTATTGAAACATTGATGTCAGTGATTCAATGATACGTTTAAAGAGTTTACGTGCTTCCTTTCTAAAGAATCAGCTCTTGAAGAATCATTTCAATGAAGATTCAATGAATTGCTAATTAAACAGGAACTTGTAATTGCTGGCAGTTTAAGGTGTAATTCATTTATCCATGACACGTCTAAACTAGCCAAGGTGCCAGCACAAAAACACACTCAGCAAAATACTGTTTAATTTTCATATGGAAAACTCATATAATAGTATTCGTGTATATATAAATATATATATATACTTTGATGTATTTATTTCATTGGTCAATATCAAAACAAATCCTTTGTTGAAATAAATATTAACTGAAATACAATACAATCTAAAAACATTTTATTTAATTTAGTTGAACATGATGTACTAAAATAACTAGAAAACAAATAACTGAAATAAAATACTATATGTAGACTATATTAAAAAAACTAATAAAAATGGCAAACACACCACAAAATTACTGAAACTTTAACTAAAATAAAAATGAAAAGGGAAAATAAATAAATAAAAACCTATTCAAAGCAGTAAATAAAATAGTAATAAAAACAATAGCAGTATCTCAACGATACTAAAACAACACTGTCTGTGTCTTGCTTTATGGATGTTGAGATTTTTTTACTGGAAAACAAGACAAAACATCTACACTAAAAAAAAATCACTTAGAGATTGCTAGTACATTTCACAAGAGACACTGCAAGTAACATTGAATTAAATGTGCAATTTTGAAGTAAAACACTAGTGTATAAAACACTCTAAAAAATCTTTTTAAGAACAGCAGTGTAGGAATATATTTAAGAAGGAATTCCAGTACTGTATAGTTAGCCACTTTGTTAACGCAGCACCGAGAGTTTGTTGTATCTAATGTGGTTTGATCTGGTTTTCATCATCGTCTCGTCCTGTTGAAGTTGTCATCTCTCTGTGGGAGTTTGTTTTGTTTTTCTTCGAGAAACTCCTCTGTGCTGCACATGATTTGTGTATTGTGTGATGGAGCGTCTGTGTTTGCTGTGCCAGGACTTTGTGGATATCAGATCCCCCAGATAAACAGTGCGGCGCTGCTGAAATCTGCTGTCTGGGTGAAATCTGATCCGGCGAGCTGCTCCAGCACTCCAGCGCAGAAAGCCAGCTCATTAAAAGCAGTGTCATCTCTACACCTGCTCTGTTTATCTCACGCTCTGTTTTCTATTGCCAATCTGCGCTTCACAACAGGAGAAATATCTCAAACACATTGAGAACATTGCTTTGGCAGCAGTAATATTCTGCCTAACCAAACTCTGTCATAATGCAGATGAAGAGACGCGGGGGCCGGTTTTTAATGAGCTTTTGAGTGCCGACTGCACACTGGATACTGTAGACACACAGTGGCAGAAGCTCTGGTCCACATCGCAGATTATTCACGCCACTTAGATCTGTACAAAACATCTAGATTTTAATTTTACATGTTTTTAGGGGCCATAATTTTTTTTTTTTTTTTTTTTTTTTTATTTTTTTTATTATTTTTTATTTTATTTTATTTTATTTTAGTTTAGTTTTTTTTATTTTTTCATTTATTTTATTATTTTTGACTTTTTATGTTTAGATTGTTACAATTTACAACTGCTACAAGAATGTATGTTTAAATAAATAGTTACTTTTTTTTTTCAAAAAATACGTGTTTACTATTATAGTTTTTGTTCATATTTATAGATTTTATTTTTATATTTTCTGTATTAATTTTAGTTAGTACTTTTGTTGCATGTTTTTGTCTTTTTTATTATTTATTCATCTATTCATCATTATCCATATTCATGTCTATATAGGTTTTATTAAGTTGTCATTTAAATATTTTAATATTTTAAGTTGAACTAAGTGAAGTTTAGTTTAAATGAAGTTTAAGTTTCTGTGAGGATATGTACATCCCCACCAGGACATCCTTATCATTCAATAAGTTTGCTGCAGTATCCAAGGATAATGTGAATAGTACGTGAATTTTCTGATGCATGAAATCCCAGATTACCTGCTACATTTGTTGAAATCTGATGTATGAAGACATTGCATTTCCCTCAATGCAACTCGCTCCATGTGATGTTTCTTGACTTGACTTTCAAAGTTATGCTGTGTATCTAAAAACAATATCATCATAGGACATAAATTGTACCTTCATCTCTATACGCCACGTTTCTGATCAAGTGAAATGACGTCACCTTTATCTCTATATTGCTTTATACAGTATAGATCGTTTCAAAGATATTGAATAATAATAATATTGCAGTAATATAATATATAAATCACATAATATGTCAGTAAAAATTATATTTCAATTTTTCAATCTGTAGTATCAAGTAGTGTAGCGAGTAAAAGACGTGAAATAATTGCTTTCGACACGATCGACCCGAGTTTGAATCCACCTTTTGCCAAACTCGCTCTTCTCCTTTTCCCATGACATATCAGATCGGAAAGGCATTTATTAAAAATAAATGCCTTTCCGATCTGATATGTTGGTCTATTGGTCTTGTGCTCCTCGAGCGCTGACCAAAAACATGCCGTTTTAAATCTGTTTGAGCTTCCTTGAAAAGGATTTGGCTTCATTGAGTCGTCAAGCTTCACATGAGCTGAGATTTACACCGACTGACGGCCATATCTGCGACCGATCAACCGCATCCGGCTGACTCTGTCCAGAACCTTGAGTCGTCTCGATAAATCAGCCGTTTACAAACCAAAGCACTAGACAAACACAGACATCTGTCCTCGGTAGGGCGCTGACAGCTGCTCTCAGACGCCGGATTACGAGTGATGGATTTATGGATTCAGCTGGAGATGTGTGAAGCTGATGGCTGCCTTCACACGCGCTTACTAATGTGTGTCGTCCAAACAGCATCGATTTCACATCGTTCGGTATTTAAAGAGCCGTTCTCCTTATTCACAACCTGCTGTGTAGCCTATTGAACGGCCTGCTGTTGATCACCACACTCGACTGTGCAGAGTCAGTTTTTAGAAGAACACATGCAGGAGAGAGCGTTTAAAGCAGGTATTTTTCATTATAGCAGCCAGTGGCGTAACTTTGTTTTGAAAAGTGCTGGGGACAAAAACGGGTGGTGGTCACTAACCATTCTACCTTTTTTTTTATTAATTTACTTGGGAACTGTGTTTAGAGTTAGAAAATATATTTAATTTTCGCTTTTGGTACACATGTTTCACAAACAGACATCTTAACAGCAAACTTTCCTCTTCGTCGTCAGCTCAGCTGCATCGTATTCATTAAACAACTTACACATCAGATGACTTTCATTCATATTTTACACCAGGTTTTGCATAGTTCATGATTGGTTGAATTTGAGTTCTTGATCTGCTTTAGTTAGCAAAAAGTACATGATAATAATTAGAAGTAGAACCGTTTAATCCCACATTTTTCCCAGACGTGAAAATATCCAAATGATGTAACCCTTTGAAATAATAACTATTTTTTGAAAATTTGTTGGAAAAGTGTGTGAAAAATTGTGTTTCATAGTCAGTCACAACTGTGACCGGTGGGATAATGTGTATAGTGAATGAACATATTTCTGCAGTCATAATAATTGTTATATATCTCAGCCCAGCTATTTTAAACTAAGCTATTTTTTGATCACATTTTAGGGTTCTATTATGCATAAAACATTATACAACACTGTTAAGAATATTGAGATAAAAGACAAAAAAAAAAAACACAACCATCAGCGTATTTCAAAATTGTTACTTTATTGTAAAATATATCATCCAGTTTTTAATTTAGTGCTACCAGTATTACAACTAGGGTTGCAAAGGGGTGGCAAATATATGGTAAATTCGGAAACTTTCCAAAAAAATTCCTGGAATATTCCAAAAAATCCTGGAAAGTTTCCAAAATGTCTGGAATATTTCCGAAATTTACTGGAAATGTTCTACCTTTTTGCAACCTAAGACAACATCAGTATTGTAACTTATTTGTAACTTTTGAACTTTTAATTTAGTGCAATATTTTGTAATTCACTGTTATAACTTTAAATGAAAACAAAATATAAACATTTTAACTATTTCAAAATATTAATAAAATATAATACTCTGCATAAATAACTAAAACTACAAATTAATAAAAAAAAACTAGAAATATAAAAAACGAATACAAATTGAAAAAAAATATAGTGACTAAAATGTTGACAAAAATTTAAATGAAAACTGAAAATATTAAAGCTCATTCAAAATATTAATAAAATCATAATACACAATGATACTAAAATAACTAAAAGTAAAACTAGATTTAAATATAATAACTATATCCACCTTTTTTTTGTAAATGTAATGTGTCTGGCTTCCGGCGTCATCCTCTTCCAGCTACTTTTAGCTGTACGAAACAGCTCGTTTTGCAGCTTGATATCGCAAATTTGTGTGTTTACCACATTATATCAATGTATTATCTTAACTATGAACACTGGTTTATAGTGTAAAAAGTTTTATCGTTTACTGCACTTTGAACCGGAAGTCTGGCACATTCACAGAAAACGACTTACTTCTGTGTTGAAAAATAAGGTTGATAGACATATCAAGAAACAACTAAAATATCAAAATGTTAAATTAAATGAAAACAGCAGCATGTGCTCCGGTTGTATTGTAAACAACGCCATCGTTAATATCGCTTATCAGTTTGAGCTGGATTGAGAAGCAGAGGATATTATTGAAGAGGATCGTGCAGAACCTGTGCAAGCACTGCTTTTAATGGTAGGCCTATGGTTTTTGTTTGTTGTTGTCTCATACTTTTAGATACGCTGTTATTTGTAAATGCTACTGCTTATGCTAGCTTTTAATATACGGTTTTAACCTGAAAAAAGTGAAATCGCAATCAACCACCCCTTTAACAATACTAACCCTGAATCTGGTTGTGTGCTGATCAGACATGAGCTGCGTTCAAATCAAAGGCTGCGTTCTTAGAAGGCTGTTCCAGTTCGAGCCTCGAAATCTTACTGAGATGCGATTTTATAGATGGTTAATACTTATTATGTACATAAATGGACCACGGTGAGCATAGGTTGTGCATATTTATACAGGTGGTGTTTCGTTTTCAGACAGTTTAATATCACCGTTGCTAGGCGACAAGATCAATCCTCCGTAGGACCGTCCCATTTCACAGCGCTCGGTCAGACCTTCACCCCCTTCTAAGGCGTAGCCTTTAAAGTCTGCAACCTTCGATGGACACAGCCTTCGAATTGGGACACAGCTATTGAGTCTGTCTCCGGGTCAGTCTGTCAGAGACGGCTATCGTCACGGTGACCGGGTGATGAGGAGGGACAGATTCTGATTGGTCATTTCACGGTTTCCAGGTTTAAGGAAGTCAGCAGTTTTAAATGACACCTCACTTTCGCACCACTTGAGATACGAGCGACGGAAAGAGAAACCGAGACAGAGAAAGTTTGATTTTTAACTTCTCTATCGTCTGCCAAATGCATAAATATAAACAAGAACATCGTGATTATTCAGATCTCACACACACAGTGACCGTAGGGAAGACGGGAGGAAATAGACCGAAAAGAGGAAACAGACAGAGAGAAATGAGATCCAGCAGAGATCAGGAAGCAGCACCTCGGGTGGTTGGGTAATTATTACCATGGAAACAGCTCCGTTTCCCCGTGCATTATGGGGTGCATTTGTGTCCCTGAATGCAGCGTGCAAACTGTAGTTTCAAAACACGACAACACGAACACAGAATGAGAATGAGTGTTCACATGGTTCTAATGCACACTGTAGTACATATTTCTGAGTATGTACTAGATCAGCGGTTCCCAAACGTTTTCGTCAGCCAAATCCCTGTCAGCTACAATATTTACTTGAAGTCACTTTGAGATTTTGACTTAATATTTCAATGATTTGGCAACCAATTTGCATGTTCACGGTTCTCTGATGTCAGTAAGGGGCAAAATGACATGAGCTAAAAATACAATAATGGAACTACTAAAGCTGCACTATACACTTATACACTATGTACTTATGCTCTATGCATTCAACCAAATTGGGACGCACCTTAAGAAAGGTTTCTATTTGCTTATTTTAAAAATTATGTATTTATTTTCATTTTCATTTATTCCAACTAAAAGATTCCGATGTTTAGTAAGTGTTTTATTTTTATTTTATTTTTTAAAGTATTATATTTTCAAAATCTTTTTTTTTTTCAATCAATCAAAATTTTTATTTATTATATTTATATTTAATACAAAAATGTTTTCGGAAACATTTATTTAATGTGTTTTGATCCTTATTTTTTTAATTGAAGTATTTCACATTGTTGTAATGTTTGTTTTTACTTTCAAAGAAAAGTTTAAATTTTTTAAGTGTTTCATTTTGTGTTATTCTATATATAAGTATTTCATGTATTTATTAGAATTTCCTACTTTATGTATGTCACTGTTTATTTTGTTTGTTGTTCTTTTAAAATTATGTTGATATAAATTTTTCAAATTTCATTTTTGTTTATTATTTTATTTTTATGTATTGTTTATATATAAAGATGATTTTTCTATTTTTTATTTATAATTTTTGTTTATTGATTTCAAATACATTTTTTGATAGTGTTTATTGGGGTGTTTTACTTAAAATTATTATTCATATGATTTTTTTTTTTTAATTTTTATGATTTAATTAATAATTGGGTCATCATAATATGGTA
This sequence comes from Sinocyclocheilus anophthalmus, assembly GCA_018155175.1. NCBI lineage: Eukaryota > Metazoa > Chordata > Actinopteri > Cypriniformes > Cyprinidae > Sinocyclocheilus > Sinocyclocheilus anophthalmus. The sequence continues at coordinate 26,646 of JADLZN010009211.1, forward strand.
TATTATTTTTTTCGGTTTTTTCTGTAGTTCAAAAACAGTAGATGATGGGCTTGCAACACGCGGTCATGGATTTGATGCTCAGGGAGTGCATGACTAAGAAGATGTAACACCAGGATGCAAGTCTCTTTATTTAAAACAATCTTCCAATACAAAAAGTCAAAATTCTGCTCCTGCAGCTGTCTCTTTGTTCATGTCAGGAATTAGGGTAATGTTAAGCTGTTTTAGATGGGCCTGTTGCTTGACATTTGCACTTCACCTCGTGTTCAGTTTTTTTGGTTCAAGTTGAAGATTGTCCATTGCTATATCAGGTGAATATGAGTGTGTTGGTTTATGGTCCGACCAGATGTGGTGTGTGGGGGGATTTGAATGTGTGGAGTCTGACTCCGAGCGTTTATTCAGGGACAAGTGTTCTGCTCCATAAAACAACTCACATCTGTGCAGAACGATCGCCAAATGTCTGCATCACACACTCCCGTTCTGTGTGTTGCTGTGTGGTGTATGTTATATGTGTGTGGGTGTGTGTGTGTGTGTGTGATTGAGTGAGGGAGTGAGTGTGTGTGTGTGTTTGAAAGTGTGTGTGTGTGTGTGTGTGATGAGTGAGTGAGTGAGTGAGTGAGTTGCGTGTGTGCTTGCGTGCGTGCCGTGAGTGTGTGTGTGAGTCTGTGTGTGTGTGAGTGTGAGTGAGTCAGTGAGTGTGTGTGTGTGTGTGTGTGGTGTGTGTGAGTGTGAGTGTGAGAGAGAGAGAGATAGTGTGTGTGTGTGAGTGTGTGTGAGGGTGTGTGTGTGTGTGTTGTGTGTGTGTGTGTGTGTGTGGTGGTGTGTGTGAGTGTGTGAGTGTGAGGCGTAGTGTTTGTGTGTGTGTGTGTGTGTGTTTGTGTGTGTGAGTGTGTATCTGTGTGAGTGTGTATCTGTGTGAGTGTGTGTGTGAGTGAGTGGGTGTGTGAGTGTGAGTGTGAGTGTGGTGTGTGTGTGTTGTGTGAGTGTGTGTGGTGGTGAGTGTGTGTGTGCGTGTGTGTGAATGAGTGTGTGAGTGAAGTGAGTGGAGTGCGATGGTTGTGTGGGTCGTGTGTGTGTGGGTATTTTAAAGCCGTGGTGTGTCAGGACATCAATCTTGATTGTGTGTGTGTCTGACAGGCCCCTCAGTGTTGGATTAGCTCAATTACCCGAACCCTACGGCACCGCGGGGGTTTAGTAGGAGTGATGGAGGGATGGCCACATTGGCAGAGGTCTGCACGTTTCCACACTGTGGTTGCATTGCCCTCTCATATCGGGAAGTCACCCATTGGCGCAGGGAGTGGACCCGAGTGAAACCGAGGGATGAGAAGGATCCACAACTGAGAAAAAATGAGGCAGAGGGCCTTAATGAGGCGACGGAGGCTTTTAATTTGTTGGGTGGCTATACTTAGAGATTTGGTTTGTTGGAGTGTATATTTTTGATTTATTTTAGTTCAGGTAGGGAAAGCCGTTCAACTTCATCGACAGGAGTGAAAGCAGTTAAAGGGATGTGTTTCTAATCATCCTTTCATCCTCATCATAATCCTCAGATTAACAGAAGTGCTTTCAGATACAGATGCAACTTCAAAAACAAACACGCAAGGATGATAGGTATGTCTTTACTGAGATAAAATGCTGTCTGCACTAAAGTGGAATGTTGAAGAACTCACTTTTTAACTTTTTTTAAACTGACTTTTTTTAATAGAAGGATTATATTTTTTATTTCAATTAATCGAATTTCATTATATCTTATATGTTCTGGAACAGTCTATATACAACATGATCAAAAGTTTTTAAAATAGTTCTGCTCCACTCTTGCAGAGCGTCTCACAAGGTTGATTTATTATTTGACCGAAAATACAGTAAGTGACAGTAAAATTGGGGAAATATTATTACAATTTAGGAATATAATGTTTTCTGTGAATAGCTGTTTAAACTGTAATGAGTTCTTGTGATGTGTAGCTGTATTTTCAGCAGCAGTACTCCAGTCTTCAGTGTCACATATTGCTTCAGAAATCATTCTATATGCTGATTTGCTGCTCGAGAAACATTTTGATTATACAATATTGAAAAAAAGTGTGCTCCCAATATGTTGTGGAATCTGTATGCAGAATTTTTTTTTAGATTACACGATAAATAGACAGCTCAAAGGACAGCATTAATTAAAATCTAAATATGTTGTAACATTATAAATGTATTTACTGCCACTGTTGATCACTTTATTGCATCCTTACTGAATTAAAAGGTTATTTAATTATCCACCCTTTTTTTTTTTATCTTACGTACTCCAAACTTTTGAATGGAACTATAGCTTATCCTGGTTTCCACAAAATATTAAGCAGAAAAAAACTATTTTCAACAATGATAATAATCAGAAACGTTTCACGAGCAGCAAAATTGGCTCCTAAATGGTTCACATGATTGAATGAAATCACATGTCGTCGGAACAGGTTTCCCCGAGAGGTTGGTCAGGTTGGACGACAGAAAAACAATGGAAGTCTATGAGACCAGCTCTCTAATGTAGTTTCTGTGTGTGTCAGTTGTTTGCTGTAATATGAGCATAAGAGGTAATTGCAGATTTCATATCAGACCCCATTATGCCGTTTTACCGCATTAATTTTTGATGAGCATCTGATTACCTTCTTCCTCAGAACACAACGTGGCTCTGTGGCTCTGGATGAATGAAGATCTGCTGGAGTTGCATTGATATATATGAGAATATAAATGAAATAGATTTTTTTAAAATGTGCATTTTAATATAATATAGTTTGATATACGTAAAGCGGTTTTATTTTCAGCCCGCGGCCCTAAATCATGTTTGATTTGTGGCCCTTCATAGTTAAATTCATCCCTGCATTAGGTTATTCTAGACTGGATATTCAGTCCATTTTGAAGTTCTGTTTTGGTCTTTTTACTGAGACACGACTCAATCTGTGACGTTTAGATCCTTTTTACTCCACGAATTCAAAGGTCAGCGTTCACCAGACTTTGCTACCAGTGTTTCATTGATATACTATTGTAGTTTTTGTTAATATTTAAGTATATTTTATTTTTTGTTTTCACTTTATGTTAGCTTTATAGTAATTTTGTTGTGTTTTTGTCATTTTAGTTAGTTTATTATTTTTTTTATGTCTATATAATTTTTTTATTAGTTTTATTTTATTTCATTTTATTTATTTGTGACCCTGGAGCACAAAAGCAGTGTTAAGTCGCTGGGGTATATTTGTAGCAATAACCAAAAACATTGTTAGGGGCACTATATCAAATCTTCTTTTTGCCAAAAAACAGGTGGATATAAGTAAATTCCATGAATTCCATGAAGATATTTATCAATTTTTACTGTAAAATATATCAAAAAAAATGTTTGACTTTATAGGCATGCTAAATTAAGTTGGACACGGTAAAGATTATTTTTCTCAATTTTCGCTTTTTGTGCCCCCTCAGATTTCAGATTTCAAATACTGTATCCAGCCAAATATTGTATATTAAGTATCTCAATTTCAGGTTTTGTGGTGGGTCACATTTTTGTACTCAAACTCAAACTAAATGAATGAGGATGTTACTTCTGCACACTAGATTAAATAAATAAGGGACCTTTTAAAATTTCAGGTATATATATATCATTATAATTTTTTTTTTTTAATATAATGATATTGTTGGACATTTATTTCAATTTGAGTTATTTTGGTTATTTTCATGTAATTATTAGTCCTTTTTTTAATGTTTGTATTTTTTGTTTTAGTTAACATAAACACCCGTGCATTGACACTGAAAGACAAAAAAAGATTAATTGAATTATACTACATTTTTTCAAGGTAAGTGGTTGCAAACAATTTATTTCAGCTACATTTAAATAAACAAATTTAGCTGAAAGTTAGTCAACTAAATTTGTTTATTTAAATGTAGCTAAAATAAATTGATTGCAACCACTTACCTTAAAAAAATTGAGTAAATTTTTTCAGTGTAACAGTAAAAGATTGAAAATTCTTGCGTGTGTGTTGTGTTTTCTGCTGTCGCGCGCACATGACTGGGAGTAAATGAGCTCAGGAGCCGAAGAGTTTAACCACAGCTTTTTTTAGTAATTGGTGTTATCCAGCAGGGAAAGTAAACACACCTGGAGGTTAAACAGCACCTGAATGTGTTGGTAAAGGTCTCATGGGAAAGAACACACTCACACCACACCACACAAACACACACACCACAACACACACACAACCTACCCACCCACACACACACACACACACCTCACTCACACACACACACACACTCAGCGAACAGAGACACAGAGGAGGAGAGATGGATCCGTTCTGCTCTATTTCCATCAGGTCTCCTCTCTTTTTCACTGTCATATCTGACTGGATCTTCAAAACAAGAGCTGAGTGTGTGTTTGTGTGTCACAGCTCCACATGCTTCAGCTTTTGTCTCCACATTTACATGCAATGGCACTGTTCTCCAATAGCATACAACATTTGGCCTGAATAAAGTACTGTTTCTGTTCGATATAAATGCAGTGAATGTAGATGCGTAACCTTCATGTGATCGTCCACCTCTGGAGACTGTAGCTAAATATTACATGAGATTTTGTTTTGTATTCACCTTAAGTGTGCCGCCTTTGAAATGAAAGAAAAATGTTTGCTTAATAATTGAACTTTGAGAAGGACATCCACAGTAAAATTGAGAAAATATTAACAGGGGAATTCATAGTTTTGATGTTTAAAGCATAAAAAATTAAGATAATATTTTATCTAAAATATCTGATAGTTCTCAACACAAGAACAAGGGATAAATAAATAAAGTTAATAAAATAAGGCTTCTTTACTGGCATCTATGGATCCGTGAAGAGCCTTTAACATGCATGTAACCTTTTCTTTGCACGTTATTAAATTATTAGATTATTCAAATGTTCTTCACACTATGAAAAACATTTTTTTTTTAAAGAAAGCATTCTTGATGGACGGATCCTCACAGAAGAAGCTCAGCCATTCTTCTGCAATCAAACATTCATAAAGCAAACGAGGCTCTGCTGTGGAGAACATCCACGCAAATCAAGATCATCTCAAGACATGTGCACTGAGGTGAGGGACTCAGAGCTCATCACTTAATTAAGAAGGTGATTTTGAGTCTAATTTAAGCAGTTAATTTCCTCCTGGCTTATGAGAGGGTGTGTCTGAAGATGTTTTTATGGTTTTCATCAGCTAATTCACTAGCACAATTAATAAAATCAACATGTAGCTTTAATAAAACATGCACGGCTCATTTAAAGGCTCTTTGAAGAAGACTATAAATGTCTACATGCACTGTCCAAATGAATCCAATCCCATTTTTGTTATATAGTATTTATTAATATTTTAAATTGGCTTTTTTATATTTTCAGTTTTCATTTTAGTTTTTTTTTTTTTTTTTGATTCTGTTTTGCAGTTATATTTATTTTCAGCATTCATTTTAATTTTACTGTAAGTTCAGTATTTCTGTGTGCTTTTGTCATTTTCCTTAGTTTTAGTATTTTATTGTTTCTGTTTAGCTTTATATTTATCATTATATATTTTATATTTATTCAATCTGATTGATATTCAACAACCTTGCTTTTGTAATTTGTATTAGTTTTAGCTCTTTTATATTTATTTCCATTTTAGTTTTATTAATTTTAGTACACTTCTTAAAACATATTTTTTATTTAGTTGCCATGGCAAAAGTTCTAATTTTCATTTAAGTTCAATTTTGTCATGTTTATTAGTTTTACTTTTTTTTTAGTTAGCTTTATTTTAGTTTTAATTTTAGTATATTAAAGGGATACTCCACCCCAAAATGAAAATGTTGTAATTAATCACTTACCCCCATGTCGTTCCAAACCATAAAAGCTTTGTTCGTCTTCGGAGCACAATTTAAGATATTTTGGATGAAACCTGGGAGGCTTGTGACGGTCCCATTGACTGCCAAGTAACTTACACTGTCACGGTCCAGAAAAGTATGAAAGACATCATCAGAATAGTCCATCTGCCATCAGTGTTTCAACCGTAACGCTATGAAGCGACGAGAATACTTTTTGTACGTGCCATTTTGGAGAATATCCGCTGAACGCAAGCAGCGTACGCTCTTCTGTGTCAGCCGCGCCACAATGATGCACTGTTTTCGTTCAAATCAAAACTTATCCTTGTGTCGCGGCTGACACAGAATAGCGTACGCTGCTTGCGTTCTGAGGATATTCTCCAAAATGGCGCTACGGTGATGCGAACAGACACAGAGGAGACAAATTGTTGAACAAAGTCGTTATTTTTTTTTCTTTGCGTACAAAAAAGTATTCTCGTCGCTTCATAACGTTTCGGTTGAACCACTGATGGCAGATGGACTATTCTGACGATGTCTTTCATACTTTTCTGGACCTTGACAGTGTAATTTACTTGGCAGTCAATGGGACAGTCACAAGCCTCCCGGTTTTCATCCAAAATATCTTAAATTGTGTTCCGAAGACAAACAAAGCTTTTACGGGTTTGGAAAGACATGGGGGTAAGTGATTAATGACAAAAATTTCATTTTGGGGTGGAGTATCCCTTTAATAAAACTTTTTATTACGATAAGGCAACATTCAATTTTCATTTAAGTTTTGTGTCTATAATTTAAATGTACTCTTATCAGCGGTGTCTCAGTTTAACGAAAAAACGATTTGATTCTGTTGATGGATAATTCAGTCGGATCGATTGAGGTGTTTACATGAAGGTTGCATGTATAAACGTAGCCAGTGTCTGCTAAACAAATGCATGCAAAAGTATAATGCCCAAAAATGCTGTCTAGTTTGGTTTTGAGATGCAGCCAGTTTTTATTGAAGCTTCATTGGTTCATTTATCACCAGTAGAGGGACCAAACCCCTGCTCTCTCTCTCTCTCTCTCTCTCTCTCTCTCTCTCTCTCTCTCTCTCTCTCTCTCTCTCTCTCTATCTTCTCTCTCCAGTCGAGCCCCCCCTGAACCAGAGTGAGACGCGTTATTGGAGCAGGAAACGCACACGTGATCACAGAGCTACACCTTCTCTCCTCCCTCTGACGGACGGAGCACATGCTCTCTCGCTCACACGGTTATACGGACCATCAACTGTCTGGCTCACTGTCTCCGCATCGGGGATGGATTACATCCCATCACATCCAACTCATCCATTCAGGGGACTCATCTAGCGCTCCGCTCCGGACTCCAGACTCCAGACTGCAGCTTCATGGGAAAAATGCTGGAGCAGCACCAGATGTTCCCGCACTACACCTGCTACTATCCGCCCTACGCTCACAGCAAGGTACTCTCTTCAGCTCAGTCTCTCTCTGATAGTGATGGCTTGATTGACTTGATACTATACTCGACGAGTTGACAGTTGTCAAGTCACATTTATAGTATTTCTATAGCACTTTCATACAATACATATACAAAACAACAGTGTCATCAATTATGAAACAAATTCAATTTCAGATGTAAAGCAGCTCTACAGAAGACAATAGAGTTATTATTCAGCCCAGTTCAGTTCAACATTGATTCAGTGCAGTGCCAATGTTGCTAAATTAATCAATTATAAAACAAATTGAGTTTTAAAGTTGCTCAACAGAAGAGAATAGTCTCATTCAGTTCAATTTAGTTCAACATTAACTCCAACTGTCAATGTTGCAAAATTCAGTAAAGCAATTCAGTTCCATGCCGATTCAGTTCAGTTCAAGAACTGTCACTGGTGCAAAGTTCAATTATGAAACAAATTTAGTCCCTAAAGCAGCTCTACAAAACACAATGGTGTTGTAATTCAGCTCAATTTGATGTTGATTTAATTTCGGTGTCAATGTTGGAAAATTCATCAATTATGAAACAAATTCAAAACAACTATAAAGCAGCTTTAAATAAAAAGGCAAGTGTCATTTAGTTGAAAAACCAATGTTTATTCAATTTAGTTCAATAAGTGTCAATGTTGAAATGTTAATCAATTATGAAACTAATTACATTTACAATAAAGCACCTCTATAGAAGACAGTAGTGTCATTATGCAACTCAATTTAGTTATGTTGATTCACTTTACTTCAATAACAGTGTCAGTGTTTCAAAATTCAATTCTGAAACGATTTCAGTTTCAGCTGTAAAGCGGCTCTACAGAAGACAACAGTGTCATAATTCAACTCAGTGTAGTTTATTTGGTTGATTCAGTTCAATGACAGTGTCAATTCAACTATAAACAATAGTTTATTTATTCAAATAAATGCAAATAAACATACATTGACTTCAGTGTTTGAGGCATTTCAGTTTATTTTTCTATTTTATAGTTTTAGTGTGCATGCGTGCGTGTGTACGTATGTGTGTGTGTGTGTGTGTGTGTGAGAGAGAGAGAGAGAGAGAGAGAGAGAGAGAGAGAGAGAGGGAGATGTCATCAGTGTGATTTACTGTGTTATACATCTGTGCTGCTGGCATATGGTCTCTCTCTCTCTCTCTCTCTCTCACACACACACACACACACACACACACACACACACAAACACACACCTCATAACTCTTGCTCAGTGAGACACAGTGTCAGGATAAGTAGAGCATCACATACATGCTTACTTAGCGCTCTAAATGTGGACATTGCAGAGACTTCTATTGTTTTTATACACAGCTAGTTACAAACACTATAACCAAACCCTAACAGAAAACGTTTAGCATTTTTTACAATTTAAAAAAACTTATTTACTGTAAATCTGTATTTTTATATTATTTTTGTAAATGAGGATAGTCTCCAAAGTTTTAGAAATATAATTTATCTCGAATATTTCAAGATTTTATAAAATATATAAATTATTTGTAAATAATATCTTATTTTTTTACCCTTTTACAATGAAGACTACTGAAAGGTTTTTATAAAATTATCATTTATTTTATAAATATATATTTATTTGCTTTTTTTGTGCGGTTTTAACAATTGGGCATACCCAACCTATTTTATCAATATTTACTTTCATTTATATATTTATTACTTTATTTTTGTACTTGTTACATTTGAAGATGTCCCCAAAAGAAGGTTTTCTAAAATATATGAAGTTTAGTTATAATATATTATACATTTTATACTGGTTTTTTTTCGTTCAATGAACGTCTAAGTGAATTTGTCAGGTTTACCCTAATTTTTCTCATTTTAGGGATTAAAATGTGTCCCCAAATATGTTCAGTAGACCCACACACACACACTCGCTCTCTCTCGCTCTCTCTCTCGCCTCTCTCTCTCTCGCTCTCCTCGTCGCTCTCGTTCCCTCATCTCTCTCATCTCTATATCCTCTCTCTGAAATGCATGCAAGAAGATAGAGAGAGAGAGAGACCCTCTCTCCCTCCTCTGCATGCATTGTCATGCTCTGAATATCGCTGTGTGTTTGGTGTTTGTGTGTGTGTGTGTGTGTGTGTGTGTGTGTGTGTGTGTGTGTGGTGTGTGTGGGTGTGAGCGTATGTTGCTCAATGTTCCTGAGAGGGTTTTAATGACGCTCACATGAAATACTACACATCTGTGTGCTGTTAAACACGGCCTACAAACACACAGCAGATGTTACGAGATGACGTTTGTCAGCTGAACAAGGGAAAGTCACATGATCGTTTCACAAAGTACCATGATCATACTATAGTACTTGGATATATATATTCAAGGATTACTGACTGGCATATTCATCAGTAAGGTAATAATACCCTGGTATCATGTGCCGATTCTTCTTCATTCTGTTTTTGTGTTTAAGATTGTTATAAATTCATCCAGCATCTCTGAACATTCAGTCAAATGCAGAAACACTGAACACTGACCTTTAATATCTGATTAATAGAGGGCGGCAGCACTGCGAACGTTAGCTGTGATTTCCCATGATTCTCCTCTGAGACCAAACTCAAATCAAACATTAACACATCTGTGACATCTAACTTTGATATCAGAGTTTGTCATGATTTCTGAACAGCCTTTACACCACACACCACCCACAACCACACACACACACACACACACACCACACAGACACTCAACACACCCCCTCACTCTCTCTCTCTCTCTCACACAAACACTCTCTCTCTCTCTCTCGCTCCTCACACACACACACTCTCACCACAACACACACACACACACACCCACACACACTCACACTCACACACACACTCACTCTCTCTCTCTCTCTCTCTCTCTCTCTCTCTCTCTCCCACACACACACACCCACACACACACACACACACCCTCTCTCTCTCTCTCTCTCTCTCTCTCTCTCTCACACACATTCTCTCTCTCACACACACACACACCCCCACTCACACTCACACTCCACTCTCTCTCACTCTCTCGCTCTCACAACACACACACACACACACACACACACACACAACACACACACCACACACACACCACACACGCCTCTCTCTCTCTCTCTCTCTCTCTCTCTCACACACGCACAACCACTCACACACACACACACACCACATCACACAGAGATTAATTTTTCTGCTATGGTGCTTTACTGTGACTTATTTTAATATAAACCTTTTTATAAACTGCTTTCAGAAGTTTTGGGTTGGTGATATTTTTATATCTTTACTGTCACTTTTGATCAATTTAATGCATCCTTGTTGAAAAAAACACACAGTTTTCACTAACCCCAAACTTTTACAACATTAAATCACAGGAATGAGATTAAAAAGTGCTATAAAATAAGGAGTCGTTTACTGTCCTTCAGACGTCATGTATTAATGTCCTAATAGAGCGAGGAGACGTCGGTCATTGGTCTGGGATCAGGCTAAAAATATTCCTGTAATAAAACAGCCTAGTAAAAGATGGCATCAGTTAATAAGTCATTATATATGCATATGCTAATGAGGGACACAAAGGACGTGTGTTTAGCAGAGCGACCTTCATCCTCAGCCAATCAGATTGAGTCTCATTCTTCAGGAAGTTACAGTCACCATCCAGACAAACCGGATAAAAACAAGCCCCTAAAAATAGTTTCACACCCCTTATTGAGAGAGAACGGATGAGATCCAGTGTTATTTTAGTATTGTTTACATACTATTACAGTATACTATTTAAGGTATTTAGAAATTCCTATTTGAATTGTCTTTTTATTTTTATTTTTCACTTCTCATTTTTAGTTTAATTACTCTTTTATGTGCTTTGCCATTGTTTTAGTAATTCTTTTAACTATTTTTATCAATTTCTTTTATTTTTCAGTTATTAGTAACTGTAATTTAAACGTATTTCACTTATTTCAGTTAGTATTGCCCGAAATCTTATTGTTAATTTATATTATATTATTATTTATATAAAACTGTAAATATTGGTAGAAACTTAACTAATGCATATTGGAAAGTTCCCACATTTCTAATTTTCATTTGATTTCAGTTTTTCATCCGATATTTATATATTTTTTTAGGCTTTATTTCAATTACCAAAACGCATTTTTGTAAAAATAGTTTGTTTTATTTGATATAAACTTTCAGCACTTTTCGTACTTCACTCAAACTTGTTCATTATTTTGCAAGAAACTGTTTATAATATTTATATCATAGTATAGTTAAATAAAATGTAATATTAAATGAAAAACTTTAAGTAAATGGATATTAGAAATGTTGCCGTTGTGTTAAATATGTTTTTTTTTTTTTTTTTTTTATTAGCTTATTTCTATTTTATTTAACACACTGATGAGATCCTCGAGAATAAAAGGAACTCCAAGAGAACTCCGATCTTCCACGGAAACACCATTTAGTTGTGTTTTGAGAGAGAGTGTGTGTGAGGTGTGTGTGTGTGGGGTGTGTGTGTGTGTGTGTGATAGAGAGAGGTGGTGTGAGAGTGTGTGTGTGTGTGTGTGTTGTGTGTGTGTGTGTGTGTGAGTGGTGTGTTTGTGTGTGTGCGTGTGTGTGTGAGAGAGTGTGTGGGTGAGAGTGTGTGCGTGTGTATGTGTGTTAGAGAGAGAGTGTGGAGGTGTGTGTATGTGTGTGTGGTGTGTGTGTGTGTGGTGTGTGTAGAGTGTGTCTAGTGTGTGAGTTGTGTGTGTGTGTGTGTGTGGTGTTGTGTGTGTGTGTGTGTGTAAGAAAGAGAGTGTGTGAGAGTGTGTGTGTGTGTGTGTGGTGTGTGAGTGTGTGTGTGTGTGTGTGTGTGAGTGTGTGTGTGTGTGTGTGTGTGTGTTCAGGTTGGCTGGTGGGTCGCTGAGTTCATGTTTGGCTGTGTTTAATGATCTCAGGTTACTCTCGTGTATCTGGATGTTATAGTTAAGATTCCAGTAAGAGCTTGTCTAGTTTGTGTGGTTTTATATGAGAATAGGTTCATCTGTGAGCTGTGGATGAAACACATAAAACACACACAGCTGTGGCTCTGATTACCATGATAACAGCAGGAGCGCTAGCAGATGTGCACATTCACTATTCATGAGAGAGAGTGACGTCACATCTGTGCAGATTTAATGAAGGAATTGTCATCATAAAAAAGTGTCTTGGGCCCTTTCCACATTTCCAGGGTTCTCAGATATGATTGTGTCATTTAATTTTCTACAGTACTGAAAGAAACAAATCCACAATAACATTTCAATGAATTTCCAAAAGAGGAAATAAAAAACATATAGAGATTGATTACAGTCATCAGATGAGAGAAAAACATCAAATTTACAGTCATTCCCTCAACGGTTGCATTAGAAATCCCCTCACAGCAGCGTTTGTTTGTAATTGTGGAAACGTCATCAGTCTGTGAAAAACAGGTTTGATGTGAAAACAGCAGAGAATGTGAGAAACAAAATGTCTTTATGGATATTTAAAATATAAGATGTTTCTATGAGGCTTTAGGGGATTTCAAATATACATACAATCAAACATTTGGGGTCAGTACTTTTTTTTAAAGAAATTAATATTTTTATTCATCAGGGATGCATTAAAGTGATCAAAAGTGACAGTAAAGATATTTATAATGTTACAAAAATGTATATTTAAAATAAATGGTTCATTTCAACTTTCTATTCAACTGTGAATCCTGAAAAAAAAAAAAAGAGAATCACAGTTTCTACAAAAACATGAAGCTTCACAACTGTTTTTACCTTTAATAATCAGAAATGTTTCTTGAGCAAAATATCAGCATATTATACTGATTTCTGAAGATCATGTGACACTGAAGACTGGAGGAATGATGCTGAAAATACAGCTGCACATCACAGAATAAATTACAGTTTAACAGAGATTCACAAAAACAACCAGTTATTTTAAATTGTAAAAATATTACACAATATTACTGACTTTTACTGTATTTTTGATTAAATTAATGACACTGCAGAAAACATTTCACCAGCTCAGACCCCCTTAGAAACATTTCAGACTGATTGATAGTGTTCAGTAGCTGGTTGGGTTCTGTCCTAGCAATGAGTCCGTCA
>JADLZN010009211.1:45000-79966 GCA_018155175.1 Sinocyclocheilus anophthalmus
TCATTGTGTAAAACTCCTGACCTTTAAAACAAAGCTGATCACAAGGGTGGGACGTTCACATTCCTGCAGACAGAAGGCAGCCAAGAGAGAGCAAAGGATCGTGGGAGAGAGACAGAGACACAGGAATCGGGTGAAGAAGTCTAGTTCAGTTTGGATGCGTTTGTAGCTCATACTGCTGTCTGATCCAGCATAATATAACATGCAAAATATTGTCATATTATTGCCCACAACCCTGCTGCACCAGTGCTATTTTAGTATTATATATCAGAGTTTTTTCAGTATCATTAAGAATTTTTGTATATTGTTTAAAATTTTTGTAATTATTTTGTGTAAAATATATGTATAAATGTAACCATTTATTTTTATTTCAGTTTTATTTATCTATTTTATTTATTTACTTTGTCATACACCGATTGGTCTGTGCAGCGCTGCTTTAAGTGGAACACACTTAGAACCATTCTTTAGAACCTTCAGGTTAACCACGCCCTCTCTCTGTCTAACAGTCATATGCCCCGCCCCCTCAGCTGATGGCCCCGCCCAGTCCAGGAAGCGGCAGCTGTAGTCAGAGTGCATTGGTGCAGCTCAGTAAAACCAACCTGTACATACGAGGACTTCCACCTGGAACCACAGACCAGGACCTCATCAAACTCTGCCAACCGTGAGTGCGCACACACACAATTTTTGGTTTCTGAAAGCAATATACAAATCAATAAAGAGAAAAAATAGAAATACAAGACATGAAGAATGATTCACATAAAGACTGGAATTCGTACAACTCACAAACAAACAAAAAGGAAAAAAATGAAGCAACAAAGCCGATGCTTTCAAAGGAATTCCACTCAATTCAAGTTCTAAACACAAAACAATCACAATAAATAAAAAAGAAAACAACAAGGAAGAAAATCACTACATAAACACTAAGAAGTATGCACAAAACAACAACAACAAAAAAACTCTACTGACCCCCAGGGGCTGAGGCTCCTCACAGAAGGAGTGATCACCTGAATAAGTTATCCAAAAACACACAACCAAACTCTCAAGAGTGTCACACAGCACACATACAAAGATCCACATCCCAGCTCCAGAAATAGACCAGAAATGAGTAAATAAACTTTTCAAAACTCTTAATGATTTAAACACAACTGACCAGACGACTGAGTTCACATCTCACAATTCTTTTTTTTTCTTGCAATTCTAAGTTTATATCTTGCTGTTCTGTCTTTTCTTGCAATTCTGATTTTTTTTTTTTTTTGCAATTCGGTTGACGTCTTGCCCTTTTTCTCAAGCATTGTGAATTTTTTCTTGCAATTCTGAATTTTTTCTTGCAATTCTGAGTTTATGCCTTGGAATTGTTTTTCTCATCTCACGATCTCACAATTATGACTTTTCTCACATTTCTGAGTTTACATCTTGCAATTTTTTCTCACAATTCTGAGATTTTTCTCGCAATTCTGAGATTTTACATCTTGCAGCTTTTTTCCCGCATTTCAGATTTTTTTTTTTCATAATTATGAGTTTGCATCTCACAATTCAGATTTTTTCTTGCAATTCTGAGTTTACGTCTTACAATTATTTCTCGCAATTCTGAAATTTTTCTTGCAATTCTGAGTTTACGTCTTGGAATTGTTTTTCTCATATCCCAATTTCACAATTCTGACTTTTCTCACATTTCTGAGTTTACATCTCACAATTTTTCTTGCATTTTTGAATTTATAGCTGTAGATTCTGCGTTTACATCTCACAATTCTGAGAGAAAAAATGCTGTTGACGAATCTCTGCTTCTCATAGTACTCAACTAAAGCACACTGTGTACTGTATCCCACAATGCAATGCGCTCAACTGGACCTTCTGCTTCAATGTGACATTAAGCATGATTTCAAACATGATTTTAATTGAATCCCAGGATGTGTTCGGTAATGCTTTTTCATTATGGTTCAGCGGTTTTATAGGGTCTAATGTCATGCGTCAGTATTTTTAGATCATAGAAACAGGAAGTTATGTATGTTATGTTTGAGTAAGTAGTTAACTTTTCAACTTTTAATGAGACCAAGAGTGATGATAATGTGAAACGTACCGCACAGAACACACACACACACACACACACACCTGTTTTTTCCTCAGCGGACACAAACAGTGTGTCTGTAATGAGATGTGCTTATGGCGCACACACACACACAACCCATGAGGATGAGCTGTGTGTTTGGAGCTTGAAGGCATGTTCCCACACAACAAACTCAAACATTTGGAAATATTTTTCCTATAGCATGATGTCAATGGGTATATTTGAGTTTTTCTGTGTTTTCATGATATTCACATTATATTTTTTTAAGTTTTGTTTACTGTTTAGGTTTTAAACATTTTTATTTTATTTTTATTTCAGTTTTAGTTTTTACTTCATCTTTTATTATTTTATTATTTCACTTAAACTGGTGTCTCCAGTAGTTGCCAAGGCAACATTTCTGGTTTTCATTTATTATAATTTTTTTCTAATGTTACTTTTAACTTTTACTAACACTTAGTATTAATGTTACTTTCATCTAATATTACTTATTTTTTTCATTAAAGCTTTTATTTCAATTAAGAACAATTATTTTAATAATCTCTGTTTTAATTAACAGTATTAACCCTGTTGGTTTATTTAAACACACACACGCTGAGTTAGCTCTCTGACTGAACTACACAAACTATACAGCCATATTTACACAACATTTACTATTCGTGTTAAAGAGCAAATCAGTCAGGATTGTGATTGTTTTATTTGTAGAAATGATCATAAAAACTAACTTCTGACTGTTTTGGGTGAAATAAGCTTTGATTAACATTATAAATGATTTTAGGGGAGACATATAATTGTATAAATGTGCAAATAAAGCTGGAAACGTGTATAATAACCTGTAAGTTATTATAGCTAACTTAAATTAAAGCCATAAAAATATTTCACTACTTGAAGTTAAATAAACATTAAAAGAAATGTTAATGTTTCTCGTTTTCATTTAGTTAGTACTAAAATAACTCAAATTAAACCTACTAAAATTAATTAAAAAAAATTATACAGACATTCAAAAAACTAATAAAAATGACAAAACACACAAGACTAATTTAAAAAACTTAAAGTGGAAACGTCGCGGTTACTTGTGTAACATCTAGATTACTTGTGTAACCCTCGTTCCCTGAAGGAGGGAACGGAGACGTTACGTCAGTCATGACTGACGAATTGGGATCTCGCCCGAGAGCGTGCGCTCTACTGAGAGACGTGCTGAGAGGTTGACCGAGTCCGACTCCATGCCGAGAAAAGAGATCCTCTGCACCGGGGAGAGTTTGCTCTTTTCCCAGTTGACCCGAAGCCCCAATCGGCTGAGGTGACTGAGCACCATATCCCTGTGTTCGCACACCTGCGCTCGGGACTGGGCCAATATGAGCCAGTCGTAGAGGTAGTTGAGAAAGCGAATGCCCGCTTCCCTCAATGGAAAGAGGGCTGCCTCCACGACCTTGGTGAAAACACGAGGCGACAGGGACAGCCCGAAGGGAAGGACCTTGTACTGATACGCTCGCCCGTCGAACGCAAAGCGGAGAAACGGTCTATGTCGAGGGAGAATCGAGACATGAAATTACGCGTGTGGGTCGATCTGTGCGAACCACTCGAAGGATGGACGCATTGAAGAGACGTTTCTGCATCAAACATCATGAACGGGAGCTTGTGAAGGGCCCGGTTCAGTACGCGCAGGTCCAGGAGCGGTCGTAACCCACCGCCTTTCTTGGGTACGATGAAGTATGGGCTGTAGAAACCGACCTCATCTCGGCTGGAGGGACCATGCTGTATCGCGTCCTTCGCCAGCAGGAACGAGATTTCTGCACGCAAGACAGGAGCATCTTGTCCGGCACAGAGGTGAACCGAAAGCCCCTGAACTTGGGGCGAGGGCGCGGGCGAATTAATCACGTAGGAGTCTGAGGGTCTCATGAGCCAGCGAGGAGATACGGCTGGGGATTGGTCAACAGGCCCCCAGGACCGAACTAGCGGGGACCAGGGAAACCAAGACGTACCTGCAGTGGGGCAGCGGGTGGAACCACAGGGACCCCAACAGGGAGGCCATGCTAGAGGGTGGGGTCTGAGGTGCGCGGCGACATTACCTGGTCATAGCTGCGCAGGGGAGCTCGTGGGACAGGCACAGCGGTCCCGCGAGCCGGACCCTCTAGAACAATCGGCGGAAAGGATGAGTGAGACGGCGTGTGAGACAGGGTAGCAGTGGCGGAACAAAAAACAAACGCGAAACATTAATGAGTTCTCACCGGCCCTCCGGGGGAAGGAGGTGGTGCAGTCACCATATCCTGAAGAGAGGATCCCTCGCTCCGGGTAGCCGTCCTCAGCGACGCGCCTGCTATGGCGCTTCAGGGCTTGGCAGGGAGCCGGAGGAGGCTGGACGTTTCTGCGGCCATCGCCCGCGAGGCTGTTGTGAAGGTTGCCGTTATGTCGCCGCCGGGAGGAGGTTGGAAGGACCGAGAGGAGGGGCTCCCTCCCGGCCGAGAGCAGACACGAGGGGCAGCCGGCGGTGGGGTGTGGACAGCAGCAGACCGCCGGGGCTGGATGTGTCGAAACGCCTCCGTCTGCTTCTATTCAGAGAACTGTTGGGCAAAGACCTCCACCGCTTCGCCGAATAGGCCGACCTGGGAGATCGGGGAGTCCAGGAAACAGTGTTTGTCGGCCTCCCTCATATCTGCCAGGTTCAGCCATAGGTGGCGCTCCTGGACCACCCATGTGGACATCGTCTGACCCAGGGCCCGCGCTGTGACTTTCGTCGCCCTAAGCGCGAGGTCCGTCGCCTTGCGCAGTTCCTGCAGCACACCTGGGTCTGCACCACCCTCGTGCAGCTGCTTCAACGCTTTGGCCTGGTGGATTTGCAGGAGGGCCATGGCGTGCAGGGAGGACAAAGTGGACGAGAACTTAAAGGCCCTGGACGGAAGGCGTGGACTAACTCTCCAGGCGGCGGCGCTTTGCGGGAAGAGCTGCATGGCAATCGCGCGCTCGATCGGAGGGATGTCCACATACCCTTGGGCTGCCCCCCCATCGAGGGTGGGCGGAAGGAGGAGGCACCAAGTCTGTGCGGGCCAGAAAAGGTTGCTTCCAGACTTAGTAACGCCTCCTCTGCACTTCTGGGAGATGGAACCGGAATGGCGGCTCGCGACGGCCCGGCTGCCGGACCCACAGGAAAACATCATCCATTCTCGACATTCGGTGCGAAGAGGAGGCCTCCAGTGAAGCCCGACCTCTCGAGCCGGGAAAGCAATAGCAGCAGCTCTGGATCAGGATCGGGCAAACTGCCACTTACCCTGACCGTGGTTGGGCCAGCGCAGCCGAATCTCATCCAGAGCTAGTCGCCCTCCGCAGTATTGCGATTGAATCCTGTCATCTGCTGTTGTCCCACACAGGATGCTGGACCCCGCCTGTCGAGACCCATCACACGCGTCAGGCAACCCCAGGTGTGCGCCAGGCTGAGGAATGAGAGGTCCCGCGGAGACGACGTACTCGAGGGGGAGCTCTCACCGTAAACCATAGGTCTCCTACCATGACGAAGTGCCATCGAGAACCGGAGAGCTATGGCGCGGCGAATGGCAAAGGGATACCCCCACCCCCCCGCTTTAATGAGGAGGTATCTAGACCGCCACGTCGCGATGGTCATGTTATGCACTGGGAACATGACTCATCCATGAGCGCTGCTTCAGCTTGCTGTAAGCCCAGGCACGAGAGGCAGCGATCATGAACATCAGATGGAGGCAGGAAACGACCGCATCAAGAAACGCACTAGCGGGAAGCCATCTTTAAAAAAACGCCCGTCGCTCGTGGAGCTCTTTTAGACATTTGCTCTTTTAGGAAAAAAAGGAAACTCTTTTAGAGAGAGCGCTGAAGCGCCCAGGGGAGGTCGCGGCGAGACCGCAGAATGGCAGCTGCAGCACGCCGAAGATGAGCAGCACTGAATGGCAACCCCCGCTGACACACCGTAACACCAACGCCAGCTGTTTCTTCCAACCACTCGCGGAGATTCGTCCTGAGAAGACTCGCTCGAAGCGAAAAACTGATGTGCGTTTGAAACACGCACGCCAACTGTCATTGGCTGGTTTAGTTAACACTCGAAGGTGATTGGGTTCTGGGGCGGAGATCCCAATTCGTCAGTCACTGACGTAACGTAGAACGTGACTGACTGAAAGAGAACAATTCAAATGGAATCAAATCAAAATAGTACCAAAAAAATATTCTAGTAATCCCATCCACCAAAATCTCAAGCATATAAACTGTTATGTGCATCTGTAAACTGTCTAAAATGTTGTGTTTTTTTTTTGGGGGGGGGGGGGTGTCGGATTATGTTAACATTTTATCGCACAGATATGGGAAAATGGTGTCTCCCCCACTAAGGCCATCTGGACCATGAACACAAAGTCAGGCCAAGGTAAACCATCCTGTTTTTTTAAGTTGTTATTAGATATAGAAAATTGCTTATGTAGGTAATTGCACTAGTGAAGCGGAACTAGTAATCTCATGTTTTCTGGGTTTTGAGCTTTAATATAGGGATGGGCATTTTCCAAAATCTTGTATTCACCTATTGGGCTCATAAAAAAAGAATATTCGTTAGTTATACATGTTAAACAAGAAAGGCGTTATTTTCTAATAATCTGGCTTTTGTCGCCATTTCTGAACAAGCTTATGATTAGGAATTATGCACAGCAATGTTCTACAACAACGTTGAAAACGTGTGTAAACAAAACAAATATCTGAACTGTTAATCATTTTGAAACATTTGAAGCAGACAGGGTTAACCTTACAGTAACGCTCAACACTGATTACTGTCAGACTTCAAAATCCTTCATCACTTGAATTAAAATTATTATAATTTAATTTTAAAGCACAGCCACCACAAAATCAGACTTCAGCACATCTTTTTACGTCTGACGGCCCTGAGGTTAAATACATATTTAAAATCATAAGATATAGTTTAATTGTTATGATACTGTTTTTGAAATCAAATGTTTGCATAGTTATGACAGGAAACACTGGAATCTAGCGATGCTTTGGAAAAAACAGATAATCTTAAAAAATATAGCATATACATAAACCAAATGGGAAATAAAAAAGTGTGTCTTAAACTCCTTAAGCATTGATGTCTCATATTTTAGAGCATTCAATGCAATTTGGGAAAGAAATCAAACAAATCTGTATGCATGTGAAAATATTCAGATGTAACCCTCCTTTGTAATCTTTAACATTTTTATAAGTAACTAATTTAATTACACATTATTTCGCAGTAAAGACACTGATATATCAGTACCTTATTTGATAATAAAGTATGTATTCTATTACATGTAATAGTTACTCCCCAACACGTCATACTTCAGGTGGCCGCATTCATGATCGTTGAGGGCTCACTATGTGTAGATGTTTATGAGTTGATCATCTGTCAGTTACGCTATTGAAGAGATGTTTTATCTGTTTATGAGTTGTGCTCTTGTTGAACACGTCCTGTGTAAAATCAGGGTTATTATAGTACTAAAACCCCATAAAAAACATTGCTATCAAATAAAATAACATTCTATAATAAACTAATCTTCACTCAGAAATAGCTAGCAATTGCTTGGACGTATAAAAGACGTACAATGGAATTTTCTTCCGTAACAATCGTCCTAAAAACAAGGTGAAAAGTATGCAATAAAATGACATGCATCACAACTCCAACAAACCCGTGTGTCACACATTCACGGTTTTTGCCTTCTACAACTCATTTTATCAATTGTTTCACAGATTAGTTTTCCCCAGTGTGTCTGTGAGGAAGGATTTGAGTATTTGATCTGTGAAGAGGGTCTTATAACCTATTTCTCCTGTAATTAAACCTTCGTCTCTCCTGGATAACAGGCCGCCGCTGACGGGCTTTAATCCAAAGACTGCATGTGTGTGTGTGTGTGTGTGTGTGTGTACACTAATTAATCCGCCATGAAATTTTAATTAACACCAGTGTGACCCTTATCTGCTGAAACAGCCCCGAGAATGAAGGTGTGACGGAAAATAAAGGACGAGTGAGGGATTGTGGGAAAGAACGATCGCTCATAAATATCTCACAACTCATAAATCAGGTTTTCGGGTTTCCTCTCGGCTCGCGTGCTGATGGATGAGGTCAGGAAAAATGGGGAATGCAGAGGAGGAAAGTGAAGTCGAAGGGTTGTTGGCATGGAGATGAAGGGTTTAATGCAAGATGATTCCTGAGGGTCTTCAGGTGTTTTTCGAACACTGTTTGGTTAAAGGTGATCTGATAGTGAAAAACACTTTTAGTTAGTTTAATTTACATTTTCTATCTTCAAAAAGTGCAGTTGAATAGATTCTGATGGGCCTTGGTTTTCCTGAATGTGGGTGACAAAGTTTGACTGCGTTTAGACATGATCTGCTCAAGGCTCTGGAGCCGGATTCACCAAAATCTTCTTAAGACACTACAAGCAAAACCATTATTTTTCATGTGCTGGTCAGTTTTTTAGGTTTTAGTCTATTTGGCTTTTCATGGCATGCTGTTTCATACTAGTGGAAAATCCAAAATACACATTTAAGTGTTAATGTTTATTTGCGTCTGTAGATTTTAAATACAGTACATTTGTTTAAGAAGTTTTTTCTCCACTTCAGCAGTACTTACAAACACCAACATTTACAGTTTTATTCCTCTCTATATTCTGAAGGTTTTTACTGAGGGGTTTGTTCATATATCATTTGCATGATTTTATTTTTGCACTTTATCTAATTGCGTCTATAGATTTCAAGTACAGTACATTTTTTAAAGAAGTTTTTTCTCCACTTCAGCAGTACTTACAAACACCAAAATGTACAGTTTTATTCCTCTCTATATTGTGAAGGTTTTTACTGAGGGGTTTGTTCATAAATCATTTGCATGATTTTAATTTTGCACTTGATCTAATTGCGTCTATAGATTTCAAGTACAGTACATTTTTTTAAGAAGTTTTTTCTCCACTTCAGCAGTACTTACAAACACCAAAATTTACAGTTGTATTCTTATCAATATTCTGAAGGTTTTTATTGAGGGGTTTGTTCATAAATCATTTGCATGATTTTATTTTTGCACTTGATCTAATTGTGTCTGTAGATTTCAATTACATTATCTTTCACAATCATTATCTGAGTTTGTTTCTCCACTTCAGCTACACTTACATCAAAATTTAAAATTGTATCCTGTATTCTGAAGCTTTGAAATGAGGGGTTTGTTTTCGTTCACACTGATTTATACAACATTTTATTCCTAAAAACGTGGAGAAAATGTATTTGTTTTCTGTCAGTTGACAGTATTTTCTGTCTTGCCTTAAGAAAGAAATCAAGAAATTTCTGAAAGTAAATTCCAAGAATGTTCCTAAGTGCAATTCTTGAAAAAAAAAATTAAGAAGTTGTCAAATATTTTATTTTTTCTTCAGAAGAAAAGGACAGGCTTTGGTATTGTCTAATTGTATTGCAGTTGTTGTTGAAGACACATTGCTAATAATACTGGTATGCATTTTTAGCTAGTGTTATGTTGTAATGCTTATTATATGAAACAACCCAATGAATTAATTGAACATCTAACCTTAAAAGATTTAAGACAAGTTGGATGTTATATTTTAAAAAGTTATGTACAATGTTTTTTAAGAAAATTATTTTTAAAAATTTTAATTCTTAAGTTTTATTTTAAGAACAGCCTTAAGAAAAAAGATAGCATTCTTAAGTATTTTGGGGGATGTAGGAGTAGGAAAATAAGAATGTTTTGTGACTCAAGAATGTTTTGTGACTTTGATTCATGCATAATTGTTTCAAAAAATCAAATTCCATGTGAAGTGATTGGTCGCTGTACATGTCAGTCACATGGTTTTTTCCTGTCTAAGGGGTCGGTTCTTGGTCAAATAAGTGGACTGGACTTGATAATCCTATTCTTGTGATATCACATTAGTGTTCTGCTGTGTCTGTAGGTTATGGTTTCGTGGACTTTGACTGTCCGGCAGCAGCACTGAAGGCTGTTTCGTCTCTGAAGGCCACCGGTGTGCAGGCGCAGATGGCAAAGGTAAGACATCTTCATCCCTTCATCATCCTCAGGGCTGTTTAAACAGCGCGTAACCCGATCAAGTTCTGAGTACTGAACATTTGAGTCACTGAACATTAGTCAGAGTGAGTATGTTTGTGACTAAACAGTTGTTTTCTCCTTCAGAGCAAGTGAATGTCTTTCATTATGTAACAGATGCATACCAATGTTTCTGAAAGACGTTTCTTATGCTCAGCAAGGCTGCATTTATTTGATCAAAAATACAGTAAAAATTTGAAATATTATTTTAATGTAAAATATCTGTTTTATGTGTGAATATAGTGTAAAACGTCATTTATTCCTGTGATCAAAATTGAAATTTCAGCATCATTGCTCCAGTCTTAAGTGTCACATGGTCTTCAGAAATCATTCTAATATGCTGATTTGCTGCTTAAGAAACATTTCTGATTATTATAGTGTGAAAACAAACCAGTGTGATGATGAATATTTTGATTTAAAAATCAGTGAAAGGGCATTGAGATTCAGAACAAGCAAACGGGTTGAGTTGTCAATCTCCAGTAAATATTATATGCACTATTTATGGTGTGCATTCAAACAGAATTTGATGTGTTGGAACACAGATATTTTTCATGCAGCAATGCCAACGTTATGGATTTGATTCCCAGGGAATGCTTTAATTGATAATATATAACATAACATGAATGCAGTGTCTCTTTGGATAAAAGCTAGTTGTTTACAGTGTTATTTTAGTGTCATTGAGATACTATTATATATTTCATAGGTTTTTTGTATATTTGCATTTTATGTGAGTTACTTTTATTCATTAGTTTGTGTTTTGCATTTTATGATTCTTTTTATTAAGTTGTTTTGCATTTGGTTTGTATATTTTATTTTGGTAATCAGTTTAAAACTAAATGAAAGGTGCGAAATGTTGCGCTTGACAACTAGTGAAAAGCAATAAGTACATTATATTTAATTTTATTTCAGTTTATGCTTCTTTAATGTAGCAAATTTCATATGGTTTTATTTTTTGCTTTTATGTTTATCTGTATTTTATCATGATGTTGTTCTGAGAACTAGTGTATGTTTTTCTACTAGTTCCCACAATGAAAACCATTAGATCAGTCCTCTAAAGCTTAAGTCATGGTTTTTCAATATTCATGTGAAGTGCCTCCTGTCTTTCCTCGTTTGTGAGTGTAATAAAAACTGCACTTCTTCTCTCTCTCTGTCTTTCGTTAGTGTTTGACAGGCGAGTCGGGTATTAATTAGTTGGTCTAACAGATTGTCTGACACACACACAGAATCAGGCGACATGACTCTAAACGAAGATTCAGAGGTGATGAGATCTGGTTCTCATGCTGTCTCTTCACATGCATGAGCTTTAGTTTGTGATGTATGTGACGCTCATGTAAACTGATGCTTTATCCAGAATCTCCAGTCAGGGACTGATCCGGTGCATGTAAACAGTCTGATAATTCTGAGAGTCAGAGTCTATTTGTGCATCTCGTATTAGGCCTCATACTGTGCATGAGC
The DNA here is from genome assembly GCA_018155175.1 of Sinocyclocheilus anophthalmus. Classification (NCBI taxonomy): domain Eukaryota; kingdom Metazoa; phylum Chordata; class Actinopteri; order Cypriniformes; family Cyprinidae; genus Sinocyclocheilus; species Sinocyclocheilus anophthalmus. The sequence goes on from JADLZN010009211.1 coordinate 56,583, forward strand.
TGTAATTAGACCAGCGAGGCAGGGGAACCGTCCCACAATGCATCTGTCTCCTCTGGTACCCACAACTCCCTCTGTTTGCCCTTCAAAACTTAAAATCTGTTCCAGAGCCAGATGACATCAGTGGAAAATAAATGTTTTTTTTTTTTTTCAGAGGTAGTCAAAGTTATTCGTTTTCTAGGGCTTATGAAGTCTGTTATAGATCCGAAGTTCTCTTTTATATTCTTTTTTTAATCTTTATCTTTCGTATTGGCTTTTTCTGCAGTTTTTCTATTTTTCAGGTCTAATTCAGTGGGTTCACTAATCATATGATAATGAGATGCTAATCAAATGTCAATTTTCTCCCTCACCTGGAATGGCAGGATGATCCGGTGTTCGTTAGGCCTGTAGCTGTGCTGCTTTCCATAGGCATAGAAATTTGAATTTATTCTCACGATGCTTTGTGTGAATCACTGTAATACACTGTAAACAATCAGCATGTAGCATGAAGTACTAAACCATAACTACACTTGAGTATTTTGCATTGATTGTAAGGCATTTGTAGTAATTAGTGAATCTCAGTAGTAAAGTAAAGACTCTGCTAGACACACCTAGAGCACATTAACATAGTGTAAAGGATAAATGTGTCTTATGCTTCATCTGCATTCCTCTCCAATTAACTGTTGCAGTCTGACTCCAATTAGTGTAATTACAGCAGCAGGGTCTTCTGGGAAACTGAGACACTATTCTGAGACATTGAAAGATGTAGAAGTTTCTAAAGGTGCGGTTTACAGGAGAGTTTCTTCATGAGAAGAACACGGAGAGAGCGTTAATCGAGAGAGACCACTGAGAGGAAATGAATGAGTGAGCGATGTGATGAAGTTTAACTCCCATTCTCTTGATAGCATCGATTTCAAGGTAGGGGTCACTCTGCTCAGACTCATTATTGATTTCATGTTCAACAACAGACATACACAAAGACAACATCAGAGGTCTGAAAGCAATATGTGTGAGAGAACAAGTGGTGTTATGTCGGGTACGAAAAGGTGAAAAACACACACACACACACACACACACACACACACACTGCCAGAGACGTCTGTTTCCTGTGCCAGTTCACCAGACTTCCATCACAAGATCATTGAACACATACATGCCAGGCACAGACGGAGATACACACACACACACATGTATACATGCATACAATAAGCTGTGTGTGTGTGCGTGTGTGTGATTTCATAGATTAAAATGACAATAATATGTGACTGATGCAGTAGGGCAGTATTTGAATTATATTTCTTTAAAAATAATCTAATAAGTGTATTATTATTTTTATAATAATTATTGTAATAATATAATAATTATAAATTTGAAGAGTATTTTATTTTAATTAGGTTTTAATGATAATTATAATTATTAATTTATATGTAATTAGTCATGTATTATAATGGTAAATGATATGCTAATTTAAGAAATTGATTTCAATTCGATGTATATATATTATATTCTTATATACCTTTATGGTTAAAATATTTTTCTCTACAAAAGGGGGATCTGGCAGAAAAAGTTTGGGAACCACTGCATTAAGGCATGCAATTATTTTTAACGTGTTAAAAATAATTAACTCAATTGACGTTGGGGTGGAGCTAGGTTTGGCCACCCCACTAAAACTGCGGCCTTTGTTTCTCTTGACCAAGAATTGCATTATTTGACGCAGTACCTCTTTATGCCACCATCAACCGGGAGACCTTCATTATGTGCGCTCCATTTATAAGCTACGGACGAGGGAGCTTCAGTAGAACAAACAGTGAAACTGCAGGTCAAGAGATGCTGTGATGCGATGCAGCCATGTCGCGGTATGTCGTCAGCTTAGTCATGAAGTTACCCAAAAAAAAGCGAGTTAAAAGCTGCCTTAAACTGTGCAGTTTGTAATATTTGATATATATGAGACGGCAGATTTAAGAAAAGTTGGAAATGCAGAGGTTTTCCAAATGTCCTGGAGCCGCGCCACGGTCTCCCTCATCATATAAACATTGCCCGATTCAAACTCATCAGCCATACAGAGGACTATAAGGCTGCAGTGGGTGAAAAGGTTAAAGAGTTATGAGAAACTACAACAATGCGTGTCAGAGCCGCGTCAGTTCAGCAGCAGCCAGCCTCTTAAGCAGCCGAACTAACTATAAACCGCTGCTTGATGTCTGTTCATCAAAACAACAAAAAAACGCGGAAATCGCTCACTTTGTAGTTTTAGGATCATCTTTAGTAAATTAGAATTCGTGTGTGATAATTTATTCAAGTGCTGTATAAGTCTACTAGCTGAAGGGCAACAGGTAATATGAAATTATAATGGTTTGTGAAGCTTGCGGTTCACAATCGCGGTGTTATTTTTTAAAGTCTAAAAATTATTATAAATCTATTACAATTATTATAGTTTGTTATTCTTTTAAAACCATAAAATACATTTTAGTTACTTGAAATAAAATAAACATGTATATACAGTATATTAAAAAATGTTAAAACCATAAAAATCATATTTAAATAAAATAATCTATAAAACTAACATAAAAAATGCCAGAGAGACCATTTTCATTTTAATTGGTTCACTGGAAGTACTAAAAATAGCTAAAAAAAAAAATTAATCTAATAAAAATGGGATTTTAAAAGACATGTAAAAACTGAAACAAAAGATATTTAAAACTTGAACACAAAATTTACTTTTAACAGTGAAACCAAAAATATAAGAAAAAACTAATTTAAAGTATTTAACAAACACTATAAGTCTATCAGTGATACCAAAATAACATGTTGATGAGTTGCCTCTTCAAAAATGACGTTTGCCATAGATTGAAATGTTTCAGTAACCTGAATGATCGGCTGGTTTTTGTGTGTGTGTGTGTGTTTGTCTGTAGCAGCAGGAGCAGGACCCCACTAACCTGTACCTGTCTAATCTGGCCGTCTCTGTGGATGAACAGGAGCTGGCGGTGACGCTGCTTAGACCCTTCGGTCTTGTGATCTCAGCGGATAGGTCGGGTGCCCAGCGGCATGAGACAGAAGGTGTCGGCTTGCCCAGGTAGTGTGTGGGTTCATATATCACCCCCTCAGGAGTGTTGATTAGATTTAAAGAAAGTGTGTGTGTGGGTGGGGTGGGTTATGTGGGTGGTGTGTGTGTGTGTGGGGGTGGGTTTGTGTGTGTGGGGGTGGGTGTGTGTGTGGGTGTGGGGGTGGGGGTGTGTGTGGGTGGGTGGGTGTGTGTGTGGTGTGGTGTGGGGTTTGTAGGTGTGTGTGTGTGTGTGTGTGTGTGGGGTGTGGGGGGTGCGGGGGGGGGGGGGGGCGTGTGGTGTGGTGTGTGGTGTGTGTGTGTGTGGGTGTGTGGTGGTGTGTGTGTGTGGGTGTGTGTGAGGTGTGTGTGTGTGTGGTGTGTGGTTGTGTGTGGGTGTGTGTGTGTGTGGTGTGTGTGTGTTGGGTGTGTGTGTATGGGATGTGGACTTATTCGCTGCGACTGGGTTCAACAAAAACCTCTTCATTTACAGTTATCGACTACTCACTGATGCTGATGAAGAGTATCTCGCAAGTCTCGGACACACGATGTTTTTGTGTCGAACATTTCGGGTACTTTCTGGATTTTATAAAGAATATCTAACAACAACCAGTTGGCATTTATATATCTAGAATGGAATAAATGATAAGCTTAACATATGTACATGTTGAATAACCAATTTTAAGATATTTGTATTTTTCTTAATATTATTCTTATATTATTGTAAATAAGTATGATTATTGTGTTCCTAAGATGTTTATTAATCTCTATGATCATTTATCATTGTATTTTATTATAGTTAGATATAATTTTATTAGTCTTGCTTTTGAATTTGGATTTTATACTAATAATTCCCAAGTTAATGTATATTATTTCAAATGTTTATTATATTATTTACATACTGGTCAAAACAATGTATAGCCTGAAGCAGTAAGGGCTTTGGAATAAAAGCCTATGCTAAATGCCTAAATGTTTATAGTTTATTATATTTAGTTAATTATTTTTGTTTTGAATTAGATTTTTTTATATAATAATAACCAATGTGAATATTTATGTTCATGCTAATAAACCACATTGTATAGTCGAAAACATATACTGATTAAAAAATGTTTTTTTATATGATTATTATTATTGTTATTAGTTAGTATATTAGTTAAATAATATAAGCATTATTTCTTTTGTTTCATCACAGTGCTAATAAACCTTCATATTTCAAAGTCTGAAACATACACGTTTATTTATTTATTTAAATTAGTTGTAAACTATTTTAGTTGTATACAATGGAATTCATGTGCAAATTCTTGTTTAAAAAAAGATTTGCAGAAAATCACACAAGCCAGCTAATGAAAGCTCTACTGTAAATCTTTGAAAACCTTTGAAACACAACACAAATATAATGCTGTGTTTTCCAGGTGGGGTTTTCCTTGTGTTTGTGCGTGTTTTATTCCAGTCGTGTGTGTGTGTTGTTCTTCAGGATGGAGTCCACAGAGAAATGTGAAGTTGTTATACAACATTTCAATGGAAAATATCTCAAGACTCCAGCAGGAATCCCAGGTACCGCTGTGACCGCTCACAATTCACTACAGCTCAACTCAGTGCAAAGTACTGACAAACACGAACAGAAACAGATGCTTCTCATAAGCTTTGTTAGGAGGAATAAAAATGAGACCCAAATGAGTCGCTAGCTGTCATCCAGTAAGAGCTGTAAAAATGCGGAGAATTTTGATTGGAGACTTTCGAGACGTGTGTTTTCTCTCTTCAGCGTTTAGTGTGATTTGTTGGATTGAGACTAACAGTATTGTTTCTGAATGCGGTTTTGATCAGAACTGAGCTCAGGCTAGACAGGAAGTAATGATTATTTAAAAGGAAGCGTTGCCTAGATCAGCTCATGTGTTTAATTTAAGGTTTTTCTGGGAAAAATCTGAGAAAGTGGAAGGAAGTTCATAAACATCACACAAGAAGGATTTTGTGTATCTGTCTATCGATCTATCTGTTTGTCTGTCTGTAGAGACTGAGTGATGGGTGTCTCTCTGTCTGTCCGTCCGTGTGTTTGCTGTAGTTTCAGTCTCTGTCCCTCATGTCTGTCTGTAGGTCCGTCTGAACCGCTGCTGTGCAAGTTTGCTGACGGCGGTCAGAAGAAGAGACAAACTCAGCGTAAATATCTACAGAACAGCCGAGCATGGAGGGAAGGAGAGGTAAGATCTCACACACACACACACACACTCTCTCTCTCTCTCTCTCCACTCTCTCTCTCTCTCTCTCTCACACACACACACACCCACACACACACACACTCTCTCTCACACTCACACACCCACACACACACACACCACACTCACAGACCAGCCGAGCATGGAGGGAAGGAGAGGTAATACTCTCACACACACACACACACCACACTCTCTCTCTCTCTCTCGCTCTACTCTCACCCACACCACACACCCCTCTCTCTACACACCCTCTCAACCACAACACACACACACACCCTCTTCTCTCTCTCTCTCTCACACACACACACACACTCACACACACACACATACAAACACACCTCTCTCTCTCACACACACACCACACACTCTCTCTCACACTCACACACACACACACACCACACTCTCTCTCTCTCTCTCTCACTCACACACACTCTCACACGCACACGCACACACACTATAACACACTCTCTCTCTCTCACACACACACACACACACTCTCTCTCACACTCACAAACACACACAATCACACACTCTCTCCTCTCACGCACACACACACACTCACCGAACAGCCAAGCATGGGGTAAGAGAGGTAAATTCTCACACACACACAGACACTCCATCTCTCTCTCTCTCTCTCACACACAACACACACACACGCTCTCTCACCATACCACACTCTCTCCCACACCCACACACACACTCTCTCTCTCACGCACGCACACACACGCTCACAGAACAAGCCCGATGCATAGAGGGAAGGAAAGTGTAAGATCGTCACACGCACACAGCACACAGACACCCACCACACACACACCCGCCTCTCTCTGCTCGCTCACACACAACAAAGACACCCCACACACACACACACATCTCTCTCTCTCTCTCTCTCTTTCACACACACACACTCTCTCTCTCTCCTCTCACCACACACACACACTCTCTCTCTCTCATCCTTCTCTCTCTCTCTCACACACACACAAACTCTCTCTCTCTCTCTCACACACACACACACCACTCTCTCTCTCTCTCTCACACACACACACCCACACCCTCTCTCTCTCCTCTCCTCACACACACACACACACTCACACCACACACTAACACACACACTCCTCTCTCTCACACACACACACACCTCTCACACTCACACACACACACACACACACTCTCTCTCTCTCTCTCACACACACACACACCACCGCAACAGAACAGCCGAGCATGGAGGGAAGGAGAGGTAAGATCTCACACACACACACACACACACTCTCTCTCTCTCTCTCTCTCACACACACACACACACATACACACTCTCTCTCTCTCTCTCACACACACACACACACACACACACACACCTCTTCTCTTAATCTCGCTCTCATCCCACACTCTCTCTCACAACCCACCACTCACACACACACACACACACAGTAAGTCGTTTAGAGGAAATCAGCCTCCTCCTCATCATCATCGTCTAATGCACCTGCTGCATGTCACACTCATGATCTGCAGACGCCTGCTGTTCATTATGACTGCGCTTCTGGAGTTTAGAGGGAGTCCACTGTAAAAAATAAATAGTTGAGAAAATGTAAAAAAATAAATAAATAAGGCAACTTGATGCTGTAAGACTTTTGAATTGTCTCAAGAATAGTTTTTTAGTTCCTTTCAGTAAAGATACTTTGTTTAGCCAACATAATTTTTTTTTTGTTCATGCAAAGCTGATTGTCTTATGTTGGTAATAGAAAAAATGTTGTCACTGCAACTGAAACAGCAATCACTGTTGTTGAGGTAATTTAGTTTTTTCCTGGATGAAAAAAAGAATGTGTTCATGTTTTTTTAATGTTTATCTACGAATGACAGTCTGGGAAATGTAATTGAAACTTTAATGGATAACTTAGTCTAATATGTCGACAGCATTGTCTTTGTTTATAAAACATCTTACATGCCTAAATATCCAAAACAATGGATTTAAATGGTTGAACATACTCTATGCCTTTAAAACCTCAAGAATGGTGGCAATCAACAAATGTTTAAAAGTTTAGCTCTTTACATCGCAGCACAACAAATAACTAACAATAATGTCGATAACAATAATTTTTTTTAAAATGAATTCAGCAAACAGCAAAACAATAATCCTATAACAAAAAAAAAAAAAAAAAAAAAAAAAAAAAAAAAAACAAAAAAAAAAAAACAAAAAAAAAAAAAAAAAAAAAAAAAAAAAAACAAAAAAAAAAACAAAGAGAAAAAAAAAAAAAAAAAAAAAACGCTAATTTATTCATGCTGCAATGCATGCTGGGAACTCACAAAGCCTTAACATTTCGGCAATATGAAATTCTTTGTTGACTAGTTGGGGCAATTCTATTGGTCTGACAAGGGTTTTTATGTAGTTTCAAGAAAATGGCATTTTTTAGTATTTGAGACTCAAAAGGTTTTCAAAAACTGTAAAATATGCAGTTGCATTTTTTACAGAGTAACGGAATACATGTAACGGCGTTAAGTAATCGGGATGCAAAAAACTGGTAACTGTAATTCGTTACAGTTATGTCAAAAAGCAACGTAATCAGATTACAGTTATATTTTGTAAAAAATGGGAACTATTATCAGGATTACAATGGTTTCATTTTAGTAAGGAATAATTGACGACGGGCTGTTGAATTATTAGAAAATGAATGATCCGGTTGGTTATTTTCCTTTAAGGGACTGAAATAATTTAGCGAAGTGATATGGACGTGTAACACCATGAGGAAGCAGAATATCCGATGACCACAGGAGCAAGTCCTCTTCTTTCATTACAATAGAACATTTTGCTCAAACCTGTGAGTTTGAACTGAATGCACATTTAGTCTTTCATCAGATATGCCGAATGCTGCCAACAGACTAACTGCAATACTTCACGGGATTAAACTTTGCAGGCATTTTAAATTGTTTAATGTTTGTTTAATGTTAACATAACAGTGCATCTATGCTTAAAATGTTCAAATTTGTATTCTGTATTTTTTCTGTTGCGGAAACATTTCTGTTGTGTTCTGGTTTCATATGAGCAGAGCATTTAGTTACAGCATAGATGGCATTTTCTTAAATATATGATATTGTGCATCAGATTATATTTTGCATCATATCCATAATAAATATAAGTATCAGTGTATCTCTCTCTCTCGTATGATGGAGTGACGGAGAGTTTGGACCCTTAGAGCTGATGAAATCTGCTGTTAACGCTTCTCTGTCTCTCTTGTGTGTCTCTGCAGATGGGAATGACACTCACATACGACCCTGCCGTCATGCAGAACGGGTACATCTCTCTCACACACACACACACACACGCACACACACTCACACACACACACACAGAGGAGGAAAGAGCGTCTCTCCCAGTGTGTTTTGCTCGCAGGAAATCCCTCATTTCCTGTTTCCTGTGTCTGTCTCCTAATAAAACATCCTGTATGATAAGAAATCAGAACAACACAGCTCTGATTATTTACAGTCTCATCACAGCGCCACCTACAGGACACACACACACACACACACACACTCACACACACACACACTGTCATGGGTGCTGGAAACGCATAATTTAAACATGCACTCAGTCATTTAATGTTGAATATATTAGTGGTCTGTATGTAATTATAGAAATACATCATAAACAGTTTTGTTTGTCACCCTTGATTCATTTATTCCACAAGAAAGTGACAAAAATAAAAAAAAATTTACATAACTTTTTTGGTAAATACAACTTTTATTTATTAAATCACAGTGACTGAAATAAAAACATATGACCAAAGTCTTCATCTGATCTCATTTGAATGGACGTCATCTTAAACCGATCTGACAAATTTAATATTCAATTGATTCTTTTTAAAAGAAAAAAAAAAATGTTTTTCAATCAAATATAATATGCATGAATGTAAATTATAATTTATAATTTTTTTTCAAATTCATAACTTATTCATATCTGCAGTTGTTTTACATTCATTATTAATGTTGAATTATAAACATTAAACATTATTTACATCAAATTTTAATTATTATTATGTAATTATGTATACAATATATATACAGTATATATAGCTCTTTCGTTTTATCTCTTTTAAAGTGTAATGGATGGAAAAATTAATACTATCAACATTTCCTCACCCTCATGTCATTCAGAGATGTTTTTAGTTTTATATTTTCTATTTTCATTTTAATTTGAGTGTTTAGTAACTTGTTAGTAATTTGTATTTTTATCTATTTAGTCTTTTTCAGATATTTTTGTATCGTTTTGATTTAAATTTACAAAGTTTTACTATTTAGTAGTAAGTGTCAGAAACTAGACCGGGAAGAAGGAGAAGACGGGGAAAAGGTAGTGAAATGTAAGTTTTTTTAATATATATATATATTTTATTTCGGTTAAAATAAATGGTTTTATTTATTTCAAGTAATGTTTTAGTTAACTATAATCACCCTGCTTGTGTGTATGTATATACTGTATCAGTTATGAATATCAGTAATATGTAAACTCTGTCTCTGTGTAGGTTCTACTCTTCTCCGTACAGCATCACTGCTAACCGGATGATCGCCCAAGCGTCCATCACTCCGTTCATAACCGCGTCAACCATATCTGCATATCAGGTTTGTGTGTGTGTGTGTGTGTCTGTTTTGTGTGTGTGTGTGTGTACCTGTTTTTTCTATTCTGGTGGGGACTTAAAAATGAATACACACAGACTCATGGGGACTAGTGTCATGGTGGGGACCTAAATTGTGGTCCCCACAGGTAAACAAGCTAATAAATCACATAGAATAAAGTTTTTTGAAAATCTAAAAATGCAGAAAGTTTCCTGTGAGGGGTAGGTTTAGGTGTAGGGTTGGTGTAGGGCAATAGAATCTATGATCTGTACAGTAGAAAAACCATTACGCCTATGAAGAGTCCCCACGAGGATAGCAAACCAGACGTGTGTGTGTGTGTGTGTGTGTGTGTGAGTGATCCATCACTTGAGATTGATTTATCCGCTCCAAGTAGCAGAGGATCAGAGCACAGAGGTCTTCTGTTACACACCCCTTGGACCAGTACCACCAAGGCACCGATAAACACCACAATATGAAGCCCTTTTCTGTGGCTGTGCATGAAAATGTCTGTGCAGATATGAATATGTTTGTACTCTACCTCTAATAGGGTTCTAGGTCAGTGTATATGTGACTGAATTGCTGCAGTTCAATTTGCTTTTGCATTTTCAGTCATCAACTTTTTATATTTTGTGAATGGTTTTAATGCTAATTTTTAGATGCAAGAATTCAGAAAACACAAATCACACATTCTTGAGTGATTTTTTTTGTTTTGTTTAATTTCATTTACATTTATTTCCATAGCATATTTAAAACAACTCATTGAACAAAAGGCTTCACACTGTAAAACAATTGAAAAAAACAACAGAAAAATGTAAGAAATGTAAATGATTATTAATAAATTAAATTATATGTTCTACTTTAGCATCGAGATACTGTTGCAATTTTTTTCATATTTTGATTTCATTGTTATTTTTATAATTTCAGTTTCCATTTTAATTTTAGTTACTATATATTATTTATTAATTCGTTTTTTGTAAATATGTCTATATAGTTTTTATTAATTTTATTTATTCAGTACATCAAGGTAAACTAAATTAAAATGGGAAATATTGCTACTAGCTGAAATAGTTATTTCAGTTAATGTTTATTTCAAGCAACAGGAATGTATCTGTGTGTTTGTAGTTTTATTTAGCTAAAACAACCCTTTAACATGCTGTTTGTGGACAGTGTTTATGGTTTATGAATGCTGGATGAAGCTGTTTGTTGTTCCTCACAGGTTCAGAGCTCAGCGTGGATGCCGCCGCAGCAGTTTTTGATGCAGCCGACAGTAAGTGACCTCTGACCCCTGACCTTCCCTGTTTCTATGACTGGTTACAAACACAAGCCTAGCAGAAACAGCTTCTTTAATTGCAAGCATTAGCGAGGCTATATTATAATGAAAAACTATGACTGTGGAAAAATGTTTCTTGCTCAGTCTGACTGATTCTCAGAAGACACGAATTGCTATAAATGCTAAAAGTTTCACAGAGTTTAACAGAGGCATTGTGCGACAATATTTCAGTAAGCTCAAAAGAAAACGGCCTGTTATAAGTGTGTTTTATGCAGTGGGCATCGGATAAGTGTGCAGCTTTCTGAGAGCATGTGTAGTTTTAGACATGAAGGTTGTTTCTGTGTTTCATATGAGTTAGTTAGACACAATCGCAGCAACACACACTCTCTGATGATTCAGTCTTATTCTCATATGAACTCCTAGAGCATGTTCCTCATGCTGTTTCTCGAGTGTTTGCCATGTTAAAGTCATTGATTGAGTTCAGCACTGAAATGAAACCAGACAGACAGATCGGCCGCACAATATGGAATCAGCCAACCATAACCCACGGTTATATGACATTCACTAAATCAATATCACTGAGCTGAAGTTTCATTTATTTTTACACAACACAAACTCATCAACTTGACCGTAGCACTTTCTGGTGACCAGGTTCATGTGAACATAGGACGTCCTTCTTTATTTCTACAGGAAGAACACAATGTTATCAATGTGAAAAAGAAAAAAAAGGACACTGCAAATCATGAGTATCTTTATCTGGTCTTAACTGGAAAACAAGACAAAAAAGACTGATCAAGAACTTAATTTTTTGCAGTGAGTAAATAAGTAGATGCTAAATATGTGTATGTTTTCTGCCTCTGTGTGTGTGTGTGTGTGTGTGTGTGTTGTGTGTGTGTGTAGGGAGCGGTCCTCAGTCCAGCTCTAGATCACAGTGCTGCATCAGCGGCCATAATGACTCCACTAACACAACAGATGAGTCAGCTGACACTGGGATCTTCTGCTAATGTGAGTGTATATGTGGGTTGTGTCTGCTCTCATCTCACATTTACTGAACACGAGACGTCACAAAAACATCAACTGTGTTTGGTCACTGTAGTGTGTGGTCAGATGGTACAAATGGTTTTTGGTCAGAATAATATATATCAGACTTAATACTAGACTATTTACCAGAATATGTACCGGACGGAAAAAAAAAAAGACTCTATACCAGAATATATACCGGACTATATACTCAACTATGTAATGGACTAAAAGGCAGACTATATACCAGACTATATACTGAACTATATTCTAGAATATATAACAGACTATACACTGATCTGTATACCGGACTATATACTGATCTGTATACCAGACTATATACTGAAATATATACCAGCCTATATAACAGACTATATACTGAAATATACCTAGCTACAAAAAAAAAATATAACAGACTATATACTGATCTATATACCAGACTATATAACAGACTATATACTGATCTATATACCAGACTATATAACAGACTATATACTGATCTATATACCAGACTATATAACAGACTATATACTGATCTATATACCAGACTATATAACAGACTATATACTGATCTATATACCGGACTATATAACAGACTATATACTGATCTATATACCAGACTATATACTGAAATATATACCAGCCTATATAACAGACTATATACTGAAATATAAACCAGCCTATATAACAGACTATATACTGATCTATATACCGGACTATATAACAGACTATATACTGATCTATATACCAGACTATATAACAGACTATATACTGATCTATATACCGGACTATATAACAGACTATATACTGAACTATATAACAGACTATATACTGATCTATATACCGGACTATATACTGAAATATATACCAGCCTATATAACAGACTATATACTGAAATATAAACCAGCCTATATAACAGACTATATACTGATCTATATACCGGACTATATAACAGACTATATATTGAACTATATCCTTGAATATATAACAGACTATATACTGATCTATATACCAGACTATATACTGAAATATATACCAGCCTATATAACAGACTATATACTGAAATATAAACCAGCCTATATAACAGACTATATACTGATCTATATACCAGACTATATAACAGACTATATACTGATCTATATACCAGACTATATACTGAAATATATACCAGCCTATATAACAGACTATATACTGAAATATAAACCAGCCTATACTGATCTATATACCAGACTATATAACAGACTATATACTGATCTATATACCAGACTATATAACAGACTATATACTGATCTATATACTAGACTATATAACAGACTATATACTGATCTATATACCGGACTATATAACAGACTATATACTGAGCTATATACCAGACTATGTAACAGAGTGTATACTGGACTATATAACAGACTATATACTGAGCTATACATAATCATATATAACATACTATATACTGGTCTATATACTGAACTATATAACAGACTATATACTGATCTATATACCGGACTATATAACAGACTATATACAGAAATATATACCAGACTATATAACAGACTATATACTGATCTATATACCGGACTATATAACAGACTATATACTGATCTATATACCGGACTATATAACAGACTATATACTGATCTATATACTAGACTATATAACAGACTATATACTGATCTATATACCGGACTATATAACAGACTATATATTGAACTATATTCTTGAATATATAACAGACTATATACTGATCTATATACCAGACTATATACTGAACTATATTCTAGAATATATAACAGACTATACACTGATCTGTATACCGGACTATATACCGACCTATATATTGAACTATAGGCTTGAATAATATCACAGAGTAATACTGACTATATCCCGACTGTATAACAGACTATAATTGAACAACTATATTCTTGAATATATAACACCTATAACTAATCTATATACCGACACAACATATAACAGACTAACATACTGATCTATATAACCGGACATGAACATACTATATACTGATCTATATACCCGACTATTAACAACTAGACGGAAAGATAAACCCACCTATATAACAGACTATATACTGCTCTCTATACCGGACTATATAAACAGACTAATACTGACATAATAAACCAGCCTATATAACAGACATATTCTGATCTATATAACCGACTATAAACAGACTATAACGATCTATATACCAGACTATTAACATACTGTATAGACTGAAATATATACCAGCCTATATAAAGACTATATACTGAGCTATATACCTGACTATCATAAAACAGACTATATACTTAGCTATATACCAGACTATATAACAGATACTGTATACTGAAATATATCCCGCCTATATAACATACTATATACTGATCTATATACGCGGGACTATATAACAGACTATATATTGACTATATCCTTGAATATAAAACATACCTTATAGTGAACTATATACTCCGACTGTATAAACCGTCCTATATAACAGAATGACATAAGGAATCTGTATACTAATATGGTACTAGTATACTATATCCAAGTAAAATACGAACAATAACTGGCTATATAACATACGATATACTGAACTATGTACTCAAACTCTATTGGACTAAAAACAGAATGCATACCAGACTAAACCTGACTCTATACCAGATTAAAACCTGACTATATACTGAACTAAAAACACAGCTACATACCAGACTATATACCTGCCTGTATTCTAGATCTGACTATACTGTAATATATACCAACTAAAGTCGACTACATTCTATATATATAAATATATATATATATATAACATGCTATATCCCAACTAGACACCAAACTGTATGCTGGACTAAAAATCCAACTATATATCAGACTAAACCTGACTATGTACCAAATTAAAACCTATATACCAGACTCTATATCAGACTATACACCGCCTTATATTCTAGACTAAGTACTCAAATATATACCAACTATATCAACTATATACAACTACGTACTCGAGTATATACCCAACTATATGCAAGATTATACTGTATACCAGACTACAACTATGGCTATATACTCAACTATATACCGGACAGTATACCGGATTGGCTCACATGTCTGTAAGCTGTGAGAAAAGAAAATGTACTTCACAGTGATTTTTTAGAAATAGTTCATAGTGTTTAGGGTTAATACTGAAGGTATTTGTGGGTGTTGTGTGTGTGTGTGGTACAAGATCATTTGGAAACTGTTCACGTATCCCGTCTCAAGACACCCTGCCGAACCCTCTCTGTCATCAAACACACACCATCTGCCCTGTCTGTGTAAGTGTGAGAACAAACTGCAACACACACTTTCCTTTCAGACAACAAACGGCATCTGAGACTCTCAGTTTTAACGTTCTTTTCAGTATGTCAGATGTAAAATGCTGATGAGCCCAGCACTCTATAGAAATGCTCACTTGAATGTTTACGCATGTTCACTACAGGACTTGAATGAAAGCAGTTCATGTATGTTATGACTGTATGCCGGACTGTATTCTAGACTACATGCTGGACTGTATACCAGACTATATACTGCGTTATATACAAGGGCCATAACCACCAGAAGACATTAGGGACAAGCCCTCCCCCCCCCCCCCCCCCCCCAATAAGTAAAAATGGCCGATCTGCACTGCACAATCTCTGTGTGCGATGGACGTGTGTGTGTGTGTGTGTGTGTGTGCATCAATGAAAGCACCACATCACTATAAAACAGTGATTAAACTGACTTGGAACTTGCCCCTATTATGCTATTTGAAATGTTTATAATTTGGTTTTGGGAGATTTCCCCACCAACAGGTTTACATGCATGCAAGGTCAAAAACCACTTTCATTTTCTTATAACATGCGTGTAAAGTTACCTTATTTCTCAACGACTCTTAACGATTTGTTCGAAGATTCCTCTTTCCGAACCCCTCCTTTGCATAATGTTACTCTGCTCTGATTGGTCCAATGACCCAGTCTGTTGTGATTGGTCTACTGCGTACAGCGCATGTCTAAAACAGAACGCCCATCACCAGTACTGGAATATGGCTTATCAATAATACATCCTATTATAATAATAATAGTGCTCCACTCTGTTCTAATAAGAAAGAATCAGAGGGGAAAAAGTTGTTTTACACTTACTTAGTAAAGACCCAAACAATAATGGTATACTGTATGTGTTAGCCGAACACAGATGTAGAGTACTGATAAAGCACTGCAGTTTGTAAACCAACGTATTGCTCCATCCTTTATCATGACTGCAAGTAATAAGAACGACAGACGTTCTGTATTAATCGACACGTTTCTAGACAATAGCAGGCCCACAGCTGAGTCAGCCGGAGACCTACAGCTGCAGTGTTTACACAACACACAAAACGACATATTTTGCACACTCGACAGAACATTCAAGCAACAATTATTAATATCATACTTACAGGTTGTGATTCGGAGGAGCAAACTGTTCCAAACAAACTGGGCACTGACCGATCTTTCAAAGACAAGCTTACGAATCCCGCGTTGAACTCGTGGAGAAGCAGTCGTCAGTGAAATGACAGAAACACTGCTAAAAGTTGTGATTATACTGCTGTTGTCTCTTAGTAAAGATTTTAACCACTGATTCTTCACAGCCTCAACCTTTGGAAGTGATAATAAACTGAATTCACTTTCACAGCGCAGAGCACGGCGTCTTCTCGACATTCTGTTATCCACACGAACCAGCTACAGCTTTTGAGGGTTGTTTCCGCGGGATGTCCTCGCAGAACCTTTAGAACGTTTTTTAGAGACGCACTTTCAGCTTTACAACTTTGCAGACTGTTTACATTCATTTAGAGCTGTGTTACACACTGCATGAAAGGTCATTTTCAAAAATCCATAATAATAGGGGCACTTTAAACGGTTTTAACCCTAAAAATGGCAAGAGACCCATAATAGGCATCAGAATTAATTGGGCATCATCTTATTAGGAACAAATAATATAACTTGAGAACTTGATAATTTTTTTTCACAACTGCCTTTTAAATTTTGAATTTTATGTCCACAGGATCTTTGCCAGTTTTAGGGTTAATGCACACCTGAATATATATGCATGTGTGTGTCTGTGTGTTTATCCTGTAAGTTTTTTCCCTCCAATGTTCAAGACATGGTTACAGCCTTGTTATATACTATAGATACCTGGGACTATGTGTGTGTGTGTTGTGTGTGTGTGTGTGTGTGTGTGTGTGTGTTTGTGTGTGTGTGTGTGTGTGTATGTGTGGTGTGTGTGTGTGCGTGCGTGTGTGTGTGTGTGTGTGTGTTGTGTGTGGGTGTGTGTGTTGTGTGTGTGTGTTTGTGAACCATCCATACCACACACACACACACTCACACGCAGGACAGCGTGATCTGCGGCTCTCGATCAGTCGGCGCCCTCTGCAGTGCAGCGAGAGAACTGCATGTGTGTGTTATCTAGTGCTGATCTGTGTGTGTTTGTGTTTCAGTATATAACGGCTCCGGCTCCTGTGGCCCCTATGCAAGGAACATTCATCCATCAGTTAACGCCAGGCCCTCCGTCAACACTTCCTGTAGAGGTAAGTCATGCATATTTCATGCGTTTTATAAATACTAGGGCTGCACAATTTAGGCAAAAGATTGTTGTATGTCAATATGATGATGATAATAATAAGTGTAGTAACAGAAGTTCCTCTACAGACGGTGGCTCCCTCTTCACAGGACGTCCATTTAACACAGCAACAGATCGCCATGGAAACCAGTGACTATATTCAACCCTGCTCCTACCAGTCCAAGTGCGCACTACGTCCTGTGCACTGCACCCTACATACTTCACATCTACCTACAGTCAACTTCACAAACAAGGACAAAACCAACTCATTCCATTCACCTCACAACCTGATGACCTTATAGTAGGCCTTAAATAAATAGTATATATTTATCAATTAATTCATTAATTTAATCCACCATTCGACCTGAAGCCTTTACTCCTTTTTATTTGGTATTTATTTATTTAATTAATTATTTTATTTTATTTTTTGTCAAAACTAAAATAAAATGAACAGTTGTTAATGACGAGTTAATGCATTGGTAATCATTAATATAGGGTTAAAATATTACGCTAACTGTTTTTTTTATATTTATATATTTTTTATATTTTATTTGAAATTAACACTAATAGTAATATTAGTAAATAAATCTATATTTATATTAACAAATTAATTTATGCACGTTACAACGGATGACCTTTCAGGCCTTTTATATTTTTTAATAGTCAGAACTGAAATAAAATCGTTAGCATTAGCTACTGAGGTCCATTTATGCATTTGAATATAGGATTAAAAATATACTATAAAGTACTTAAAGATAGTAAACTTGAAATGTTACAGAATGTTACTATTGTAAACATTATATAGAAAATTAACATTAATAATATATTAATAAATGCGATATTACATTATTAATTATTTAATGCTGACCTTACAGGCCTTATACGGTGGGTGTGTGTTTGTGTGTGTGTGTGTCGTGTGTGTGGGTGTGTGTGTGTGTGTGTGTGTGGTGAGTGTAGTGTGGTGGTGATAGTGCATGCAGCGAGAGAGTGTGAGCGAGCGATAGTGAGCGAGTGAGGTGTGTGTGTGTGTGTGTGGTTAGATGCGTGCGAGCGAGTGAGTGAGTGAGTGAGTGAATGAATGAATGAGAGTGTGTGTGTGTGTGTGTGTTTGAGTGAGTGTGTGTGTGTTTGAGTGAGTGAGTGGTGAGTGTGTGTGTGTGTGTGTGTGTGAGTGAGCGTGTGTGAGAGTGAGGAGTGTGTGTGTGTGGTGTGTAGTGTGTGTGTGAGTGTGTGTGTGTCACTGTGAGTGTGTGTCTTTGTGTGTGTGAGTGTGAGTGTGTGAGAATGTGTGTGTGTGTGTGTGTGTGAGTGAGTGATTGTGTGTGTGAGTGAGTGAGTGAGTGGTGAGTGTGTGTGTGTGTGATTGAGCGTGTGGTGGTGAGTGAGGTGTGTGTGGTGTGTGTGAGTGAGTGTGTGAGTGAGTGATTGTGTGTGTGTGTGTTGTGAGTGAGTGAGTGAGTGAGTGTGTGTTTTTGTGTGTGTGTGTGTTTTGTGTGTGTGAGTGAGTGAGTGAGTGTGTGTGTGTGAGTGAGTGTGTTTGTTTGTGTGTGTGTTTGTGTTTGTGTGTGAGTGAGTGTGTGTTTGTGTGTGTGTGTGAGTGAGGGTGTGAGAGTGAGTGAGTGAGTGAGTGAGTGAGTGAGTGAGTGTATGTGTGTTGTGTGTTGGAAGTGGTGAGTGCGTGCGTGATGAGTGAGTGTGTGTTTGTTGTGTGTGTGTGTGTGTGTTAGTGTGTGTGTTATAGTGTGTGTTAGTGTGTGAGTGAGCGTGTGTGAGTGAGAGTGAGTGTGTGCGTGAGTGAGTGGTGTGTTGGATTGAGCGTTATGAGTGTGTGTGTGTTGTTGTGGTGTTAGTGAGTGAGTGAGTGAGTGTGTGTGTTATGTTTGGTGAAAGTGTTGAGTGAGTGTTTGTGTGTGTCGTGAGCGTGTGTGATGAGTGAGGAGTGAGTGGAGATGTGTGTGTTTGTGTGTGTGTGGTGTTTGTGTGTGTGTGTGTGTGTTGTGTGTGAGTGAGGAGTGAGTGAGTGTGAGTGCGTGAGTGAGTGTGTGTGTGTGTGTGAAGTGACGTGAGTGAGTGAGTGTGTGTGTTGTGTGTGAGTGAGCGTGTGTGAGTGAGTGAGTGTGTTTGTGTGTGTGTGAGTGAGCGTGTGTGTGTGTGTGTGTGTCTGAGTGTGTGTGTGTGAGTGAGTGAGTGAGTGTTTGAGTTTGTGTGTGAGGTGTGAGTGAGTGATTGTGTGTGTGTGAGTGAGTGAGTGTTACAGATGTGTGTGTGTGTGTGTGTGTTTGGGAGTGAGTGTGTGTGTGTGTGTGTGTGAGTGTGAGTGAGTGTGTGTGTGTGTGGAGTGAGTGAGTGAGTGAGTGAGTTGAGTGAGTGAGTAAGAGAGAGTGTGTGTGGTGATGAGCTGGTTTAGTGATGATTGATTGGTGAGTGAGTGTGTGTGGTTAGCGTTTTGTGATTATGCTGAGGAGTGAGTGAGTGAGTGTGTTGTGTTTGTGATGTGATTGTGGCGTGTGTGAGTGAGTGAGGTGAGGAGTGAGTGCGTTGTGTGTGTGAGTTGCGTGTGTGTGTGTTGGTTTTTGTGTGTGTGTGTGTGTGTGTGTGTGAGTGAGCGTGAGTGGGTGAGTGAGTGTGTGTGTGTGTGTGTGTGTGTGTGTGTGAGTGAGTGAGTTGAGTGAGTGAGTGTGTGTGTGGTTCAATAAATGCTGTAAACATATTGTTTTTTAATGCATTCATATGAATGTTGTAATATATTTTATTAATATATTAATAAATGCTGCAAACATATTGTTCATTGTTAGTTCACAATACCTGTTCATAATACCTAATGCAAAACTAACAGATACAAGCATTATTGTTTCATTTAGTTAATTTAGTTTACAAAGTTTAATTTAGTTTCGTTTGAGCACTGTAGAGGCATTTCTATCTCAGTGTGATGAATGATGATTTTGTGTGTTGTTCTCAGATAGCATCCTGAAGAGGTGAATGTACGTCAGCGTTGCCTTCTGATGGAGATCAGACGCTCTGCACTGAAAATACAGACACACGATGAACATCCAGGTGACCTCGGCACCAAAAACACTGACTTCTTTCCCAGCTGGACTGAAGGACCCCGCAGGGCCGCCTCATGAGCTTTATTTCATGATTTTTTATGTCTGTTGGACTGAATCTTCTTCAGAGAGTTCATAAATATGAAAACACTGCGTGGATATATAAATGATTAGAAGAACATGGATGATCTTCCGCAGATATTAAGATATCACATTCTGTTGATTTTCTTCTGTCAAATGTTGGTTTTATAGGAATTTACACAAATCTCAGTTGCCTTAATTTTGAATAATTAATATCTGGTATCATGTGTAAATCATGACGGGACTGAATCCTGACTTCACCTTTTCTTCACTTGAAGAATAATAATTATAATTTTCCTGAATGGATTGCATTTTATCGAACATTAATTTTCACAAAGAGGGAAAAACAGTACAGCAGTTTGCTGCAATTGATAAACATGCTTTTTTATTTTTAATTGTTTTTATATATACATTTTGATTTGTTTACACATTAGATTTGCTGCTGAAGCTTAATTTTAAAATTAACTTTATTTTAGCTTGCTTTGCCTCATACGTTAGATTTTTTTATATAAATATATCTTTCATTATTGATATTATACTTGCTTTTAAACCTTAATTTTTTTATTAAATTAAAGCCTGCTTTGTAATAATAATCTGATTGTTTTTAATTTAATCATTTATTTATTTTAATTTCACAGTTTTATGATTTAATTATTTTTAGTAAGATTTTTTTGTTTTCATTTAAAATCATGTATTTCTGATTTATTCTGCTAGTTTTTATTTTTAATTTTTAAATGTTAAATTTACCTATTTTAATTTTACATTAAGATCTAATTTGATCCACTTAAACATTACATTTGCTGCTGAACCTTTATTTAAATTAACTTAACATCACAAATAATTCAAAAATAACTTAAAAAGCTAAATGAAAGCAAAAGCATGGATGAAGGATGTGAGATGTTGAACTCAATCAGTCTGAAGCAATAGAAGTAGTTCCTGTAGCTTTGTGTAGCTGAGAATGAATGGCGTTCGTTTCTAAACCAAAGAGGAAACTTTCTCAAGATCTTTTGCTCTTAATATGTTCATGTTGTTTCTACAGCTGCTATTGTTGTTTTATTATTATTGTGTTGTTGTTGTTATTATAATTCTATTACTTTTATTGTGTTAAGCAGTTGATTATTGATCATCTCTTTATGTACTCTCATGAGCAAGATCCACAGAGTCCAGAAAGTGCATTTGAACAGTAAAGGAGGAATCTGATCAGCTGATGTTCATGCTTCATCTTCTCTGTGAGGAAGAGCTCCTGATACGCTGGTGTTGGGTCTGGGATTGGTGTGAGCGATGACTGAGATGAGAAACATTTAACTCTTTAAACCAGAGATTCAAAAACATTTTGTCAGCCGAACCCCTTTGACCTTAAAGAATTGCTCAGAGAATATAAATGAGTATTTCAATAGTTTAACAACACATCCGCATTAACACAGTTCTATGATGTTGGTTAATGGCCACATGAACATGATGCCGGTAATCCCCAAACAATCAATCTCTTTTTTTAGGAAGCGTCCTTTTGAATTATTTTTTTTTTTATTTTAATTATGTATTTTAATTTAGCCTTTTTATGATTTAATTAATTTTTAGTAAGTGTTTTTTGTTTTTATTTTATCTTTATTTTAATTTGCATTTTTATGATTTAATTAACTTTTCCTAAGTGTTTTTATTTTATTTTAATCAGTTATTGATTTTAATTTATGATTTATGCTATTATTTTTTAAGGAAGTGTTTTTTTATTTTATTTATTTTTAATCATAATTTAATTTAAATGGTTGTCCATATTTTATTTAAGTTTAAAACTTGTATTTTGTGTATTTTTATCATTTAATTCCTTATGGTATTTATTACATAAGATTTAGTATCTTAATTTTAAGTAAAATTTATTTCAGTTTTTACTTTTTGTGTTTATTTTTAACATAATTTTTTATTTTTTAAATTTTGTTTAATTTTATAAAACGTGTTTTAATTTGTTATTTTAATTATTTTTTTACCCTTTTGATTATTTTGATTCATGTTCAGTGTTTTGTTTTTATTGTTTTCATTTAAATTTCTTTATTTGACATCTTTATGATTTATTTTTATTTTTGATCTTAAAATATTTAACATTTTTATGATTTAATGAATTGTGTCTTAATGTGTTACTACACACCCAAAAGTATGTTCTTTCCCAACGTCAGTGAAGTACACACTTGTAGGTTATAGTAGAATTAGAATTAGTGATTTGGGACGCAGCCGCATGTGAAGTTCTGTGTTCTACAAGAAACCATTGAGAACAGTTTAGCATGAGATGCATCAACATGAGACGCTCAGAAGAGGAGTGACGCCGCGTTTATCCGCAGTGAGAACGTTTTATAGTTCTACAGGATCTTCTCTTATGCTGATGATACACTGGGAAACTTTTTGAGCAATTTTGCCAGTTTTGTTGCTTGGGCACTTTCCCATTGAGAAACACATTTCTATCTGGATACTTTAGATAGGTCATGGGCCCTGTGTCTCACCTGGATGCCACATTGACGGCAACATTGCTCAAAAAGTTGCCCCTTGTATCATCAGCCTTAAGG
>JADLZN010009211.1:82329-99829 GCA_018155175.1 Sinocyclocheilus anophthalmus
GGTGGGGTAGTTCGGTCTTTCTGTTTGTTGCCTTTGTGGCAAAGCATTAGTCTGTGGCCTGAAGTCAGCAGACCCACCTCTTTTCTGCTTTTTATCCCACTGCTTTTCCCTACAAGCGTTAGCGAAATGTCCCGCAATGCCACAATAATAACAAGACTTTCGACCCTGCTGCCTGATTTGAACATGCTTTGACAACAGTATTAAGCAGCATCATCGCTGTAGGTTTCCCTCAGGAGGCTTCAAAAGCCCCCGCGGTGGAAAGCTCACGCAGTCTCCGAGACAAAGCGTCAACAGAAATATCTTTTATATTCGAAGTTGTCAAACGAACCAATTGTACGATTTCTTTTTTGCATGTTATTCAAAAACGTATTGATAAACAAAGGAGAATGTTGATCTAATGGGATGGCAGATTCTTCAGTCCAAGCATGATTAAATCGATTGAAAAATGCAACAGGTTTTTCGCCCGCTTTCTGTTTCGTGTTTGCAGAATGCGACAAATCTTGCTTAGCCGAAGACAATTTCACCAGAAAAGCAGTCAATTGTCTGAAAAATTCTTTTAGCTTTTCCACATCAGCCCAAAACCACGCATCATCTTCATCGTCCTCCGAATCAAATATTTGCAACGTTCGGAAAGATTTTGATTGTGACAGATCTAATGATTTATCTCCTTTTGATAAAGCACCGTGGCGAGATAGCGGCGCATCCCGTTTAGGACTCAAAACATCAACCTCTGCAATCAATTCTTCCTCTGTAATTTCCGGCGGCAGTGTTTTAGTCAAAATGAAACGATAATCACGCCCAGTCAATTGACTATACGCGGTTAAACGCTTCAATACAGACAAATATTGATGCGGACACCGTAAAGGATCTGGCAAATCTTTAGCAACCGCGACAGCATCCGACATTGCCAGCGGGGTTATTTTCGGTTATTTTAAACCCGTCTGGAATCTGAACAAATGGGTATAAATCAGTCGCAATACGTGTACAGACGATTAGGGGTTAATTTTTATTGTTCAGGCTTTCCAACAGTATCATACAGAGGCGGAGCCGAGCTGGGAGAGTCAAAATGGGACATTAGAAAAAAAAGATTTTTTATCAGCCGTTTTAACCTGATCTGGCCCTTTATACCAATAAGGTTTAATTTTTTTCCCCCCACACAGTATATGACTGTTTCATATACTCATCATCCCAAAACAGATCACCCCAGCAGTCCTGTACCATCAATTTAGCTGCCTTCATATCTTTATCCTTGAACGAGCCATCACGAGGAAACGGACCTAATTGTACTTTGCCTTCTGACCAACCAACCAAATTACTCAAATACGGTTCAGTATTAAAACCCTTTATTGTTTCTGTACATCCAATCCCTTTGCAACTCGCCAAGAATAGGTTTGGAGATCACCTGCCCCATCGGAGATCAAAGATGTATCGTCAATTTTAGTGCACTTTTCACAATTTATAAAATGGCCAAACAAAACACAAAATATATATTAATGCGGTCTTATATTAACTTTGATATTTTGGCCAAAAGAAAGCTTTCAATTCTGTATTACTCATGAAATCACTTAAGAGACCGAGAACCCTTCACGGCAAGAGTGAGCAATTATAATTTTTCACCACTACTCTATTTTCTTAAATAGATAGGTTAAACTGAAAGCTTCTCACTCTTCTTCCCACATATAAAATGCGAGGAAAACAGATTGACGCCAAATATAACACAATCAAATTGCAAACGAGAATAAATAAAATTTCTCTTACAGACAGGAAGAAAAAAAAAAACAGTTTCTTACCTGTCTTTTTAAGAAATTCAGGGAAGGACGAGCCCTTATTAACAAACGGTCCCTCTGTAATCTCTTTGCCACCTCAAAAATTCTCAGTCCCTTAAAGTATATAACGGCCGGGAAGCAAGAAAACACACATCAAATTGTATTCTCAATACTTCAATTTATTCATAGAAATAAAGATATTATATAGGCATATGTCGAGGGAAGTTTCATCCTCTTAACCAATGAGGACATGAATAACATACACGTAGGATCTTTTGCCAAGAACATGTGTTTATATAAAATAACCACATGTACAGAAAAACATGGACATATTAGGAATAGACTTTTGGCGAAGGATGCTGAACTCGCCTCACAGTTCAGCACGAACCCCTTTACCCTTGTAGTCCTAGCATTCATCTCCTTATTTGGGCATTAAAACCAAGAAAAACTAATGTATACATTTGCACATGCATACCTCACATATGAGTAAGAGATATTTAAAACATAATACAAGAGAGAGAGAGAGACAGATAGAGGAGGGCGAGTGAGAGAGGGAAGAAAAGAAAAGGAGGGGTGAAAACATCTGGAACCAATAAAGACAGAGAGTGTTTTCTAACAGAAAGAAAGTATACACAAATAGGCTACAAACCCCTTAAGAAAATTAACGTGATTTCACGATAGTAAAAGTGTAGTAACCACACTCAAAAAAAAAAAAATGCTGGGTTGTTTCAGCCCAACTTTGGGTCAAATATGGACTAACCCAACTTTTGGGTTAAAAATGTAATAAAAAAATTTACTCAACAGTTGGGTTAGTCCATATTTGACCCAAAGTTTGGTTGAAACAACCCAACATTTTTTAGAGTGTAGTTTTTTTTGTATAACGCAGTTTTACTAAATACCATGGGTTAAACTATAGTTGTGTAGCAAAAGATGTTAATTTGTGGTTACCATGGTTCAACTAGTAAAAAAAAACATAATACATTTACACCTTAAGAGGACACACGTATAGGATGAATATAGAGATTATATAGAGATTAACAGAACTGTACTCATCTAGATCAACTCTGAATAATGAAAAGAGAGATTTAGAGCCAGATTTTTGTTTATGCATGTGACAAGTAGCCTTGCCAGGATACAAATTTAAGTATATTTTCCTATATTCTCTGTTACTCAAACAATCGATCTAATCATTGTTTGATTTTCAAGGGAGAGTAGCAGTAGTAGAGTTTAGTATGACAATATCTCAATTTCGACTACTAAATTGTCCCTTGCAATAATTTTGATCAAACAATTAAATGTGTTTTGTCTGCTGTTATGCCCCCAACAATGCCAACATCAAACCTACACCCTTGTTAAATTACAAATTCAAAGCATTATTCAAGTCGATCAAACTGAAAGATGTAGATCAGCCACATGAACACAAACCATCTGTATAATGACCAAATGATGGTTTAATGTGCTGTTTGGGTCAGTAGGCTACTATCAGAGCTTGCAATGTATGATAAAACTGTCTCTTCTAAAGGTTTCTCTTTGTTTATGTGTGTGTGTGTGTGTGGGTGTGTGTGGTGTGTGCGTGTGCGGGTTGTGTGTGTGTGTGTGTGTGTGTGTGTGTGGTGTGTGTGCTGGTTATGGTCTAATGCGTCTGCCATTTATAGGATCTTGTTTGTTGTGGTGCTTGATGTGAGTTGTGTCAATGTGAGCAATAGAGGGCAGAAATGACTCTGTGTTTCGGATGTGTGTGGTTACAATTAGAGGCCAAATGTTGGAAACTTTATAATTATCTGTTGTGTGGTGTGTGTGTGTGTGTGTTGATGTGTGTGTGTGTGCTGTTGTGTGTTGATGTGTGTGTTGTGGGCTGTGTGTCTGTCTGTCTGTCTGTCTTTCTGTCAGTCTGTCTTGTCTGTGTCTGTCTGTCTGTCTGTCTGTGTCTGTCTGTGTCTGTGTCTGTCTGTCTGTTGTTGTCCTCTGTGTGTGTGATGGTGTCTGTGTTTGTCTGTGTTTATGTGTGGGTGGGTGGTATGTGTGTGTTGTTCTGGGTCGTCTGTGTTCCTTGTGTAGTCTGTGTGGGTATGTGTATGTATGTCTGTGTGATGTTGTCTGTGTCTGGCTGTGTGTGTGTGTGTGTTTTCAATTTTGTATCGTTTTTCTTTTAAATTGTTTGATTTTAAATTACAGTTTTTTTATTTGGATGTTTTTATTTTAAAGTTATTTTATTTTACATTTTCATGATTAAATACATTAGATTCATTTATTTTGACTTGTTTAATTTTAAAATATTGCTAACCTATACATTTTTATAAATAGTTTTTAGTATTTAATTTTTTTTTGTGTATGTTTTTTTTTTTTACTTTTAAAATATTTTTTTAATTTTACATTTATGATTTAAGATTGTTGAGGATATCTGAAGCTGAATCGTGTTCAAACCCAGCAGAGAAACTTCACTTTCATCCCTGGATTTATTATTATTATGGTTTATTATTTCAAACCTCACAATCTCTTTTGTCTTCTTATGCTCTCTGAGGGGATTTTATGTAAATCTTCAAATCAGTATGTGTTGTGAAAGAGCTCTACACATAAAATACAGCTGACTGGATTTAATGAATGTCAGACATGTTCTCGTTTGACTCGTTTTCTGGATCACAGACAGCTCTGATCTTCAACATGAGGGTTTGCTGTGAACATTTCGTCTGGGTAACAACAGACATAAATATTGAAAATCAGAACCAGATTGTATTGCATATGTACAGTGTGTGTTTAACTCTGTCTGATTTCAGTTCATTTGGAGCTTCAGATACACAAAAACAAGACGGTAAGTCACAGATCCAAACCAGGGTTAATATAGTTTATTAGAAATTAAAACCATAAATGAGACATTCCATGTCAACTCAACCAGAGGTCCCCTGTTCAAATGTTTTCATGTCAAAGAAATACCTAAATGAAGAAGAAAGCCTAAATATTAAATGCCATGGACGAATATTTTCTGGAGTAAACCACTATTTTGTAGAGGGGGCGTCAAAATGACAATTTTCACCTGAGATTCAAAGCCAAATTACAGAGGAGTAAAAGTTATTTCAGAAAAATTGTTGTTATTATTATTAGTTATGTTATTTTTAGCCAGAGATTGGTATGTCTATTATTAAAATCTGTTGACGTTAGCGATTTTCAATGGTGACCATTCGAAAATGGGAAAAGAGCACTTTTCACATTTTTTCTCCAGAGTTTGCAGGCCTGTAACTCAAGATGTATTAAAGATATCCTAATGCCCTTTTAGATATCGGGTCATAACAAACTTTCCTGTTGATATCCTCATTTTCAAGGCCCTATAGGGTTCGGTTCCAGAGATTTTGGAATTTCAATACTGCTCCAGGAGTAAATTGCTAAATGTTATTTATTTTAATTGCTAAATTAAAATATTGGCTGTTTATTAGTACTTATAAAACATTTATTATACATGACCATATTCTACATCCCTAATCCTACCCAACACCTAAACTTAACAACTACCTTACTAACTATTAATAAGCAGCAAATTAGAAGTTTATTGATTCAAAAATCATAGTTAATGGTTTGTTAATAGCGAGAATTGAACCTTAAAATGATGTGACCTAAATAATGAACTATTGCATTCTTGAAATACCTATTTATTGCAGTTCACCACTGATTATAATGACAAAGTTCTCCATTAGTCATATAAGAGGCAGTGTTATTGGTAGATGATTGACACTTTTTAGCTGATGATTGATGTGTCTTCATCCAGATCCTGATGTTGTCTGTGTGTTTCAGCAGTACGAGGAGCAGAGAGAGAAACTGGATCCTTCTCTGATGCTGATTTTATGAAGCCGGTTCAGTGTGATTTAGGTAACGAGACACTATGTTCACTCAGATGAGTGGAAAAGGAATAAATGTAAACTTTTGAATGGAAGTCTATCACCGTTTACACAAAAATATTGGGCAGCACAACTGTTTTCAACATTGATAATAATCAGAAATGTTTCTTGAGCAGCAGATCATCATATACGAATGATTTCTGAAGATCATGTGACACTGAAGACTGGAGTAATGATGCTGACAATACCAGGCTGCACAGCACAGAATACAGTACAGTTAAACATGTAATCACATATATATTCACATAGAACACAGTTATTTTGAATTGCAATAATATTTCACAATTTTACATTATTTTTTATCAAGTAAATGCAGCCTTGGTGACTTTTGACTGTTAATTTTAAACGAAACCAGATGGGCATGTGTGTGTGTGTGTGTGTTGTGTGTGTGTGGTTGTGTGTGGGTGTCAAAAAGATGTTGTAAGCAGCTCTGTTCGGTAGGTATGGCAGAAGTGAGGAGGAATAACACTGCTCAGGTTTTCTGTAAAACATCTGTTTTTAGCTGATCTGATATTGAAACTGGATTATTATTTGTGTGTGTCAAATTTCTCAATATGGTTGCACAACATTTCCTCTGTTGTAATAATTCTCATCATTTGTTGTTTCTCTCAGCTGTCAGAACGACATGTTGAAAGAATTACAAAGACGTTACGCTGTCCAATCTATAAAAATCATCTGATACAAGCACGTTTGTATTTTAAATTTTATTTTATTTTTGTACTTTCTGTTTTCATTTTAAGTTTAAAATTTTAGTAATTCGTTTTAGTTAGTAAAAAAATATGTATACATCGTTTTTATTCATTTTTATTTCCATTTTAATTTTAGTTAAAGTTTCAGTAATTAAATAAAAAGAGAATGTTGTGGCAATATGCAAACTAATTAAAATAAATAAAAATGGCAACTAATAAAATTAATTTAAGGATTTTTAAGTTTTATTTCAGTAAAAGTTTATTTTGTGTCAAGTTACATGTTTTTTCAGTTTTTAACTTTTTTTTGTATTTTTTATTTTGTTTTTTATTTATTTTTTCCTAGGGTTTTTTTTCTTTTCTTTCTTTTTTTTAGCTAATGTGTTTTTTTAGTGTAATTCAGATGATACAGTGAAAAAACAGTGGATAAACATGTTATTTGTCGTGTATGGGTATCTATGTATTTTTTAAGATCTTGAAAACTGGTACTTGTTCCATAACATGTCTAAATCTACTATCTCTCTTCTCTTCTCTCTCTCTCTATCGCAATGAGTTTTTCTAGACATTCCA
This sequence comes from Sinocyclocheilus anophthalmus, assembly GCA_018155175.1. NCBI lineage: Eukaryota > Metazoa > Chordata > Actinopteri > Cypriniformes > Cyprinidae > Sinocyclocheilus > Sinocyclocheilus anophthalmus. The sequence goes on from JADLZN010009211.1 coordinate 89,239, forward strand.
TAACTACAGTTATGGTTTCCATGGCAGCAGACGTCAAAATACAGGAAATTTAGGATGGAGAGAGAGAGGCAGAGAGAGACACTTCAGTCACATGTTACATGAGCATGAAGATTTGTGTCTCATTACAGGTACATTTATCACAGCACACATTCACATGAACATTTGATCAAATGTTTTATAATAGTGTCTGTGAGGGGAAACACTCACATACTCAAATATTAAGAAAGAATTGAGTTTTAAACAAATTATGTGATCTGAAATGATCTCCTGATTCATAAACAGATTTAATCTACAGTCATTGAAAATCTCGTTGTGATTCAATTCAAGAAACGAGAGTGAGAGGGAACTTTTTCTCTTCATTTCTCCATCATTTCTCATTAAATCATCTACTTGGCATATATATCAAACACCATCAGATTGGTTGTTAGTGCAACTTATATTATTTGAAATGATTGCTATGAACATTTGCATTGTTCATTATGATGATGAACTGATACTGGACAGAAAACAGCCAGTGAACTGATTTTTAATTTTTAAGACGTGTTTTATAAGTTGTGCATAATATGTTGATGTTGTAGAAAAACACATTGCGATGCGTGTGGTCTTTATCAGAGGTGTGAATGAGAGCCATATGCAGGACTAATGTGTGACAAATAGTCTGGAGTCGTTTCTAACACTATTTTGAGCGTCCAGTGATTCATGATTGATGTGGACGGCAGACAGTCTGAACATCAACCACAATTAACACACAGCACCACTTTATTTAGGAAGTAGAACCATGGCAGGAGGATTGTGCTGATCTGACAGATGTTAACGCCAGGTTGGGTCATTACTAATCGCCCCGTCGTCAGGATTCAGATTGCTTTGTGGTTATTACAAAAATAGCAGTATGTAATTTTTTACTTTTTAATCTCACAGTTAGGACTTGGTGTGTCATAATTGTGATTTACCAAAGCATTTTTCAATAATGTGAAATAACTCATATTACAGTACATACTACAATAAGAGACCAGTGTGCAAAAAATGTTTGAGTATTGGCAAGTCAGTCTGTGAATGTCTTTCAAAGATCTGATGTGATAAAGCACACATCTCGCTGTTCAGAGAGCGTTTAGGGAACTTTGGTCAGTCTGCAGACAGTCGGTGTAATTTATAGATGTCTGGAGACGACAGATGATGCGTTTATAACAGCTAATGAAGCCTCTTACAGTAAAAAAAAAAAAAACAGCGACAGATTTACTGCACTTCATCTTTGCACCTGAAAACACAAGCATCAGTTCAATAACACCTCAAGACACATGATTTAAAGGAATCATTCAGAACGACAAACACTGAACTTTAAACTTTTGAACTTTTAACTGTAATGCAGTTAAACTGAAGTTTATAATCATTGCATTAAAATTATATAAAACTGCTGTTTTGCTATATTTAGAGATTTACTTTTGAGAATATGATGCCCAGAAATGCTGTCTATGTAGGATATTCACTAGGTTTTGAGAATGTGATGCCTAAAAACGTAGGAAACTCACTAGGTATTGAGACTATGATGCCTAAAAATGCTGTCTATGTAGGAACTAGAAAAAAATGTGTTTGGTAGGAAATTCATATAGGGTTTTGATGTTAGGCCCTAGAATGTTGAAATGTAGAAAAAAACGTCTCAGGTTACGTATGTAACAATGGTTCCCTGAGTAGGGAACGAGACACTGCGTCCTCTAGGGGTCGCTATAGGGAACGCCTCATCGTGACCCGTGTCTGAAGCATACGTTGAAAAAACACCAAAATAAACGTTGGCCGGCGGACAGCATGACGGTCACTACCGGTTGCGACTCTGTATAAATAGGCGCGGGGAGAACACATCATCCCTTCTTCGTCTGAACACTTGCGGTCCGAAGCATGGTAAGAAATCCAGAGGATGCATGGTCTCGTTCCTACTCCAGGGACCATGGTTACCATAAATAACTGAGAGTTCTCTTTCAAGGGATCTTCGAACTGCATCCTCTAGGGGTCGCTATGGGGAATGGTATACCCACCCCACCATGCTGAGGGGAGTGCATGCCAGAAACCATGGCGAGCACTAAGTACTAACTCTACCATAGCCATGGGAGTTACCCCTGGGACATTAAGACGGCTGTTAGTGACATTATCCCCTACGGCCAAAGGCCTAGGCTACATACCCCAAAAAACTGACATGTTAGGGCCAGACTCCTGGGCCCGGAGTAGAGCTCAAGTCTTGGATTCAGGAATAGATTCCTTTAAGGGAATAAGACCAAGAACCTAGAATCATACTAGTCTTGGCCTTTCACACAGGGGCTACCGCATGCTCTGCATATGCTGAAGGAACTGTCTCAACAGACCCCTAGTAGCAACATCCTGTTAAAAGTGGGTATCTGGAGGATACAAGGTGGAGTGGTGCCCAAGGTGGAACCGGGGCCTAACCGACTCAAAGAAAGGGCACGAAGCCACCGCGCGAAGCCCCTACCATACAGGATTTTAGAAAGAACGCAAGGTACTAGCGTGCAAACTTACCACAGTGTAGATTTTAGAAAGTGCACAGTGACTTTGCGTGCACACTTACCATAACATGGATATTAAAGATACCGTTCTAAGGGGCCCTCATGGAACTCTGAAAGAGCAGCCCATAGATGGAAATGGTGCATCCCAAAACACTATGTTTGAGAAGTCATCAACTCAATCTAAGGTATAATGCTGGAGTGGCTAGCAGTAAATCTCTAGCTGAGGGAGCAAACACCCAGCGCTTCAAATCGAGAAGGGGGCTCGGTCTACAGCATGTTCCAATGCTGGAACACTAGTTACATTACTGAGCTGGAGGGGGGACCAACACACCAGTTCTCAAACGCGAAGGGGGCTAGACCTACAGCAGCTCCACTGCTGGAACGGCTGAGCAGTAGTTACCTTAGTGAGGGAGCACAACAACCAGCTTCTCAAACGAGAGAGGGGGCTCGACATGGGGGGGCCCAAAAAGCCGATCGATAGAAAATCAGAAGGGTAGTGTGACTGCAAGCGTAGCAAAAAACTCAGCGCATCAGCAGAGGCAGAGGCAGGGCATAGTTGCTGATGATGCGGTCCAGGTGCTCTGGGAAAAACCAGGAATCAACATCTCACGTGAAGAGGGAGAACTCCAAATTAGAAAAGGAGTACGTAGTTAGCATGCTCATAGGTGACCCTTGATAAAGGGGAGGCACTGCTAAACACACATACACGAGGAACACCCCATCGTATCGGGAAGCCCACTCCTCAGACGGTGAGAGACTTCAAACGCGCGAAAGAACGCACCATATCAAATAACCCTCAATGGTGCAGGGGAGTGCTGCTTCAACGTGGTGTCAACAGAGAACACTGGTTGAGTGTTGGCGGCAAAGGCGAGTACAAGGGTTAAGCCAAAACTAAGGAAAGGGAAAGAGGCTATAACGAGTAACCCCTACCATACAGGATTTCAGAAAAGTGCACAAAACTTAACGTGCACACTTACCCACTATGTGGATTTTAGAAAGTGCGCAAAAAGTGCTCAGCGTGCACACTTACCACCATGTGGATTTCAGAAAACCATGTGGATTTAAGAGCTTCCCAAGCATCTGTTCACAGATACCCGGAAGTGCTGGGCCAAACGGGAGAGGCAAGCTCTAATACAACCCTCTAAGGTGAGGGGAGCTCTGCCTGAGACAGCATTACACAAGAAAGTTCTCGCAAATGCCACCTATACTTCCCGTTCAATGCCTCATTAAGAGAGGATATCCTGGTGATCGGGAAGCCTTGGGCGACTAGATTACAGTGTACAGGCAGGACAGCCTGAAGCATAAGCCCAGCCCGGACGTCCAGGAAATTTTGCAGTGCCGTGCCGGGTGCCTGTTGATCAAGAAGGCTCCCACAGAAGCCTTTGACCTGGCCGCATGATCCAGGAAGCCTGAAGCCGAAACCAGGCTATCATACCATCTGGACATCATATCAACGAGTGAAGTAAACACTGCAAGTCGAGCACCCGGTTTCTGACGAGGGGGTGCTCATCGAGAAGCTACCCTAGAAAGGGACAGAAACACACATGTCCCGGGAAACACTGCAAAGAAAGCTAGTAGAAGGATTATACACACAACCACCAGTGCATTAAACAATATATAATATAACTGTATATATATAAAATATACATGCATCTATTATTTAGCAATATATATACAGTGGGTACGGAAAATAATCAGACCCCCTTAAATTTTTCACTCTGTTATATTGCAGCCATTTGATAAAATCATTTAAGTTAATTTTTTTCCTCATTATGTACACGCAGCACCCCATATTGACAGAAAAACCAGAATTGTTGACATTTGCAGATTTATTAAAAAAGAAAAACTGGAATATCACACGGTCCTAAGTATTCAGACACTTTGCTCAGAATTTAGTAGAAGCACACTTTTGATCTAACACAGCCATGAGTCTTTTTGGGAAAGAAACAACAAGTTTTTCACACCTGGATTTAAGGATCCTCTGCCATTCCTCCTTGCAGATCCTCTCCAGTTCTGTCAGGTTGGATGGTAAACGTTGGTGGACAGCCATTTTTTTAGGTCTCTCCAGAGATGCTCAATTGGTTTAAGTCAGGGCTCTGGCTGGGCAATTCAAGAACAGTCACAGAGTTATTGTGAAGCAACTCCTTCGTTATTTTAGCTGTGTGCTTAGGGTCCTTGTCTTGTTGGAAGGTAAACCTTCAACCCAGTCTGAGGTCCGAGCACTCTGGAGAAGGTTTACGTCCAGGACATCTCTGTACTTGGCCGCATTCATCTTTCAACCATTGCAACCAGTCGTCCTGTCCCTGCAACTGAAAAACACCCCCACAGCATGATGATGCCACCACCATGCTTCACTGTTGGGACTGTATTGGACAGGTGATGAAGTCCTGGTTTTCTCCAAAATACAGCTTAGAAATTTAAGGCCAAAACGTTTCTATCTTGGTCTCATCAGATCTTGGAGTCCTTCAGGTGTTTTTTTTTTAGCAAACTCCATGTGGGCTTTTATGTGTCTTGCACTGAGGAGAGGCTTTTGTCGGGCCACTCTGCCATAAAGCCCCGAATGGTGGAGGGGGGGGGGGCCCTGGCAGTGTGGTTTGAATGTCTACAACTTTTTCCCATCTCCGACTGCATCTCTGGAGCTCAACCAGTGATCTTTGGGTTCTTCTTTACCTCTTTCACCAAGGCTCTTCTCCCCCGATAGCTCAGTTTGGCCAGACGGCCAGCTCTTAGGAAGGGTTCTGGTCGTCCCAAACGTCCTCCATTTAAGGATTATGGAGGCCACTGTGCTTTTAGGAACCTTAAGTGCAGCAGAAATTTTTTGGTAACCTTGGCCAGATCTGTGCCTTGCAACAATTCTGTCTCTGAGCTCTTCAGGGAGTTCCTTTGACCTCATGATTCTCATTTGCTCTGCCATGCACTGTGAGCTGTAAGGTCTTATATATAGACAGGTGTGTGGCTTTCCTAATCAAGTCCAATCAGTATAATCAAAAACAGCTGGACTCAAATGAAGGTGTAGAACCATCTCACGGATGATCAGAAGAAATGGACAGCACAACACAGAGTTAAATATATGAGTGTCACAGCAAAAAAAAGTCTGAATACTTAGGACCATGTGATATTTCAGTTTTTCGTTTTTAATAAATCTGCAAAAATTTCAAAAATTCTGTGTTTTTCTGTCAATATGGTGTGCTGTGTGTACATTAATGAGGAAAAAATTAACTTAAATGATTTTAGCAATGGCTGCAATATAACAAAGAGTGAAAAAAATAAGGGGGTCTGAATACTTTCCGTACACACTATATATATATATATATATCTATATATAGATCTATATTTAGAAATGGATCATACTCACCCACCATGGTTCCACCGCCGGAGCCCCGTTCAAGAAGCGACCCGAAGAAGCCTGTAGTTCGGACCATCAGTAAGGTGGTTGCTATAAAGCATAGAACCAACCAAAAACATCATAGGTCCAGAAGAAGACTGTTACGCAGGAAGCTTCCACCTAACCTCGGTCAGGTGGAGACATGGTGGTTACAGGGGAATTAGGAAGGGAAAGAAAAGGGCAGATGTAAAACCCCCAAAGAAAATTAGTAGATACTCAAGTATCACTCTGATCCATACGAAAGCGCTGATGCCTTGTCTGGATCACATACCTTAGGTCTTGCCTACCTCCCTTTGACCAGCGATTCTCTACCCCTACCCGCAGGTGGGGGAGGAGCGCGAGCCGCGACACTAGCTTTCTGAGCCAGTCTCTGATCCTCAAACTCAGATGGGCTAGGACCCCTGTGTTGTTCGGGCTCAGAACTGGACCTTCGTGGAATTAAGGATTTGAAGGCCGCTGAGCGCGCCTTCGCATCCCTGAACTTCTCGACCACCGTTTCAACGGAGGAACCAAAAAGTTCAGAGTGCGAAACCGGGGCATCGAGAAGAAGTCCCTCTTTCGAGAGTACGATATCTGCCAGGTTCACCCACAGTGGTTCTATCAGTCACTACCATAGACGCCAGGCCTGCCCATAGAAGAGGTTGGGCTGCTAGTAGCACGGAGAGAGAGATAAGTGGTGCAGCGAAAAATCAGCAACATCATCAGGAGAACGGGCCCCTCGCATTTATCCAGGTCTTCAGGCAAGGTCAGCAATGATATGCCGGGGGCACAGCCATCGTTGTGCAAGGAAGAACAGGCATGAATTGCTGATGCGCGTATAACCCTGGCCATTCAAGCGAGAGTTCCTGGAAGGGGTTAGAATGGCAAGGATGGGGAGTTGAAGAGAGGACGTTAACAATAGTCGAGATAGCTGACCAGCGTCTCTCTGTAGGGGTATCTTCTCATAACCGCTTTCGCACATTGCCTCGATGTTGGCATAACTCGTATGCTGGAAACGATGGATGCGTGAAGAAAAACGGCCTCTTCCATCCTATGATCTCTGTATGGAAGAAAGGAAGGCCTCACCGAGCTGGAGGGGTAGGGCCAGAAATATGCGCTCACGAGGGGACGACCTCGCGACGTTCTGCTTTCTATGCCCGCTTCCATGGCAAAGTCAAAGCCTCGCCGTGGACTGGCACCATCCATAACTTCCAAAAGCCATCATACGCAGGGCGGGGATGATTGGGAAGGTCAGCCTCAGCTTCTCGCCCTCCTCAGAAATTTCCTGCTCTTACTGGGCGGAAAAGCCAGCAGAGCACCGGCACGGATAGACGATGTTACTGAAATATCATCCTCCAGCGGCTCATTCTCGTCCACAGCCGACGAGCGCGAGAGGGGAAACCCCTCTTTAAACTCATCGGCCAGATCCACCTGCGATCCCCATGAACTCATTCTCCTCCGTGCCTCAGCAACGGCGGTCCTGAATCACGGGAAGCAGATGGCTACCCCTCTTTACTCGAAAAAAAGAGACAAACGAGAATGGAGCTTTTTCATTGAAAAAACGCTGCAGTGGAACACGACGCATGCCCCTCGAGGGACATCGCCGTCTGCGTGCTCTTCGCCACAAAAAACAACGATAGTCGTTGTGTCATCAGGGTCAAATACGCGAACCAGGGATGCACACATCATCTAAAATGCTGTGGCTAGTGCTGCCATATGAATTGAAAGAGTGCTTACCACGGAAATGCCCGCTCAAACAAAACAGTCAGTGAAGACCGAGAAGAGGATATGTGTTCTCCCGGGTTTTAAGACTATAGTCGCACGGTAGGGACGGTCAGAGGCTGTACGCCGGCCAACGTGTTGTTGGTGTTTTTTCAATGTATGTTCAGACACGGGTCACGATGAGGCATTCCCCATAGCGACCCCTAGAGGACACAGTTCGAAGTTCCCTTGAAAAGGAACTCCGGTTTCGTGACTGTGAGGCCTAAAAATATTATATATTATATAGGCAACTCAGTAGGTTTTAAAACGATGATTCCCAGAAATGCTGCCTATGTAGGAAACCCACTAAGTTTTGAGAATATGATGGCTAAAAATGTTATATATGTAGGAAACTCAGTAGTTTTTAAGACTTTGATGCCTAAAAATGCTGTCTATGTAGGAAACTCACTAGGTTTTAAGACTATATGACACCCACTAATGCTGTCTATGTAGGAAACTGCAGTTTTGATATATTTATGTTTAAAAGACCTGCAGCTTCAGCAAAATAACTCAAAGTCCAGTGTGAGTTCATAAACAAAAGCAGCTGTGTTTAATCATGTTCTAGACGCTGTTATTTATTATGTTGACATGAATTTGTTTCTCCAGCGCAAGCTATGTGAAACAGATGCAGAAAAATGTGAATTTTTTTCTGCTTCACTTCCAGTTAAAGGTGGTAAAGAGACAGACAGTCGTCTAGACCAAATGATCCGCCAATCTCCGGCTCCTAATCGACCCTTTCCATGGAATAAAACGTGTTTCGCAATCATTGCACTAATTTCCAGGAATGAAGTTTGATCATCTTGTCATGGCAGGCACCGAAACTCTGCACTTCTGGCGTGTAATTTCTGACACTGCAACAATCCTTCTTAATCAGTTTTTGTCTTAATTAATGGTCTTTAGATAATTAAACCTAAATGCATTCACTTGGAATGCAGAACTGCATGAGATAAACAGTGTGATGCATGCTAATAAACGTGTTTCCCCTTTGAATTAAGCTTATTTTTCTGACCCCATTAGCAGATTTTTCTAATTTTAAGTCTTAATATTGATACATTTCTCCAAAAACAAGACTTATCTTAATTTTTACTTCATGTGCATCGGTTGTTTTGCACTGTTTTCTTTCTTTGGTCTAGATGTGTTGCTACTGGTGTCATTTCTTGTTTTGTTTTTCTCACTCATGACTTGTTTAGATGCTTGTGTCTGTGTCTCAAACCCTATTGTGCCACCTAAACAGACAGCATATTTTGGCCTAAACAATGAGATTATAAACTTTGACTGCACTTCAAAAACATTTTTATGTGCCTATGATGGGCAGAAATGCTGTCTAGTTAGGCGGCTCACAGAATGCTTTTGATGTCTTACTACTGTAGCAGTTTGTAAGGTTTTGAGATGGCCAAAAATGCAGTCTAGGCGTGAAGCTCACCATGTGAGGCACATGTTCAAAAATGCAGCCTAAACAGGTATATTGGTAACTTTTGAGAGCAAATGTCTACAAAATGCTGTCTATGTAGGCAGCTTGCTAAGTTTTAAAATGCCTGAAACTTATGTCTATGACTGCTCATTAGGTTATAGGTGCCTAAAAATGCTGTCTGTGTAGGCAACTCACTAGGTTTTGAGACACTGATGCCCAGAAATGCTATCTATGTAGGGTTCTTATAAGTTTTAGAGATGCCAAAAAAAATGATGTCTAGGTAAACAGCTCTTTAGGTTATAGGACATGTGCCAAAAGTCTGTCTTTGTAGATTTTTTGACGATGATGCCTAAAAATGCAGTCTGTGTAGGCAGTTTAAGATTATGGTGCCTAAAATGTTATATACAGTATGTAGGCAACTCTCAGTTTAGAAACGATGATTCCCAGCAATGCTGTCTATGCAGGAAACTCTCTAAGTTTTGAGACTACAGTATGATGCCAAAAATGCAGTCTGAGTAGGAAACTCACTAGGCTTTGAGACTATGATGCCTAAAAAACATAGGCAATTCACTAGGTTTTGAGAAGCAAAGAAATGCTGTCTATGTAGACAAATCAATAGGGTTTGAGACTATTTTCCCTAAAATGTTTCTCAACTCACTAGGTTTTGAGACTAGAATGCTCAGAAATGCTGTCTATGTAGGAAACTCAATAGGTTTTGAGACTGATGCCTAAAATGTATTCCTATGTAGGCACCTCAGGCTTTAAGAATGCTCAGAAATGCTGTCTATGTAGGCAGCTCTCTGTTTTGAGACTATGATGCCTAAAAAAAGCTGTGTATGTAGGACACTCAATAGGTTTTGAGAGTATGACACCTAAAATATTACATATGTACGAAACTCTAGGTTTTGCCCAGAAATGCAGTCTATAGGAAACTCAACAGGTTTTGAGACTGACGCCTAACAATGTTTTCTATAGGTTTTGAGACTAGAATGCTCAGAAATGTTGTCTATGTAGGCAAACCAGTATGTGATGCCCATAATGCTGTCTATGTGGTGCGCAGCAGCTTTAGAGCTGCCCTAAGGTGTTGTCTAGTGAGCAGAGGCGGACAGTAACTAAGTACATTTACTTGAGTATTGTACTTAAGTACACTTTTTGAGTATCTGTACTTTACTTGAGTATTATTTTTTCTGGGAACTTATGATTTTAACTTCACTACATTTGAAAGACAAATGTTGTACTTTTCACTCCACTGCATTTCTATGAAGGTCCTCGAAGTAGAAAGTCGTAAGCAGCTTTGAAAGTCAGTGGGTGATTTTCTTTCTTCTCTAAAAACTGTCTTTTTTTCAGACAGTTTATCAGTAATCACTCTTGTAGGGCTACATGAAGTGATTTCCCAGCATTTTTTGAACACTGACTAGTTCCAAATGTGATATTTATTTACAACCATTCAATAATAGAACTAATATTGTGGTATATATTAGACACAGTATTGTCTGATTTTGCTTAATTGTGTAAGTGAAAATATTACATATAAAGTCACAGAAG
>JADLZN010009211.1:104829-134829 GCA_018155175.1 Sinocyclocheilus anophthalmus
CTTATGCACAGATCAAGCAGCGTTTAAACAGCTCTAAATAAATATGTGGCTGGATTTTGATGTGAGAGACAACAGGAGAGACTTTTTCACTGGAGGAAGCGTTATTATTATAGATTATGGACTCATATTTTAGTTAAAAACGTCTTGATGCTGGATTTGTTTCAGCCTTTTGTTCTCTCACAGAGGTTAAAATGATGGACGGGAGTGGTGTGGCTACTTGTGGATTATGGTGATGTTGTTATCAGCTGTTTGAACTCTCATTCTTACGGCACCCATTCACTGCAGAGCATCCATTGCTGAGACAGTGATGCAGTTCTACATTTCACCAAATCTGATGAAGAAACAAACTCATCCTAATCTTGGATGATCTGAGGGTGAGTATATTTTGTGCAAATTTTCATTTTTGGCTCAATGATTCCTTTAACAAATGAGCATGAAGACAGTGTGCTGATAGTAAATCATCTTGATTTATTTATTTTTATTAAAACCAAACATTTTCAGTCTGAAAATCACTTTTAAAAGGACAGTGCACCCAAAAAAATGATCATTCTCTCCTCGTTCAAATTTTTTGGGTGAATGATTTATTTACAGTAAGTTCTTCGCAAGTTCATGAAGTTCTTGATGTTTTTGCATGTTCTTTAGCACCAGAATGTAGATGGATGTAAAGAAACAGAGAACTTTAAAAGTTTCTTCCGTGACGTTAACTACAAAACTTAACTACAATAACTCTTTTTCTAAACCATCTTTGATATAGATATAGATGTGTAACAAACAAACCTGTACACTACTGCATTATGGTTGTTGTAGTTTGGTTTGTAGTGATTATTGCATAAAAAGAGAAAGTGCAATGTGAGCTTGATTCACTTTCCATGCAGCAGAAGATACAGGAACAAGAACCCAAAATAAACAACGCTGGTGTAACTGACTTACTGTTACTCTCACTGCATGTTTACTGGACACACTGCACAACTATTTCACATACTAGAACTGTAGTATATACTGTGCACTGCCTACTATGTTTTTAAATTACGTGAAGGCGTAAGCACTATTTAATGATAAACATTTCATGGAATAAATTCATGAATCATATATATTTATTTTATTTTTATGAGGAACTATTATAGCTTTTTATTTTACATTTTTAGGTTTATTATATATATTTATATATATATATATATATATCATATATATATATATATATAATATATATATATATCATATATAATTTTGTTTTAACTATTTCTATAATTTTTAATTAATTTTATTTCAGTTGTAGTTATTTTAGTACATCAAGCTAAACCAAATCAAAATGAGAAATGTAGCTTAAAGGTGTTGGTAGTTTTTCCCCAAAATTATTATAATAATATTTGGAATTATTTTTTTAACCATTTAATTGTTAAAAGTTTTAATCATTTGTTGATTTTGGTTTTTTTTTTGTTATTGATAGTTTTATATATTTATATATATTTTATATATATATTTTTTTTTTTTTGTTTGGAATATGTCTATAAAGGTTTTATTAATATTTATTTTTGTTTGAGGTATTTAATACTTTACGTTATTTTAGTTAACTGAAAAATAAAATAAGTTTTTATATTATTATATATTTTATTTCAGTTAATGTTTGTTTATTTCAAGTAACAAAAAAGTATTTTATGGTTTTAGTTGTAGTTAATGATAAAAACCCTGATACATTTCCGTGACTTCAATATGCATTTATGTATGAATATATTTTGAATATTTTATATATTATGTATGCATATAACATCTATATAATTGTTAGTCTACTTTTGACAGTCTGATGAGATTTTACAGTTTTACTATGTAATTTCCGGTTTATTTGTAGCGCTGGAAATGATAGGTTGAGCTCATTGCATTTTGGGATACCGTATAACACAAAATTAGTTCTGTAATAATTCTGCACATTTTGATAAATGTAATAGAGCATCAGGATATTGACTCTGCATGCTTTGCAGACTATACATACTTCATAGTGCAGAATAAGCATAAGTAGATTTCTCTCTTTCAGGTGGAGGGAGAATGGAGTTGTGACGGTGGAGACGATGTGTCATGACCCGATGCAGCCGCTTTACGGCGTGACGCTGGACGACTTCAGCAGCTCGGACTGTGTGCTGACCGTCAGATACGTGAACAGGCGTTACCTCCGTCTGTGCGCCTGTACGGGACACGAGTGCAACGAGCACATGCTGCTGAACAAACCCGATAACGACTCCGAGTTAGTTATATGTGAGTGCAGACGTCGTGTGTGTGGTTTCTCACACATCATTTGTCATATCATCAGCACTGAGTGGGTGTGTTGGTGTTTGAGGCCTTCATTAAGTGTGTGTCTGGTATTATTTTGTATTTTTATATTAATGCTCTGTTTTCATTAACACACACATCATTCACAGACAGAGATCTTATTTTTATCCTTCCGGTCAAATATTGCTCTGCAAACATCATTAACAGCTTTAACTTGTCACTGCTGGCAACCATGGTATAAGTGGGATAATGCACGGCTAGCTGTGCATTAAATGATTTTAATGCACGATGTAGTGGCAAAGAACCACCTGATGCGAAGTGAAGGTTGCCTCCGCAGATGAATGCATGATCCCGTACTTATCCACCTTATTCTTCCCGTAAGAGTGGGTGCAGCTATTTGTAACTTTTATGTGTCTGGCTTCTGGTGTCGTCTGCTTCCAGCTACTTTTAGTTGCACAAAACAGCTCATTTTGCGGCTTGATATTGCAAACTTGTGTCTCGCCATATTATTTCATTGTATTATCTTAACTATGAACACAATGGTTCGTAGTGCAAACAGTTTTAGCATTTACTGCAAGTTGTTATTCTTCCCCTTAAGTCTCACACATTCACAGAAAACAGCTTACTTCTGTGTTGAAAAATAAGGTGGATAGGTAACCAAGCAAAGCTGTAATCGTGCTGTGCCCATTAGCGCCACTGCTGTTCAGAGAGTGAATGTGCTTGTCATTCAGTCCGTCTGCGGTTTTGTTTTGTGCAGGTGTCTTGCTGTAGCATAATTTCACAAATCTAAGTAGATCGTTTGGTTTTGCTGGGGGAATTCTACAATTATTCAAATAAAGAAGCAAATGAGGTGCTACATTGTCTTGGGATGTGTGGTGTGTTTGTGTGTGAGGAGTTGTGTGTGGGTGTGTGTGTGTGTAGTGTACTGGTCCGTTTCAAAAATAAATGAAACAATTATATTTCCTCTTATCGAACCGTGGACCCAAAACCGAGGTGCATTACCAAACCGTGACTCTGGTGTACCGTTTACAACCCTAATTTATCTAATATTATAGTATATATATATATTATGAGGTTGTGGTGTGTGTTGTGTATGTGTGTGTATATGTGGGTCTCTTGTGTGTGTGTGTATGTGTTTGTTGTGTAGTTCTGTGTGTAGGTATATTGTGTGTGTGTGTGTGTGGTGTGTTGTGTGTGTGTATTTGTATGTATGTGTGCGTGTGTGTGTGTGTGTGTGTGGTGTGTGTGTGGTGGTGTGTGTGTGTGTGTGTGTGTTTTTTTTTTTTGTGTGTGTGTGTGTGTGTGTATAAAAAAATACAAAATTTAATTTAATGAACTAATATCAACCAATAAACCTTTTGATTTTGAAATGTATTAGTAATTGTTGAAATGAGCATTAATTAAGATTAATAAGTGCTGTAAAATTGTTTTTGTAAGTGTTACCAGATAAATACACACGTGTCTAAAACGGCTAGTTTTATAAAGATTTGTCAAAAGTGTCAACTTTTTCTACTGGTTTCGAGTTTGAGTAAATAATACTAGTTTTAATAGTTTCAAGTGTAATTCATTTGAAATGATTGTAATGCAGAGAATGAGTGAATGAATAATATGGAAACATTTCTCCCTGTGTGTTTTTGCAGTGCATACATCAGAAACGAAAGGAGCGTTCAGACTTCCTCAGCTCTGTAAGTTCTGTGACATTGAATCTACGGCGTGTAACGCCATCGGCGTCTGCGAATCCTCGTGCAACATCACCGCCATCTGCGAGAATCCCGACGAGGTGTGCGTCAGCGCCTGGTACGCGTCACTTTTCTGTGTTATACATCTATGTCTTTGTTTACAGACTCAATCTGCAAATATGAATCTCAATTATGCTAAAATAACACCGTTGAGAAGCAGAATCATCTACTCCCCGTTCAATAGCACTGCTGTCTAGACATTCATCATTCGCTATGTGAACTCTCTGTGTTCGTTCAGTCTGATTGACCGTATGTCGACCACGACTGCACTAATCAGGAAATGGCTTCACTGTGATACAGGAAATCCTGTCTGTCTTCCAGAGAATCCCGCAGGAAATAGTTCCAGTTTCAACTCTGAGAGTGAAAACGCACAGTTAGAATGATAAAGAAAAAACACTTCTTTAAATGCTTTCTGTCACATAGAAAGTGTTTAAAGAAGTTTTTTTTATTCTGTTTTTCTCTTTTTAAATTGACATGGCCCATATATATATATGGGCCATATTTAATGTTAAACTTTAATGTTAAAACTAACATTAAAGTTTTAATATATACTTTTATATTGCAATGATTTCACATTAAATCTTCAAATTAATATACAAACAACATAAAGACAGTATATATATATTTTTTTATATTTGTTTAATTGCATCTTTTTATGACTGAAGGCGAGTATCACTGATACAAATGTCTCTATGATGTCTCTGGAAATTTTTCTTTTTCGTCATATTAAATCAGTGGACTATAGCCTTCAATAATTAAAGTATAATTAGAGCCAATCAATTTTAACATGTATTAGAATTCAAAAATTCACCGCACGACTGCACATAAAACCATTTAATAAAGTCATATTTCCTGTGCCCTTAAGCAAATAGGACATTTTTTTTTGTTTTTTTATTTTGGGATTTGTTATGAAATTGAATATAGTTATCAAACACTAAATTCTAATTTAAATAAAGATGAATCCTAAAAGCTACAAAAGTGATCGATTTCCTCTTTTTTCTTTTGTTCTTTGATGAACAGACATCACAGCAGCGTTATGAGGTTATTTCGGCTGCTTTAAGAGCTGCTGCTGCTGAACGTGACGCAGATCTGACACGCATTGTATTTTCTAATAACTCTTTACCTTTTCTGACCCACTGCAGCTCTTAAAGTCTCTACTAATGCGCTGAGGAGTTGAATCGAGTGTGTTAGATGAGGGAGACAGTGCTGCTGCTCCAGGACAGTTTGGAAAACCACTGCATTACAGTGACATGTTCTTAAATGTGACTCATAAAACAAATACATACATGCACAGTTTTTTTTAAGCAGTTTAAATCGCCCTTTGTGGTAACGTCATGACTTACTAGACGACAAAACTGATGACATTGCTGGCTTGTAGTGCATTTGCACTTTAATCTGATTCAGTGCTTAATCTTATTACAGCACCCCTTGCATTTGTGTTGGGCAATTGAAGGAGCAGTGTACGGCAAGTGAAACGGCTGACAGGGACAGGAAAATGTTTTTTATGACCTACGGCCGGGATTGCAGTTCCAATGGTTTTCTACTGAAAGCTCCTCGTCACCGTAGCGTATAAGTGGACGTGTGCATATGAAAGGTGTGCATATGGAAGTGTGAATATGAAGATCTCCGTTTGATGTGGGTCGTTAAAGAACGTGTGCGTCTAACTTAATAAATGCAATTTGTCAAGCAAAAGAGACAGAAGCAGCAGTTTGGGTGTGAAGGAAATATTTTTAACACTGTATACTGAAAAAATAAATTTAATGTGTTCTTGATTGCAATAGAAAGTTCGAACAAACAGATTATTTGAAATAGCAATCTTTTGTAAAAAACATAATGTCTATTACCAATATAGTGATCAGTTTATTGTGTCCTTGATGAACATAAGTATTCATTCACAGACTTGTATAGTAGTAAAACACTTTGGTAATCTCAGAATAACTGAATAAAAGTCAATGCACTCACAATGTGCACGTTGTGTTTCAGGAGGAGAAATAAAGGGAACGCCATCATTGAGACGGTGTGTCACAATCCGGCGAACCCGTTTCACGGCCAGTATCTGACGGACTACAACAACTCCATCTGTCAGATGAAGCAGGTGAAGGGCATGGAGGAGGATTTCTACATCTGCTCCTGCAATGAGGAAGAGTGCAACGAACAGCTCTTCTTCACTTACTGTAAGACACTCAAGAAATTAACACTTTTATTAATCAAGGATGCATTGAATTGATCAAAAGTAACATTTTATAATGGTACAGGACGATTTCTGTTTCATTATAAAAATGTGTTCTTTTGAACTTTCTATTCATTGTAGAATCCTGAAAAACAAAACGTATATGGTTTTCCACAAAAAATATCGGCAGCACAAACCTGTTTTCAAAAGTGCTACTAATACTCAGAACGTTTCTTGAGCAGCATATCAGCATATTTTAATGATTTCTGAAGATCATGTGACATGAAGACTGGAGTAATGATGTTAAAAAAAAATTGCTTTGCATCACAGGAATAAATCATATTTTAAAATATATCAAAATAGAAAACAGCTATTCTAAATTATAATAATATTTCACAATTTTACAGTATTTTTGATCAAATAAATGCCATTTTGGTGAGCAGAAGAAAATTTTTCAAACAACACTGAAAAAATCTTAATTATTCTGAACTTGTATCTGACAGATGTTCACTTGCTGTCTAAGTGGGCCGTTCTCGATCAGAATAAGAATATTAAGACTCATAAGTCATGTTTTGACACTGTTTGTAGGTCATTTTAAAAGCATTTGTTGGGTAAATTGTGCAAGCGGTTTCCTATAATGTCTCTGTGGAGCTGCTGAAGCGTTCAGACGTGTGGTTTCCTGTCTGTGTTTATAGATCATCACAGGCAGAAATGTTGTTTTTATAGCCGCGTGTTATTTCTGTGCGTGTGCATGTGTGCACGTGTGCAGTTTGTATGGGGCCGCACATCACTGTGTTAACTGTAATGCGTAACATTAGGTAGTTTTGCGCAAGGAAAGCATCACTCATGTTTATTTCTGCTTCAGAAATGGCTAGAATCTAGTTTTAGATGAGCTAAACAGGAAGCTGCCTCATGTGATTCTGGGAGGAAACTTTTGGTGCAGAAAATATCTGTTCGTCTGAATGTAAACACTGCAAATGTAACGTTCAGCGTCTGTGTTTTGGTCTTGTTTTTTTCAGTACTAAATATATTAGAGCTGCACTGTGACATAAGAAGCTTGGTTTTCTGAGAAATTAATCAAAATGAAGCGAGAACAAATATCTGTCAGTGGAGTGAGAAAAATCTATTTAACTCAGTCGGAAAACAAGATCATTTTTCTGACTCCACTGACATTTTAAGCGTAAACTCACTTCATTTTGATAATTTTTGGTTTAATCATGTTGATATAATTTGGTACTGGAAAACCAAGATAAAAAATTACTGAATTACAACTGGGGAAAAAAATATATGATTTAAAAATTAAATATAAAGCTATGTTTGTGAATATTAGGTTTAGTGCTTCCAAACACAAAAACTTCTGTTTCAAAGGTTTTAATTCACTAACTTACCTAGTTACTGAAGTACTATACAATGATTAGTGAGCTCTTAATAGAAGTGTTAGTGTATCAGCTCGTCTTATTTTGTTTCTGTGTGATTTAATCCAGGTGTTGTGTTAAAGTTCAGACAATCAGCTAGGAAATGGAGATCAGTTGTCAAATTATAAACTAGTTTAAGGGACCAACATGCGAGGAAAAGAGAATTAAGATCGTAATATATTTAATTTATTTTATATACTATATATATTATATATATCTATATACAGTGCTGCTGGAAAGTTGTGAACACTTTAGACTTTTAGAATTCTTTAGACTCAAAACAAATTTGTCCTGAAAATAGACAGAGAACCCAAACAAACAAATGAGACAAAATATTTTATATTTAAAGGGTTCACAAACTGTCATGCAAGCATGTATATCATATATACGATAGATACAATTTAGAATCATTTTATTTGAAAGGATATAATATATAAAATAAAATACAAGTATTCAAACATATATTTTAAAAACCGTGTATTTAAAATAATTTTCAAAAATATTTTTTTACATATTATGTAACAGCATCCATCACAGCTTTGTTTTTATTAATGACACATTAATTATGGCACCTAACCATGTCCATAATTATGACAGCTTAAACAAATTGTTCAATGACATAAATATTTTTAAAGAGAATTTTCCTCTGAAATAAATAACTATTATTTGTATACTCATATAATTATGTAGTAATATTTTGAATGACCTTTTATTTGTATGTTTTCATTTTAATTACTAGTTGTGCTTTTTATTAGGATTTTTGTGTATTACTATTTAGGTTTATTTATTTTTGGGTTTTTTTCAACGTTAGTAATTTAAGTGCTCAGCTAAAACGTATTTTAGTTATTTGCAACGGCGGAACATTCATAAGTTCCTTTATTTGGAGTAGTCTCTTGAATATTTATATTTTATTTAAACTTAATTTCATTCAAGATCTAATGGTTGTTAGTTAGCGATAATAACCCGAGGTAGGTAGTCATCTTCCTCTTGTGTTCCTGTGCAGTGTCAGCTCCTCCAGGAGACTGTAAGAAGAGTCTCCCGCCGGTGCTGTTGGTCAGTCTGCTTCCTGGACTGATCGCTGTCGTCGTTCTCCTCTCGGCCTTCTACTGCCATCACGTGTTTCGCCAGCAGAACCTCAAAGTGCCCAAGACCAAAGGCATTGACAGCGAGACCTGTGCGATTATCATGAGCGTCGACGACCGATCCGACAGCAGCTCGGCCAACGCCAACAGCTTGAACCACAACACCGAGCTGCTCCCGATCCAGCTGGACGTTATTGTAGGGAAAGGCCGCTTCGCTGAAGTCTACAGAGCCAAACTCAAGCAGGGAGCGACGGACGAATCCTTCCAGACGGTCGCGGTGAAGATATTCCCGTACGACGAATACGCCTCGTGGAAAACCGAGTGGGAGATTTTCTCCGACGCAGAGCTTCGGCACGAAAACGTGCTGCAGTTTCTGACCGCCGAGGACCGGAAGGCCGAGCGATGCTATTGGTTGATAACAGCCTATCACGAGCGAGGAAACCTGCAGGAGTTCCTGACGCAGCATGTGATTGGCTGGGACGAGCTGTGCCGGTTGGGCGGGTCTCTGGCGAGGGGCGTGGCTCATCTCCACGGCGACCGGACGCCGTGCGGACGCGCCAAAGCGCCCATCGTGCACCGCGACCTGAAGAGCGTGAACGTCCTGGTGAAAGCAGACCTCAGCTGCTGCCTGTGCGACTTCGGTCTCAGTCTGAGACTCGATAACTCCATGTCTCCTGAAGAACTGGCCAACAGCGGACAGGTGAGACTGTAAGCTAATGAGTGTAGTGCTAGAAACCCTGCGACATCTTCAGGAACATTTCAGGAATTTTGTTCTTTCAAGAAAACATATCGTCCCACCTCAGCCCCAAAGAATTATGCTAATACACCTCAGTGTTTCAATAAATCAATAGAAATTAGAAGTATAATATAATTGAAATATTTAATTTGCTATCTTAAATATGTAATTAATTATAGTTAAAATGCATAAAACTTTTAGGATAGTATGTAGTGTAGTATTATATAATTTAAATCATCGTAAATTAATATAAAAATGAGCGACATGTCTACAGTTTAAAACATTATTTTTTTTATGTAATTGTTTTATATATTATTATTTAATAATACAATCCATTGCATTTTGAAAAAAAATTCATAAACAAATAGATATAAATAATGTACAAATACTGTATATATTAAAACTATAATTATAAATCATAATAACTATTATTATCTATATATAAATTAATTATTTGTTTGTTTATATAGTATTAGTAATTCATTGCATTTCTTTATTAAAATGTCTGTGCTTTAAGAATGTTAGTGCTAATTAATTTCTAATAAAAACTCATAATTAGCAGATGCAACACAGATTACACATGAATTACAATCAGTGTTTGGTTTTATGCCATAGTTTGTTAGTTTTTTAAATGAATCACTATGATTGTTTTCCTTATAACAGTGATGGTTCACGGTTAGTTATAACAATTATTGAGCGTGATGAGGTCAGTGTAAGTGTAAAAATAATAAAATAACATCAAAGACTGAAAGAGAAAGTGACGTCTGTGTGAACCACATGCTCAAAAATAATAATGATGATGATGATGTCAGAAGAATTAAAGCATTATATTTAAAGAGGAAGTGCAACACTGATCTGAAAGTGCAGCGCAAATGCTTATGTTTTCTCAGAGTTTGGAAAAAAATGAAAATGCTAGCATTTCATTAAAAGCAATATTTAGGCAGAATTAGTTTTTAGTTCTGTATAACTCATTGTACAGCTGGAGAAACAAGCATTTCAAAATAAAAGTCTGTATTTTGCATTACGTCATAAACATGTTCAATCTATCA
This sequence comes from Sinocyclocheilus anophthalmus, assembly GCA_018155175.1. Taxonomy (NCBI): domain Eukaryota; kingdom Metazoa; phylum Chordata; class Actinopteri; order Cypriniformes; family Cyprinidae; genus Sinocyclocheilus; species Sinocyclocheilus anophthalmus. The sequence continues at coordinate 115,283 of JADLZN010009211.1, forward strand.
CAATAATGTGTCTGAGTTCAGTGTAAGTGTTCATTATATAAGTGTGAGTGTTTTCTGCTGCTGATGCTCCTGAAGGACGTGTTTTCGTCACTCTGCTGGTCTTTCTCAGGTGGGAACGGCCAGATATATGGCTCCTGAGGTGCTGGAGTCCAGGATGGACCTGGAGAACATCGAGTCCTTCAAACAGGCCGACGTTTATACATGCTCTGGTTCTGTTGGGGACATCCGTCCAGATGCTAGAGCCATCGCGGTGGAAAAACCCGAGTGGTACACATCACCCTATTCAGGACACACACACACACTCACACACACACACAAACACAAACACACTCACTCACTCACACACACACCACACACACAAACAAACACACGTGAAACACACACACAACACAACTGAATGACAAACATCTCGGTCACATCTCACCTGACCCAATCCACAGACCACAGAAAGAGAAATTTGCAATAGAAATGATGGCATCAATGCTTCAAAAATAAACACCCCTTCCCAGTGTCATTTTGAGTACACATATATATAAAAACAATATGTATAATTAAAAATTAAAGCTAAAATACCAAAAAATATGTAGTTTACTTTTCAAAAATGTGTACATTAGTATATTAAACATAAAATTCATATGATATTAATACATAAACAGCATTAAATTTATATTTAATTGTAAAAAAATATATTATCTATATATATATACATGTTTATATAATATTATATATATTAGAATAATAATATAAATCAGATATATATTATATTAAACAAATGCATGACAATTATTATATTTATAGCTATTTCTATACGTACATAATTTTATTACATGTATATTATATATAACCATAGATCAATATTAAACTTATGTACATTTTTTGATTAATTATTAGAAATAATTACATAAAATATAATAAACTATTGTAATTGTTAAAATTATAAAAATAATGTTTTATTGTCTGTGTGTGTGTGTCTTTTAAATAGTTGTAATATATATATTATACATAATGGTTATAATTTTAATAAATATGTAATAATATAATGTATTAAAATAACCGTTTTTTGTATTGTCTTTAAAATATTAATATTGAAAAAGCATCAGTCAAGCTTTCTAGGAAGTTTCCAGTAAATGCATGCGTTCAAAAACAGGAAGATCGCTGTCATGAGCTGACATGTCCATGCACACAGCCACTTCCTGTACTGCAACAGGCACTTCTTGTGGCTTTGTTGTTGTTGTTGTTTAGGGTCTTCAGATTCAAGGTATTTGGACAGGAAAACTACGATTTGTGTTGCTTGTTGTTGATGGCTGGTTAAAAAAACCTGTGACGCCTTCCACATGCACATTCTCAGTGATGCCCGCCCCCTCTGAGGCACAGAGATCGTAACGTCAAACTCCAGGGCTGGTGTGTGTGTGTGTTGTGGTTGATGCAGGATGTGCGGGATACGAGCCTCCGTCGGGAAGCTGAAGGATTCATCTGTGTGGGGAGAGCATGAAGGCACGACGTAATTAGAGACCGACTGAGGACCCGAGGATACGGCCCAGCTGGAGTAACCACACGGTAACTGCCCAAACTAGTTCACTAAACCAGCGCTCCACAGCCCCTCATTATCAAACACAATATTCACAGACCCCAAGAAACTTCTGGTGCTTCTGTAATGACAACGCTGTTCATATTCAGACTTTTTTTATTTACGGCAGGGTATATAGTTAACTGAAACAAACTTAAACACGTTTTCACTTGAAATAAAAAATGTTAACTGAAATAAATATAAATATAAACTTATTTATCAAAGCAACATTTCTCATGTTATTTAGTTTAGATATAGCCTACATAAACTAAAAAAATTATAAAACTATATAGACATATTTAAAAACAACCAAAAATAATACAAATGAAAAAAATAATAATAATAATTAAACAAAATTAATAAAACTCACTAAAAATAATATGAAAGCAAAAAAAATCTTTGTTAAAATATAAAAAAAAACGTCATCGTAACTATTACTCATTATAGTACTGTGCTGGCAGGATTTAATATTTAGTAATATCGGTTGTCTACTGTAGTATATATGGCAGAATTATTGTATATTGGGATATGTAAATCTAATTTTATAAATGTATTTCATCGATTTTTATGAGTTCAACTCAAAGATCCTATATATATAGGAGAGATTATAGATATAGTTATATATCTTTTTTTTTCTATATATATATCTATACTAGATATATATATATATATATAATATATTATATATAGATATATTATCATAATATATTATACTCCACTGTAGTACTATACTGGTAGGATGTATTATTTATTTATTTATTAATCAATTTTAAAGGATTTGCCTTACTTGTATTATGTATTTAAATTATGTTTTATTATTATTTAATATTACTTTATCATTAAATCTATTTTTATGTTTATTCTATCATTTTTATCATTTTAATCATTTAATATTTAGTTTAAATCTTATTTTTTTTATTTTATTTTTCATTTTATAATTATTTTATGTATTTTATTGTTTTTATGATTATTTTACTTATATTTTAATGTAAAATTTTATTATTATTTTAACCAATTCATTTATTATTGAACATATTGATGTATTCAGTCGACTCTATTTTGATCATTTATCTATTTTTAAACTGGTTTTCATATATTATCATCGGGCGTTCAGCTGCTGAGCGCCAGCATAGAGGAGTGCTGGGATCAGGACCTGAGGCGCGTGTTTTGAGGCGCAGTGCATCCGTGGAGCGAATAAGCGAAATCAGAGCGAGTGATCTGTCGTAGCTCGCGAAAGAGCGCACAGGGATTTCTGGGAACGACGAGATCGTAGATCGAGCACGGAACCCGGTCTTCAGACCAAGACGTGTGACCTTTGCACTTTACAGGAACAACGAAATACGCCAAATACATTGCATGCATTTCAGACAGGTGCTGTTTCTTTAGCATGAACTCATCCCATAGCAGGAGCGCGTGTAATGACGCCAGTAGCTCGTTATGAAATTATAAGCTTCAGGGAAAATATGTTCGCTGACGTGAAAACGGCTCAAACACCGAGGAACTGAATCCTGGACGCCAGGGTTCTGGGACACTGCCACCAAGAAAATCCAAGGACCCTTAGTGAACTGAACGGATTATAAACCCCTGAGATGATCTGAGCGATAAAATCCGACCGAAGCAATGATTTAAGTGTTTATTAAGGAAAATATAGAAAAAAAACCCAAGAGAACATGCGAGCAGAGAGGTCCGGATATGAAATATGAATTCTGCTGTTTTTGAGACTCTCAGGTGAAGCTGTTTGTTTATTAATGTGAAAATACCGTCTTTTACACACGTGCCTTACAGAGCAGAAATTGATTTCGATGAATATTGATCTAATTCTTCAGGTTCAGCATCTGAAAGCAAGTATAAAAGTCTAGAAAATGAGCACATTTTACAATGCATACAGTATATAATCATTGTGTACATTTGTTTAAAAACTTTATAAAACATCATAAAATCTTTCATTGTTTGTGAATGATGTTTTATGGACCGCAAACACACTGCAGTTGAATATTTGTGCTTTAAATCAACATGAAATCAAGTTGAACTCCTTTGGTCTCTGAATTCATGTTTCTGATCTTATTGTGAGCGATTCTTTCATTTAAGCGAGTCTAGGAAATAAAAAAAAAACAGATTTCTTAAAAAAATGTAATATTTTCTTTTCACACAGAGTTGGGTTATTTACAGTGACGAGCACTTTCATAGCAGGCCGAATCAATCAAAAATCAATCACTTTTATGCCAGGAATGATTTCTATCACGTATATAAACAGAACTGTGAATACTCGGCGGATTTAGTGAGGATTTGAGTCTGGTCGTGTGTTTGTGTGACGTGATGGAGGCCCGTCTGACTCTGATTAAATCATCTGCTGCCTTCTGCTGGACAGATTCATCTTCACATGAATACAGAATAAGATTGGTGTTTAGGAAGCTCACAGACTATTCCAGCCCCAGCCGCTCTCACAATAACAGTTTAGTGTTTCTGCTTAGATATTAAAATATGAAAAAGCAGCGTACATAGTTGTGGCCTGTTGGTTAGAGAGTCGGACTTGTATCTCAAAGGTCAGGGGTTCGAGTCTCAGTATTGTTGTTGGGGGAGTGAATGACCAGCGCTTTCTTCCACTCTCAATAACACGACTGAGGTGAGACCCTTGAGCAACTCACTGCTGTGTGTGTGTGTGTGTCTGTTGTTCACTACTCATATATACATATAAGTGGCATTCGAATGATTTATGTTTTTAAAAAGAGGTTATTTGCTCATAAAGGCGGCATTTATTTGATCAAAAAATACAGGAAAAAAATTAAATATTGTGAAATATTATTAAGATGTAAAATAACATTTTTCTATTTTAATAAACAATCAAATCTAATGTATTTCTGTGACACCCATGCCAGAGCTGAATTTCCAGCATTCATTACTCCAGTCTTCAGAAATCCTTCTAATATGCTGATTTATTATTAGAATTATCAACAGTTGTGTTTTTTGGAAACTGTGATACTTTTTTCAGGATTTTCTGTTGAATATAAAGAAGAGCGTTATTTAAAATAGAAATCTTTTCTAAAAAAATATACAAACCTGATTCCAAAAAAGTTGGGACACTGTAAAAATTGTGAATAAAAACAGAATGCAATGATGTGGAAGTTTCAAATTTCAAATATTTATTCAGAATAACAAACATAGTGTGGGGGGTGGGGACATTTTTTTTTTTTTTTTAAATTCCAAAACACAAACATGTTTAAACTGAAAATGGTACACATTTTAAGGGGAAAATATGTTGATTTTAAATTTCATGGCATCAACATCTCAAAAAAGTTGGGACAAGGCCATGTTTGCCACTGTGTGGCATCCTCTCTTCTTTTTATAACAGTCTGCAAAGTCTGGGGACTGAGGAGACAAGTTGCACAAGTTTAGGAATAGGAATGTTGTCCAATTCTTGTCTAATACAGGCTTCTAGTTGCTCAAATGTCTCAGGTCTTCTTTGTCGCATCTTCCTCTATATGATGCGCCAAATGTTTCTATGGGTGAAAGATCTGGACTGAAAGCTGGCCATTTCAGTACCCGGATCCTACTACGCAGCCATGATGTTGTAATTGAAGCAGTATGTGGTCTGGCATTGTCATGATGGAAAATGCAAGGTCTTCCCTGAAACAGACGACGTCTGGATGGGAGCATATGTTGTTATAGAACTTGGATATACCTTTCAGCATTGATGGTGCCTTTCCAAATGTGTAAGCTGCCCATGCCACACTCACTCATGCAACCCCATACCATCAGAGAGGCAGCTTCTGAACGGAGAGCTGATAACAACTTGGGTTGTCCTTGACCTCTTTAGTCCGGATGACATGGCATCACAGTTTTCCAAAAAGAACTTCAAATTATGATTCGTCTGTTTTTTTTGTTTTGACCACAGAAACAGTTTCCACTTTTTTTGCCACAGTCCATTTAAATGAGCCTTGGCCCAGAGAAAACGCCTGTGCTTCTGGATCTTGTTTAGATATGGCTTCTTTTTTGACCTATTGAGTTTTAGCCGGCAACGGCGAATTGTGGATTGTGTTCACCGACAATGTTTCTGGAAGTATTCCTGAGCCCATGATGTGATTTCCATTACAGTAGCATTCCATTATATGTGATGCAGTGCCGTCTAAGGGCACAAAGATCACGGGCATCCAGTATGGTTTACCGGCCTTGACCCTTACGCACAGAGAATGTTCCAGATTCTCTGAATCTTTGGAAGATATTATGCACTGTAGATGATGATAACTGCAAACTCTTTGCAATTTTTCTCTGAGAAACTCCTTTATGAATATGGCTCCATCTTTTCGCAGCGCATTGGGGAAATAGAATTGGTGATCCTCTGCCATCGGACTTTGAGCGGACACTGGTCCACTTAGGAGAGGTGTCTTCTTTTTTTTTATACCCATCATGTTGCAATTGACTAATAAGTTCAAATTGGTCCTCCACGTTCTTTTTTTTTTTTTCTTTTTTTTTTCTATATGTAATTTACTTTTCCGGTACTCTTATGCTACCTGTCCAACTTTTTGGAATGTGGAGTTCATGGAATTATGATTTTTCACAATGGCTCAATTATTTTGGCCTGACATTCAAAAATGTCTCACTATTTCAGAATTTGATATGTTATTCTATTCTATTGGTGAAAATAAAAATATAAGTTTATGAGACTTTGTAAAACCATTTTTTTTTTACTTTTTTTACATTTTTTTGCCATTCTTTTTTAACTCACAATTGTACAGGTCCCAACTTTTGGGGAAGTGGGTTTGTCCATCTTGTACTGTTCAAAAGTTTGTGGTCAGTACATTTTTATTCTTTCTTTTTTAAAGAAATTAAACTGTTATTCAGCAAGGATGTGTTAAATTAAAGGGACAGCAAAGATTTATATTGTTAGAAAAGATTTAGATTTTGAATAAATGCTGTTCTTTTAACTTTTTATTCATCAAGGAATCCTGAAAAAAAAAATCAGTTTCCACAAAAATATTAGGCAGAAAAGCTTAAATATGAATAATAATGATTTCTTAAGGATCATGAGACACTTTATACTGGAGTAATGGCTGACGGAAATTCAACTTTGCATCACAGAAATAATTTAATTTTAAGGATCTTAAATAGAAACCATTACTTTCTATTGTAATCACATTTTGCAAGATAAGTTTTTTCTGTCTTTTTTGATCAAATAAATTCAGGATGAGCAGAAGAGATTATTTTAAAAACCGTACAGTCTTATGATCTCAAAACTTTTGAGGTGTCGTGTAAAATCTGATTGTATTCATCTGAAAGAATGAAAGACAGGAACCAAACCGCTCGTTTTTTTGAGCCTGGTTTGGTTTAATGAAGATTTTAAAAAAAGACGGGATGGATTTTTATCATTCTAAGATGGCTACAGTATCTCACAGAAGTGAGTACCCCTCAAATTTTTGTAAATATTTTATTATATCTTTTCACGTGACAACACTGAAGAAAATGACACTTTGCTACAATGTAAAGTAGGGATTGTACAGCTTGTATAACAGTGTTAATTTGCTGTCCCCTCAAAATAACTCAAAACACAGCCATTAATGTCTAAACCGCTGGCCACAAAAATGAGTACACCCTTATGTTAAAATGTCCAAATTGGGCCCAAATTGTCAATATTTTGTGCGCCCACCATTTTTTTCCAGCACTGCCTTAACCCTCTTTTGCATGGAGTTCACCAGAGCTTCACAGGTTGCCACTGGAGTCCTCTTCCACTCCTCTTTTGATCAAAATAATGATCGAAGTCATGAATCAATCGGAGCGGTTCCAGTGTAAATGACTCACTCAGTTGAATCGGATGTCTGTTACTCTGCTTTTGCGCCTTCAGTCATGTTTATACTACACCGTCAGAACCGTTAGCTCGCTAGTTTTATGAGATTAACTGAAATAAGCGAAAAAATGTTTACAAATAAAATATCGATATTTCCATTCCGAAGATAAATGCTTTAAACGTCGAAGACATCCAACACAAATCTACAACATATTCAGGTGAGGTAACCGGTTACTGCTAACTAGTGAAACACTCCATTAAAATGACGAGCTGCAGCTCAAAATAGATGGAAACATTGTGCATTATGATAGTTTGTAGCTCAATTGACTATATTTGAAATAGTTTGACACTGCAGTTCAGTTGCTGAGAGTTCAATAGGAAATAAACAATCCAGTCGTCCCTACCATGATGTGTTCACCGAGAGGAAAACAAATAGAAACAATCACATTTGTAAGGTTCTACTGGTTTTAATGGAAACGGTGAAGACCCCGTTGTCGCGCCTGGGAATTTGTTGCCTTTATTAGTTGCATGTTTAAAACCATTCAATCTTGAGGGAAATATGTCCAAAAACACACTACAGGGAAAACCATTTTTAAAGGGTAAGGAGTGAGGGTGTGTAATGTTTGTATGCATTCCTCTGTCGTAAAAAGGCGCAGCGCATGCGTAGGTGGTATATCGTGAACCAAGGAAACTGAGACCAGAAGACTGACACGGAAGAGAAGACATTGTTGAATAAAGTCGTTCTTTTTGTTTTAAGTTTATATCACGCAATTCTGAGTTAATATCTTGCAATTTTGAGACAAAATGTCAGAATTACAAGTTATAATTCTGCAATTGTGATTTTTTTCCTGCAATTGCAAGTGTACATCTTGCAATTCTGACCTTTTTTCCTTTTAGAATTGCAAGATCTAAACTGCAATTCTGAGAAAAAAGTCACGATTCTGAGATATAGATTAACAATTAACTTGTTTTATTTTTATTCAGTGGCGGAAACGTGCTTCCATAGTTAAGTCCTCCCATAGCACTGGCAAGAAATCCTAGAGCTACTGGTGGCGACTTCTAGTGACGTCAGAGGAAGCGTTAGATGAGAGCCATCTGTAGCCGGGCTCTTCATAATGACATACAGGGCACTCGTCTACAATATTTAAGGTCAAAAATGGCCAATAGACTTTCATTTAAAACATGTTCTATAGACATAAGAATGATCTTAATCATTTTTTTGTTGCCTTATCCTTTTCTAAGTGATGCGAGGCAAGGTAAGAACAAGGTTCATTCATTTCTGTGCACAGCACTTCCTTCTGATCGACATGACTCAGCTACACTGAAACTATTGAAAACATCTTAAGTTCAAGTTCATATTTAAGATGTTTTTAGCAAATATAATTTTTCCTCTCATTTTACATATTGTGTATCGTGTTTTTATTTTTGTTTGTGTTTTCTATGTTCCTCAGAAAAACACTTCCTCTTCTACAAGTTTACAGCATTTTGCAAAGCAATCACGCTTCCTGAGTTCAAAGCTGTCGGTGTCTGTGATGGCAGACAGATCGCTCACTACAGTAATGAAGAAAGAGTTTGGATAAGATCTAGTCTGACTGCAGATAACTGGATTGGTAGACCTGCAGAACCAACTAAAGATTATGATTCTAGAGACTGGTTCCTACATCAGTTAAACACTCTGTCAAACTGCACAGACTCTCAGTGTTCTCGTGAGTTTCATGCTTTAGTCATCAATTATCAGGCATGTTATGAAATGTCTTGTGTTGTTGTGAGTGTTGTTCTGTGATTGTAGAGCTCCATGTTCTTCAGAGAATGATTGGTTGTGAACTGGAGAAACTTCCTGATGGAACAGTGAGTCTGAGAGCATTTGATGAATATGGATTTGATGGAGAGGATTTTATGGCCTTTGATTCTGAAACTCTGCAGTGGATTGATAAAAACCCCAAAGCTAAAGAAACCAAAATGAAATGGGATCAGCAAACAGAACGAAACCAATTCCTCAAGCAATACCTGAAGACCTGCACTGACTGGATCTCCACATTTAACAACACAGATAAGAGTATGTTTAAATCAGATTTTGACACAGCTCAAGGATGTTTGTTCTAATTCTGTCTCGATGCATAGGCGATTTATCATCATCCACTTACAAATAATTACTAATGAGTTGAAAACAGTGTGGGAATTACACCGTGACCATCAGGGGTCTCAGAGCACGTGGGGTGGGGTGTCCGGTCTAAATTACTATCATTTAAGTGTGTAATGTTTTATGCTTAAATAGGATGTTCAAGCGATAATTTTTTTTAAATAATAATGTAAACTAGCCTAATTTGCTGTGCGATTAATTAATTAAAATTGATCACATTAAATTATTGTGTTAAATGAAAGGCAACGACTAGAAATTACAAAAAAGTAGTTAGAAATACCTATTTTTTATTCAAATAATACAAAAAAATTTATATTGATATGAATGAGTTTAAGACAGAATTAGGACTCTAAATATGAAACTTAAAAGAAACAGGTAGGTGGAAAATGGTGTCCTTAAGGGTGCCATTCCAGCATTCAGTCATCATTCAATCATCATCATTCATCAGTAATTCATCAATCAATCAATCAATCACTTATTCCTTCAGTCAGGCATGTAATTCATCATTCATTCAATCTAATAATTGCGTCAGGGCATTATTAGTCATTAATTTCATTCATTATTTCAAGCCGTATTAATTCTTCAGTCAGAAGCCATTCGTTCATTTAATTCATTCATTCATTCAAGTCAGTAGTCGTCAGTATTCAATGTTCATTCGTTGTTGTTCGTTTGTTTCGTTCATTCAATATTCATCACGATATTCATTAATTAATTAAATTATTCAGTCATTACATCATCCGTCAGTATTCATATTCTTTAAGGTCATTCATTCATTTTTATTATCATTCAGCATTCAGTCAGTCATAAGTATTTATTTTATTCATATTCATTAAGTAAGCAATCATTAGTCAATCCATTCATTCAGTCAGGGTCAATCATTCAGTATTTCATCATTCGTCATTAAATCATTCATTCATCATTTTCTGTCAGTTAGTATGCATTCATTAATTCATTCAATCAGTCATTCAGTCATTCAGTCAGTCAGTCAGTCATTAATTCAAATTCAGTCTAGCATTCAGGGCTGCATGCATGCATTAATTCAGTCATTCATTCAAACGTTCGTTCGTCTGTCTGTCTGTCCGTCATTCAGTCGTTCATTTATTCATTCATTAATTCATTCATTAATTTATTCATTCATTCATCCATTCATTCCGGCATTTATGCTCACTATTATCATTCAGTCAGTCAGGGTCAGTCCGCCGTCCTCTCAGTCCTTTATTTATCAATCCATGATTCAGTTCAGTCATTATTCACCATAAGTAAGTAATAAGCCATTCATTGTCATTCATTCATCCATTCATTAACTCAGTCAGTCAGTCATTCAGTAAGCATCATTATTCAATCTTTCATTCATTCATTCAAGTAAATCAGTCGGTCATCAGTCCGTCAGGTCAGTAGTCAGTCAGTCAGTCGTGCATTCGTCGTCATTCATCATTGATGCATTTAAGCTATTTAATATGGGGGGATAGAAGTAAAATATTTGTACTTATTATTTTTCTTTGCAGCTTCACCAGATGTTCGTGGTTTGTGAAGAAAGGCTCCTGATCAAAGTAAGCTGGTTCTGAGCTGTCTGGCCACTGGTTTCTACCTCAGAGATATTGAGATGTACATTAGGCTGGACGAATCTGTTCTTGTGAACCAAACATCTTCTGGAATCAGACCAAATGCTGATGGATCCTTTCAGATGAGAACCAGTGTGGAGATTGATGCAAATCACACAGGGATATATGACTGTCTGGTCATTCACAGCAGTCTGACTCAGACACAGCCGATTGTAACAGTGTGGACCATATATCAGCAGAAATCAAGTGGTGAGTAATTATGATTAGAGTATCCGTTATACACTGATGCTGCTTCTGCAATTATAATGTGAAAATTAAATACAAATCACTAACTGTAGAAGGAGGAGTGTTGATGTTTTAAAGTAATTAAAGGGGTCATGAAATGCATTTTCAGATGCTCATGTTATGTTTCTGGAGTTTAGCTTATGAAGTGTTTTGTATCAAAAAGTGTATAAAAAATGATCATCTTCCATCCTCAGTTTCACTGTCTGTCACAAACGCTTCAATGCAAGATATTTAGAAAAACTGGTGAGAGTCTGTTGTGAAGCATAACCATTCCTGTTTGTTCGCTCAGGTATTATTAATAGTTTGATCTTTTGGATCAACATTCTGCTGTTTCAGAAAGATGGAAATGGTTGGTGTGAAACTTGCAGTATGTTTTTATTTTAGAGTAACCGCTCATATCTGTAAATATCAAGGACATTTTGATTCTACATTTCATGTGCCCTTTAAATAATGTAGTGTAATTGCCACAAACAATTAAAGTTAAACTCTGTTCAACAAGTATTTATGATGCATTTTTATTTCTTCAACAGAATGTCTGTGGTCTTTTATAGCAGGAATAATAGCAGCAGCTGTAGTTATATTTCTCTCTGTGATTGGTTACTGCATCTACCAAAAGAAAAAGTCATATGGTAAGTTATAAATATTCAACATGATCATTGCTGCTTTAAATCTCTTGGGTTTTTTAAAAGATATTTTAAATATGTGTGAACAGTTTGACAGTATATGACGGCATAACTATGTATGTGAACATGGTGAAAGTAATTTTATGATGGTGAGTTTTTGATTATTTTCATTATTTGAGTTTCATTTAATGACACAGACTACAAGATTATCCATAATATTTATCAAACAAATGTGTAGTGCGGCATCATTGCAGCTTGACATAAACATACAAGAACATGGTATTTATGTACTCAAGATTAAGTTATTATATTCTTTGTAATCTTTCCTAGCTCTGATGAGAAGTTACCCAGTTAAGTTGGAGTGATTGTTCAGATCCCCAGTCCAGCGAGTGAGAGCTGCTTGAAACGATTCAAAGCATCGGTGGTCCGATCAAAAGTGCTCTTAGACACAATTTATTCACTGTTATTAGCAGTTGCACACAGAACCTAAAAGATCAATGTCACAGTGTTACACTCTTCAATGCAATACATCATCTACAGTACTGTAAGTGTTATTATTATGGAACTCTATATAGTGATATATATAAGACCGTAACTTGAAATAATCATGATCTGGTGATAGGGGCCCACCCAAAATCAAATTTTCCCCCCCCCCCAGGTTTAGTTCAGGGGGTGATAAATATAAACTCCTCCCCAGAGTTTGACACAGACCAAAAAGGTGCCTGTTTGTCGATGTATGTCAGGTGAAGATTAAATAAAGTATGAAAGTGGAGCTGGTGTGTGTTAGTACTGGAATGCTGCACAACATGCATGAATATCTTCACCATATCAGACATTCACGCAGTCATATGAATGCAACTTGTGAAAACAAAATTTAAGACTGAAATCGATAATTAAAACTTTTCCTCTAATTGTCTTGAAACTAGAGAAGTAGGACGAATCATACACTATCAGAAAAAAAGGTACAAAAAGCTGTCACTGGGGCAGTATCTTTTCAAAAAGGTATACATTTGTACTAAAAAACAGTACATATTGGTACCTTAGAGGTACAAAAAGTGTACTTTTGAAAAGGTACGCCACGGACAGTTTTGTACCTTTTTTCTGAGAGTGTAGATTATAGGCCGTATTTTTAAAATAAGGTAATGTATCTTTAAAAATTGTTCTGGAAAGCAAAACAAAAATACTAATAAAATCATGTAATGTTTAATATCAAGAGCACATGTGACGTTTTGTATCATTATAAGCTAAACGATAATCAAACCACGATAACAACTTTGATTATCAGTTAATAAAACTTTGTTAAACGTCTAATTCTTCAGCAAATAAAACATCAACAACCAGTTTCAGCGTCTAAAAGTAATATTAAGAAAATCACTGTTTTGCAAAGCAGTTTATAAAACTTTATAAACTGTCTAAAAGTCATTCTTTATTGTGAATGTTGTGTGTTTTTATATACACACTGAATACGGTGCATTGAATCAATGTGAAATTAAAGTGGACTCAATTTCTACTTAATTCATATTTCTGTTATTGTGTGAATGATTCATCAATGCAAGTTAGTTTACGGAAAAAAAAATCTTGTTTTTCAATAGAGACACTTTTCATTTTATTTAAAAAAAACTATACATACTAGTGATGAGAGCATGATATGAGTGTTTTTAAATATATACTGTTGCCAATGAATTTAAATGAGGAAACGAACCTGTCAAGCAAGTATTTCGAGTCATTTAAACAAACAGGACACTCGTCTGAAATTTAAAGGACAAACGTGGTTCACATGCTCTCGTTTAAATATGTTTTATGTAGATATAAGAATTGTTTTTCCTATTTGTTTTTTCTTTTCCGCTGTTTTAAGAGATGCACAGCAAGGTAAGCGCAGTTTATTAGTTTCATAGTCTAACTTCTGATCGACAGATGCTTACAGACAAATGTAGACAATTCTATACGGAGCACCTAAGAAAAGAAAATAAGAGGAGAGAGAAAATTGTATTTCAGTGCGTTCTTCCGAGAATTTTTGCGAGAAAATCCAAAAACATTGAAATTCATTTTTTCTTCATCTTGCATTTTCACACGCGGTCCGTGGTTTTCATCTTATATTTGGGCAGTTTAACCACGGTCGCATATTGTTGTGTTTATACTACACTGTATAAAAATAAATAAATAAAAAGCAAAAAGTAGGCTACTTTAGGTAATTTTCCAGAACATTATCCAGTCATTTACGAACATAAAGGGGTCATGGGATGCCAATTTTCCACAAGTTGATATGATTTTTAGGGTCTTAATGTAAAGTCTGTAACATAGTTTGGTTAAAATTCTCAATGGTAGTGTAAAAAAACACTTTTTTCCCTGTCAAAACAGCTCTTTTCAGAGCAAGCTGTTTTGTCGCATTTTCCTTTAAATGTTAATGAGCTCTGCTGAACCCACCCCTCTCTTCTGAGCTGCTCTCAGAGAGACTGTTTACTTTAGCGCATTCATCTTGAAACTTGCTAATTAGCACATTATTAAAAAAGGCGATTTGCAAAGATTCGTTAAAACCTTACACTCACTTATTCTGTAGACGAAGCTGGATCACAAATGTGCGAGCGACTAGACGAGCATATGTAGATCGGGGGCGCTTCCCTCAGAAACAAATGTAATTCCCTGCGTTCAGCGATCAGATGTCGGGAGTAAAGGCGACTGCTGTTCATTTTACATCAAACCAAAGGCCACCTCAATCGCTTGGATATTCTTGTATAATGCTCGGCGGTAAACAACGGCGGAATGATGACAGTCACTCAGGGCGGAAGCTAGGTAAAGGGACACCAGTCCAGTCGTGCTGAAAACACTACGTCAATCCAAACTATCGTGGGAGGGGTCCGGTCTTGTGACGTCACACAAAACTTGATCTGAGATCGGCTCGATTTGAGAAAGGGTAAAACACTTAACCAGATTAAAAAAAAAACACTGGGTGGATTTTTATCATTATAGGGTGGTTGGGTACACACACTGCCAACACACATTTAAATTCAAACAACTTGTAAAAATGCATGTAGCATCATATGACCCCTTTAACTCAACGCAATGCCAGTAAAATGAAAAAGTACAGTAAACACCAGTAAAAAAAAACAACATCCCTACCGAAAATCCCTCTATTAATAAAATACATGTGCTTTATTTTTCAATTTTAATAATTTTTTTTTTTAGTGTAATGTACTGTGACAGACAAGGCTGGGAATTTCAAAAACAAATATCCTCCATCTAGCGCATGTTTACCTATATCGTTTACATATGTGTGGACTGGCCCCAACTCTGATTAGTCCTGTTTACTAGTCCGCTAACTAGACAAATTTCCTTTGTTTGTCTGATTTAAAAAATGTGAAAAGCAGACCACGGACCTATCTAGCCTTGTTGGTTGAATTTAGGAAAACACTTATATTAAAGATATTAAAATAACGCTTCACTGGTTTGTTATTTACGGAGCCCTGCACATGGCATGCAGGAAAAAAAAATAGTAGGCTAAATCGTGCACACTATTTACTATTTCGTTCCCTCGATTTAAAAATTGTGCACACGATTTACTAGTTTGTTCCTTGATTCTAAAATGTGCGCATGATTTAATAGTTCGTTCTCTCGATTTGCTAAATCGTGTGCACAATTTATAAATCGAGGGAATGAATTAGTAAATCGTGCACACGATTTATCAAATCGAGGGAACGAATTAGCAAATGGAGGGAACTAAATAGTAATCGTGAGCAGGTTTTAGTACATCGAGGGAAGGAATTAGTAAATCGTGTGCACGATTTATTCATTTTTTCTTGCATGTCATGTGCGGGGCTCCGTACGTATTAATAATTGACACTATCAATAATTGAACTTGTCATCTTTATGCACAAAATTTATGTGTTAAACAAACATGAATTAAATCAAATAAATTTTTTTAGGAAATCTGATTCTTATTGTAGATTAACTTCACATTCAATTTTCAGTGGGTTTGGAAGGGCTAGTGGTGCTATAATGTAATTTACTAGAAGTTTTTTGGGGGGGTCCCTAGTAATCATGGTCTCCATCTTTCACACCGGTCTGCCGGTATATATGGCCGCATTTATTCATATAGATCAGTGCTAGCAGGACAAAAAGTGTCTCCTGTCATTTCTGTCTTTCTCAGAGAAGCACTACCTCCACTACATGTTTACAATCATGATCAAATCAGACACACTGCTAGTGTTCAGTGCTGTGGGTGAGTCTGATCACATACAGATCTCTCACTACAGCATTGAAGAACGAGTCTGGATGAGAGAGAATCTGACTGTAGACGACTGGGACAAAGCTCCTGAAGGGCCGCCTGAAACTAAAGATGGGTATCTAGATCTGATCAGGATTCTGTCAAACTGCACTGAGTCTTCTGGTGAGTTTAATGCTTTCCCTTCTTCATTATCAGACATGTTATGAAACTTTATTGGACTTTTTCACAAGGTGTCATACATTGAACAAAAACAGTGTGAGTAGCCACAGTGTGTCCTATACTCACATCAGTACAAATATGCATCGATTTAAGTTTCTCATCATTATTGTTCTGTGATTGTAGAGCGTTCTGTTCTTCAGAGAGTGATTGGCTGTGAGCTGGAGAAGCTTCCTGATGGAACAGTGAATCTGACGCCGATTGATGAATATGGATTTGGAGGAGAGGATTGTGTTGCCTTTAATTCTGACACCTTACAGTTTTCTGATAAAAGTCCAAATACCAAAATCAAGCGGGACCATCAAGTAAAACTTCAAGAATTCCTCAAGAACTGCCTGGACTGGATCTCCACGTTTAATAACACAAAAAAGAGTCAGATTCATTTAATGAGCTCCTGTCTTTGTGTGTGTTTGTGTTTTTGAACTTCAGGAAGCTGTTTCTAATTTGATACAGAGGTGATTTATCATTATTAAATGACAGGTCAGTCGTATTGAAGAGTAAAATTAAAACTGTTGAGGACAGCAAATTTCATTGACTATTATATTTTCATTTGAACATGGTTTGTATTTCATTTTCTGGGTTTGGGTTTTTCAACCGCAGCCCTTCACATTGTTAAAAAAAAAAACTAATTTGTTTAAATTATGAAAATATATGAAAGCTATTAGAAAATCTGATCTTAATTTTGCAGTGAAGTAAGTAGCAGCAGAAGTTAAGTCTGTCACAATGGATCACATGCAGCTAACTAAGTTTCTTGATGAATAATTACAAGGATATTTATTTCACACATTGAGAAAGAAATCTTGATAATGTTTTATCGCATTTATTTTTTTATTATTTTATGCGACAGATTCACCGGAGGTTCATGTGTTGCGGGAGAGTCCTGATACAGTAGTGGTTATGAGCGTCGCCACTGGTTTCTCCCCCAGAATATGAGGATGAAACATCAGTGAACAGAATAACTGAGAGCAAAAACATCTCGGCATCAGACCACCTGATGATGAAACCTTTCAGATGCGATCCAGTTGTGGAGAGCGACAGAAAAGGACAGAGATCTTTGATGTTTGGTCATTCCAGCGCCGGACAGAACCAGTGTCTGTAGCCTGGGGTAAATATCTCATAACATGATGGAGGATTAGATTTGGTGATTCGTAACGCTAACATCAAGGATGTATACATCAGCACATACATCTAACATATATTTATCTTCATTTAAATGAGGTATTGGCTTAAATGGGTCATATGATGTACATGCACTTTACAAGTTGTTTGATCATAAATGTGTGTTGGAAGTTTGTGTAAACATCCATCCTATAATGATAAAAATTCACCCAGTGTTTTTTTTAATCTACTAAAATCTTTAACCCTTTCTCAAATCTAGCTGATCTCAGATGCCTGTCTGTGTAACGTCACAAAAACAGGCCCCCTCCCACGATAGTTTGATTGACAATAGCATTTCAGCACAGACTGGACTGGACTGGCGTCTTACCTTAGACCCACCCTGAGTGACTGTCATCAGTCCGCCGTTGTTTCACCGCCGGAGCAGATGTAGACAAAAATGACTCCTAACAAGCGATTGAGGTGTTCTGTTGTTGGATATAATAATGTAACAGCAGTAGTCATTTACTCCCGACATCTGAGCCGCTGGAGACGCAGTGGATTACATTGTTTCTGAAGGTAATGCGCCCCCGATCTACATAAATGCATCAATGTTCGCGCAAATCATTCATGATCCAGCATCATCTACAAAAGAAGTGAGTATAATGTTTTGTAATAAATCTTTGCAAATGGCCTTTCCTAATAATGTGCTAATTAGCAAGTTTCACGATGAATTCGGCTAAAATAAACAGTCCCTCAGAGAGCGGCTCAGAAGAGAGGGGTGGGGTCAGCAGAGCTCATTAACATTTAAAGAAAAATGCTACAAAAACGGCTTGATCTAAAAAAAGGTGTTTTGAAGGGTACAAAATTTGTTTTTTAAACTACCATGAGAAATTAAACAAAATATCGTTACATACTTTTCATTAAGACCCTAAAGAATCATATCAGCTTGTGGAAAATGGGCATCCCATGACCCCTTTAATGAATATAATTTTCACACATTTGTTCATTTTGGTTAATGTTAAATTATAAATATGCTTTTGTCCATTCATTGTAAGATCTGATTATTCTCAATGATGCTCTGTCTGTTTATTGTAATATAAAAAAAGAATTAGTAGCCTATATGTAGAAATTTAATAAAGCAAAAATGTGTGTCTTACAGATATATTAAAAAACTTCAATGAAAAGATTACCATAAAATATATTTCACTTTCACAGCTAATCCTAAACTAATGAATCTTCACTGATTCGTACAAACTCCCCACTTTGCTCTAAGTCATACATCTAAGTATATTCTTCTTAATAATTATATTTATTTATATCAAACGTTTTATTACACACCATTGGATGATGTTAAGTTTCAAATAAAATGCTACTTTTTTTTACAACGCTAATTTACAAGCTAATAATGCAAGTGCCAGTTGTGTTTCATACTGGTGTAAAGTATGTTTCTGGCAACTTTATCATTTAACTAACATTATGTTCTTGCTTCATCCAAACAATAAATGCATGTCTTTGATTCACTGAAAATTAGGCTGTTTTTTTGTTTAAATGTTTGCTCGGGTAATTTGCATCCTGCAAGTCACTCTCACTTTTGATAACAGGTAATCCTAATGCTGAAATAGATCAAGCAATTTCAGTTCAAGTTTCCATATACTGATTTTGTTTTTATTTTTTTAATCATCGTTCTGCAGATGGCAGATGCTCTGGCTGTGAAACAGAATCTCAGTGGCCTGTTACAGTAGGAATAGTAATATCAGCTCTAGTTCTAGTTGCAGTCTTTTCTGTGATTCGTCGCTGCGTCAACAAAAGGAAAAAGCATCATGGTGAGAATGAAACATTTGACATGATCATTGTTGCTTTAAATCTCATTTGTAAATTTTCTTTTTAAAATATATGAGCTAAAAATTACAGTAGAGATACGTAAACATGCTGGTAGATTTTGATGATGTTATTTTTTAATATTTGGATTTCATTTGATGATATTAAGATCAGATATGTTTATCAAACGAATGTGAAGTGTGACATCAGTGCAGCTTAAACATACTGTATGTCCTC
>JADLZN010009211.1:139829-143862 GCA_018155175.1 Sinocyclocheilus anophthalmus
CCACACACACTCACACACTCACACAACACACACACACACACACACACTCTCTCTCTCAAACACACACACACACACACTCTCTCTCTCTCTCTTTCTCTCACACACACACACCCACACACCACACACACACTCTCTCACACACAACACACACACACTCTCCACACACACACACACACACACAGGTTTGTTTTTGTGGGGACTCTCCATAGGCGTAATGGGTTTTATACTGTACAAACCGTATATTCTATATTCTATTCTACCCTACCCCTAAACCTACCCCTCACAAAAAACTTTCTGCATTTTTACAATTTCAAAAAAAATAATTTGAATTATATAAGGTTTGAATTATGGGCGGACACTGAAAATGTCCATAATCACTTCTCGTTGTACTACGATATCATACCAGTATATACAAATTGGTGTCCTCCTACCACATAAACATGCACATCACACCACAGACACACAGGCACATGCGCACTAAACACACAAACCATACCCACACTCACACACACACTACACTCTCTCACACACACACACACACACGCTCACACTCTCTCACACACACACACAAAAACACAAACAAACACAAACACACACAAACACACACACACCACACACACACACACACACCACAACAACACACCTCTCTCTCACCCCTCCTCACATCACACCACCAGGTTGGTTTTTATGGGTTATGGGGACTCTCCCTAGGTGTAATGGTTTTTATACTGTACAGGCCGTATATTCTATTGCCCTAAACCAACCCTAAACCTAAGCATACCCCCTACAGGAAACTTTCTGCATTTTTACAATCTAAAAAACTCATTCTGAATTATGGATAAGCCTTTTGAATTAGGGTCACGGAAAATGTCCTCATAAATCACTTCCGTGGTAATACCTAGTAATACCAAGGTTATTATACACATTTGGGCCTCATACACAGAAAATGCACAACTCTCATACACACACACACACACACAAACGAGTCAACCAATTCAGGATTCCTTCCAACACGCAACACACTCACTCACGCACAAACAAACAACACACTCAAAAACAGACACCACAAGCAATTCAGTGCGCACGAACTACACACACACGCTTCACCTATTCTTCATCAAGCACAACACCACACGCCACTACTCTACACACAACACACAAACATCCGACTCAAACCTGACACACCACACACCCATGATACTCTAGCTCACAAACACACACACAACACCCTCACAGTCGTCTCGCACACACACAACACACACACCACTCTCACACACACAGCGACCACACAACGCAAACTGCACAGCACACTCTCTCCACCCGCTCACACTCTTCACACAGCAAACTATCACAACACGTCAATCTCACCACGCTCACACACAAACACCACACTCCACACCACACACACACACCGGACCGAGCCGCAGCTCTCTGAATCCTCATGCGCTCCTCATATGTGGTGGGGTTGTGCTCCTTACTGAGAGCCAGAGTCACACACTTCCTCTTCCCAGAATCCTCAGCCTGCTCCAAACGACACAGCACTGCCTAATGCACACACACATATGAAGATTTGTTTTTTTTTTTTTTTTTTTTTTTTTTTTTTAAAATTTTTTTTTTATTCGTTCGCATTGTGGTTTCCTGAAACAGAAGAATTATAACCAAATTGTGTTTAAAAAATAGTTCAGCCAAAAATGAACATTTGCTGAAAATGTACTTACCCTCAGGACATCCAAGTTTTAGATGAGTTTGTTTCTTCATCAGATTGGAGAAATGTAGCATTGCATCAGTTTCTCAGCAATGGATGCTCTGCAGTGAATGGGTGCCGTCAGAATGAGAGTCCAAACAGCTGATAAACACATCACAATAATCCACATGTAATCCACAGCACTCCAGTTCATCAGTTAACATCTGGAGAAGACAAAAGCTGAAACAAATACAGCATTAAGGACAAACTCGTTCAGGACAAATCTGAGTCCATAAGCCATAAATAAGGATTCCTCCAGTTGTAAAGTGGCTGGTGAATCAGGAGAGAAATCTGCACAGATCAAGGACGTTTAAAGACAAAAAGCTCTTAAACAACTAGGTGTGTGATTTGATTGCGAGACACCAGGAGATGGACTTTTTCCACTGTTGTTCAATTTCAAGAGTATTCTGGACTATATTTTAGATGGAAGAAAGTTTAAAGTAACAACAGCTGAAGATGGATTGTTTCAGCTTTTGTCTTCTCCAGATGTTAACTGATGGACTGGAGTTGTGTGGAATATTGTGATGTTTTATCAGCTGTTTGGACGCTCATTCTTGCGGCACCCATTCACTGCATAGAATCCATTGGTGAGCAAGAGATGTAATGCTACATTTCTTCAAATTGATGAAGAAACAGACTCATCTCATTCTTGGAGGGTGAGGGTGAGCACATTTTATTTTTAGGTGAACTATTCCTTTAATATGCAAAACATTTGAATAGAAATAAGTAAAATTTTAATGTTCAGACTTACTCTACTGTCTCCTAGGTTTGCCACATACAGAACATCATCAACCACCAGCATACATGTGGCTGTGGAGCCGTCCTTCCACGCGGGCTTCCTGCAAACACACACACACACACACAGTGTTTTCTTGCTCTCAGAGGCTTCATTTCATATCCAGCAGTACCAAGTGAAGCAGAACTCACTGGCTGGAGGCTTTCTTCAAGAAATCCTCATCAGTCTGACGAAAGGTGTCCAGCAGACACTTCCTCACCAGCCTCTCCAAATTCTCCCCGTCACCTACAAATCATGATGCATTATGGGAACAACTCGTTAATGTAGCTTTGAGTGTGATGAGGATCAGAGGATTGGATTTACCTTTAGGAAATTTGCTGACCAGCGTGTGATGGAGATTCTCAGCAGCAAACTGCGATGCTTCGAGCTCCACGTGACCATCAAACACAGCGAAGTACGCAAGGCGAGAACTGCACAAGACACACACAGGGATGGATGGATGGATAGATAGATAGACGGGTAGACAGATAGATGATGGAAGGATGATGGATGGTGATGATGGATGGATGGATGGATGAATGGATAGAAGATGGATGGATGGATGGATGGATGGGAGGATGGATGGATGGATGGATGGCTGGATGGATAGATGATGGACGGATGGATGGATAGTAGATGAGTAGATAGATAGATAGATAGGATAGTAGATAGATAGATAGTAGTAGTAGATGCTCGATCATCACACTTGCGAGGGGAGGTTGGTGGCCGTCAGTTGGCCATGCAGGAGTGTGCATCTTGCATCTCCTCTCGTTCGCCGCGTCTCGCTGAGACAAACCATCCGCTCGGCAGAATCGGTGGAACACAACCGAGACCGAGATCATCACAGATCTCCCCCTCTCTATCCCACCCACACACACACATAACCCACACACCACTCTTTCTTACTCCCTCCATCCTACTCCCACCACGCACACACACACACAACTATCTATCTGCTATCTCACACACACCACACACACACTTTCGCGCACCTCACCTCACACTCACTCTCTCTCTGCACATACAAAACACACACACACACAGTTCTCTCATCACTCTCCTCTCTTCACACACACACACACACCACACACACACACACCACACTTTCTCTCACTCTCCACGCACTCGCTCCACAAAACCCACACACACCCCTTCTTCACTCACTCACACTCCCTCGCTCTCGCACACACCACACACACACTTCTCGCGGCCTCTCTCTTTCTCTCTCTCTCTAACCCCCCTCCTCTCTCTC
Source organism: Sinocyclocheilus anophthalmus (assembly GCA_018155175.1). Lineage (NCBI taxonomy): Eukaryota > Metazoa > Chordata > Actinopteri > Cypriniformes > Cyprinidae > Sinocyclocheilus > Sinocyclocheilus anophthalmus. The sequence goes on from JADLZN010009211.1 coordinate 143,601, forward strand.
TCTCTCACCCCCCTTTCTTCTCTCTCTCTTACCCCCCCCCTCTCTATCTCTCTCTCCACCACACCCTCTCTTCCTCTCTCTTTTCTCTCCAACACCTCGCTCCTCTATTCTCTCACAACACTCTCTCTCTCTCTCACACACACACCACTCTCTCTCTCTCTCACACACACCACACACCACCACGCTCTCTCTCTCTCTCTCTCTTCCCACACACAACACCACACACCACTTCCTCTCTCTCTCTCTCTAGCACACACACACA
>JADLZN010009213.1:0-85000 GCA_018155175.1 Sinocyclocheilus anophthalmus
AGGGTTGGTGATATTGAGTGCTTTGTTAGTCAGATCTGACACCATTACACAGAGATGACTTTTTTGAGCACTCCTTTTTTGTGTTTTTAGTGCTTTAAAATGAAGAGAATCTTCCGAACTAGAGTTCAAGTGGATCCAGAACTTTAGAACTCTTTTTTTTAATGATTAGATTCAGGGGGAGCCGGCCTAACTCGGCTCTGCAGGCGTTATTAGGTGTGTTTCTGTGCACATGAAGGATGCTTCTGCAGAACTCTACATGCAGAGCTTCTAAAGGGTGTTTGTGCCAGTCCTTATGACTGCAGTTACTCGCTGGGCCCCAGATCTCGCTTCCATACAGAGCTATAGGCAGTATGACACTATCAAAAATCTTTGTCCAAATTCTGATGGGGAAGTTTATTTTGAATAATTTCATTCGTATGGCATGCAGTGCCCAGCGGGCTTTTGTAAGTAATGTTTTAATTGCCAATTTGAAATTTCCAGTGGGAGTTAAAACCAGACCAAGATAATTATAATGTAAAGCATGTTGAAGTGTGGTGTTGTTTAAAGTAAATAAATGTTTATGTTCTAGATTTCTGGGTTTTTTCTGAAATATCATAATCTTAGTTTTTGGATGTTGACGTCTAATGCCCAATCGTGGCAGTATTTAGTTAAAATGTCAAGGTTGTTCTGGAGACCCTCTGGTGTTTTAGATAGAATTAGCAAGTCATCTGCATACAGTAAATATTTGACTTCTGTGTGGAATAATTGTAGTCCTGGACTGTTTGATTGGTCCAGTAGATCTGCCACTTCATTGATATATATGTTAAATAAAGTCGGGCTGAGGCAGCAGCCCTGTCTCACTCCTCGCTGTTGAGAGAAATAGTCTGTCCTTTGCTGTCCAATTTTTACTGCACATTTATTTTGGTTATACATGTTTTTAATTAAGTCATATATTCTACCGCCTATGCCACTTTGAATGATTTTATAAAACAATCCATTATGCCAAATGGAGTCAAATGCCTTCTTAAAATCTATGAAGCATGCAAATATTTTCCTTCTTTCTTTTGGTGTACATGCTCATTTATTAACGTGTGTAGTGTGTGAATATGGTCAGTGGTTCGATATTTAGGGAGGAAGCCAATTTGAGATTTGCTGATGACGTTGTGCTGCTCTAAGAAAGATGAAATCGAGAGTTAATTATTGAGCAAAATACTTTTCCCAAATTACTGGTGACATAGATCCCTCTGTAGTTATTAGGATCTGTTTTGTCTCCACTTTTAAAGACAGGAGAGACGAGTCCTGTGTTCCAGACCTCTGGAAAAATGCCTGAACTCAAAATCAAGTTAAAAAGTTTGAGCAATGCTATCTGAAATTCAGGAGAGCTGTTTTTAAGCATCTCATTTTTTATGTTGTCAGGGCCACAGGATTTCTTACATTTGAGGGATTTCAGTTTTCCAATAAGTTATTGTTGGGTTATTGGATAATCTAGTGGATTTTGGTTGTTTTTGATACATGATTCAAGGGCATTCAATTTTTCAAGAACTGTTAATTGGTTGGGATTTTTCAGAGGGTCAGCTTGATGTGTATAGAGCTTCTCAAAATAATCTTTCCAAATGTGACCATCTTGTATAGCTAGTTCTTGTGGCTTTGTATTGTTTAGACTGTTCCACATGCTCCAGAACTGACCCTGATCAATTGTGTTTTCCATCTTCTGAAGTGTGGTGTTATAATAATCAAATTTCTTCTGTCTCAGTGTGTTTTTGTAATGTTTCAGAAGTTCTGAGTGCTTTGAGCGTAATTCTGAGTTGACTGGATCTTTGTGTTTATGATTGGAAATGAATCGTAGCTCTTGTCTTATTGTTTTACAGTCATGGTCAAACCACTTTTCAGAAGGGTTTTGTTTAGCTCTATTTTTGTGTTTATATGTGGTAGTTTCATTTAAATTAGCCTTTTTTGCTATATTTTCAAAAATGTCATTAATATGTTTAATTGCTAAAATTTATTCCTTTCCAATTATTATCATATGTTGAATTGTTAAACAGTGTTATGGAATTGACTATTTCATTTGACTTCAATACTTTAATATATGTTTCAGCAGCACTACGAGTCCATCTATGTGGTGTCTTGAGTTTATGTAGATGAATTGGCTTTTTATGAATGTCCCTTGATTTGCTGTTTTCCCCTTTAATGAGAAGATTGATCTGGCTGTGATCAGACAGGGGCGACTGGGCTTTGACGCTAAATGCACTGAAATGGGAAGGGCTTATATTTGATATGGCATAATCTACAACACTGTTCCCGAGATCTGAGCTATATGTAAATTGTCCACAAGAATCTCTTTTGATTCTACCATTGAGCATATAAAGACCTAAAGTTTGACAAAGGTGGGCTAGCTCTCTCCCGTGCCTATTGACTCCAGTATCCTGGTTATTTCTTCTAGGTAGAGTACTGAAGAGACCTTGGGGTATATGTGTGAACAGATGTTTATCTCCTGAATTATCAATATATGTTTATCTCTCTCTCTCACACACACACACACTCTCTCTCTCACACACACGCACACACATATTAACATCATCCGAGCACAGTCTCGCCTACAGAACAGAGAAACATCTGTGATAAACCTAAACCTAACTATTAACAAACACTACGAAAAGCACAAAACGAAACCTGACACTTCAGCGCGTTTCCCAAACTCGTAACGTTACAGAAACACACGATCACCTAGCGTTAGACCACTCACTAAAACAACAGCTTTCCCGAACACTCACATCTTGTAGAATCCTGTAGAAGTGTTTGAATTACTGTGGTTTGGTTTCTTTAACGCTCGTAAACAGCTCAGGGACAAGTCTTTCTGTTCAAAGAAAACACGCAGCTCGCACAAACTCTGTTCTTTTGTTCTTCTACACCATTTCATTGAGTCTTACTAGACGTACAAGTCCTGCTCTTCTTCCTCATGCGTGTCTGTATTCTGGAAGTCTCTGTAAAAGATGCTCTTAGGGCCAGTCCTGTCAGCGCATGCGCAGAAGAGCGACAGTCTTCATCATCTCTATCTACATCTATAATCATTATCTATAGATCAGTGGTAGCAAGACTGAACGTTCCTAAAGATAAAATGTGTTTCTTTTCACCAAGTCAGAATATAGACATGCTTTAATATATAGTCACGTGACATAAGGCGCGTGCGCCTCCACGACACACCGCGCGCACAAACAAGAAAGGACATTGATTTTTTCTGAGTTGTGAAACTTTGTATCTCATAAGAAGTTATGCAAGTGAGATAATGACAGACTGGCTCCACCATCTCATCTGCCGCAGATACTGTATCAGGAGAATCAGTCTTACCATTTATGATCAATAAATAGGTTGATACAATGTATAAAACAAAGTTCTTGAACTCTGGAAAGACGCTAAAACCCTTTTTAATATGATTGTTATCATGTATAGAGAGTTGCCATGGCAACATCATCATCAGCTGCTGGAGAGGAGGACCACAGATTGGTTAAGTAACATATGTTAATATTACCCACAGTCTACTTTAAGTACTTTTCTTCATATGTATACCTCTGTTTCTGGCATCTTTAGAAGCATAACTATAGCATAATAGATTTGAGCTCTTATTAATGAAGGCTTGGGCTTTTAATCACATCTTATGTTTAAAGGAGCGGGTTTGATAGCTTTGTGTTTTGCTGGTAATGTGTCAACAGATAAATGGAAGTAAGCTAATTAATGTAACCTAAAAGCCTGCACTGTGGAGTCTATCGGTGACGTCACTTACATGCAGCTAAACTGGGCTGAAACTGTTTCAAACACGTTTTCATTTTTCATTGTAAACAAATATTGATAAAAGCTGTCCTGTGATTTCAGGAGCGTCTAAAAACCCTCTACAACAGAGGGGAAGTTACAAGAACAGTTCTAATGGGAGCTGCTGACGGAGATATAGAAAACACAGCTGATCCGGGAAAGCTTATTAAATAACTTCATATTTCTTTTTGAATATATATCATCATGCGTTTGTAAAATCTAAAAATGTGAATTCTGGTATCTTAAGATTTTTTTGTATGTTTTCCATATTTGTCTTTCCTGCATTTCAGCTAGGCTCTAGTTTGTTTATTTCTAAAAAGGAGTTGTCAAAAATGCGTCACTTCCTGTTTGTTGCTGCCGTGTGTTTTGAGTTTGAGCTCCGTCAAGTTAAATCTTTATTGTCTATTTTTTATCTTAAAATCAATTTTATACACCATAATTTCCATTTCTATGATGCGTGATTATATCCCCTATCGTATTCTACAACAAAAAAAATCAGAGCACCTTATCACTAGTTCTATTTTGATTTCCCGAGTCCGCTATTAGCATATAGCCCGCTAGCATCGCCAGCGTGGCTGCCACTAATCTCGCTTACATTGCTAATACTCTATTCACACACATTACCATTGTTTTACTCACTGTTACTTGCTTTAATGACGGATGTGTGTCTACCTTTGAGTGCAGGTGAGAACACGTTCGAGCTGCATTCAGTAGAAGCAGATCCGGGACCTGGTGGAGAGGCAGACCCAGCTGAGAGAGCGGAGAGCCGCGCTGGAAACATCCCAGGCTGACACTCACAAGACGGAGGTAAGTATACAGCGCGCTGCTATCTCTCCCACCACCTCTAATCCGTGTGTTTCTCTGCACAGGCCCGGTGCACCCAGGACGCGAGATGAACAGATGGCCTCACCTTCTGGCGCAGGGACCACGGACCCGGGTGCAGCCGCAGCGGGAAGCAGCGATCAGGTCGGCATAGAGGGAGAAACAATAATGTTCTGGCAGGGGTGCAGAATTCGGCACAACACTTCAGGAGCCTGATCGAGACGGTGCACTGCTATAAAAATTAACCAACTGTATTTACGTGAGATACTCTACACCAGGGGTCCCCAAACTTTTTTCTACAAGGGCCACATACAGTAATTTTCCCTTTCTTTAAATGGGGGCCGGGTCGGTTTGTAACAGAAAATTACATGGGCCGGAGTGACTACTAGTATTATTGTGGAGATTTTATTATGATTTTAAATGTATTTATTATGCCTCCTAATGCTAGAATAGTTTATTTTGTTATGCACCGTACAGACAAATGATTACTTTTCAAGAGACATATAGCCTATTAAAAGAGCATTGTTATTACTATCATAATTACATTTTTTCATATTCAGTGCTATTCAAAATCAAAACATTTACTTATGCATATTAATTAGTGTGAACTGTGGGCTTACTTCTGGCTAGTAAGAAGTCCAATGTCAGGTTCCATTCCTGTTACAGCCAGTCTCAAAGACTGATGCAAATGTTCATGGTGAGTCTTGATCTCATTGGAGTTTTCATCAGTTTCATGCATGAAAAGGTTTGCTCACAAATATACGTGCTGCCAAAAAGTGTGGACATCTTCATTGCATGCCTTTTGATGTTTGGGTATGTCTCGTTAGGGAGGGCAGCATAGAATTCAATGAGACCGTTGGGCTTAAATGCGTCTTTCAGAACATCACAGTTCTGTAACTCGGCCAACTCAAACTGATAAGAAGGCAGGGCTTCATCAATGTCGGCAGCAAAGGGGTTCTGGAAAAGGCGGATTTCTTTAGCGTGGACATGTAGCTCACGGAATCGCACGTCAAACTCTGCCTTCAGCATTTCCAGCGCTTCCACGGACTTTTCAGCTGGGAATGGAGCCACTGGTTTCTCAGCTGAGAGACTTTGGGTAACGGGGAGATGAGTGAAGTCTTGCTTTTGCACTTGTCCCACAAGCTGCTTGCTTTACATTTACATTACATTTAGTCATTTAGCCGAAGCTTTTATCCAAAGCAACTTACAAATTAGGAATACAACAAGCGATTCATCATAAAGAGGCAAATAAACACATGAAGTGCTCGTAATACAAAGTTTCAGACATTGTTCAGATAAGTACAAGCTAGAAAGAGAAGGAATAAATAAAGAGAGATAAAAAAAAAAAAAATTTTTTTTTTATGATGAAGTCAAGTAGCTTCGAAAGAGATGAGTTTTCAGCTGTCGCTTGAAAATTGTCAGGGATTCGGCATTCCGGATAGGGATGGGAAGATTCATTCCAACCAGCCAGGAGTGGTGAAAGAGAATGTTCTGGAAAGTGAATTTGAGCCTCTCTGTGATGGTACCACGAGGCGTCGCTCACTAGCGGATCTCAGACTTCTGAAGGGGATGTAGATTCGTAGTAGTGAGTGGAAGTAGGCGGGTGCTGAACTGTGGCTGTTCTATATGCAAGCATTAATGTCTTGAACTAGATGTGAGCCGCAGCCGGCAGCCAGTGCAAGGAGATAAAGAGAGGTGTAACATGGGCTCTTGTGGGCTCGGTTTTTTGAAGACCAGTCGTGCCGCTGCATTCTGAATTATTTGTAGAGGTTTGATTGTGCTTGAGGGAAGTCCAGCCAGAAGAGCATTGCAGGAGTCCAGCCTAGAAATGACAAGGGCCAGGACAAGAAGTTGTGCAGCATGCTCCGTTAGAAAGGCCCTGATCTTTCTGATGTTGTGCAATGCAAACATGCAAGATCGAGCGGTCTTTGCAATGTGGTCTTTGAAGGTCAGCTGGTTATCAAAAGTTACACCAAGATTTCTGATCAAAGTTGATGGGGTAATTGTAGAAGAACCTAGCTGGATGGTGAAATCATGCTGTAGAGTTGGAGTGGCAGGGAAGACAAGAAGCTCAGTCTTTGCCAGGTTGAGCTGTAAATTATATTCTTTCATCCATGCCGAGATGTACACCAGGCAGCCTAAGATTCGTGCAGCTACTGTTGGATCATCTGGTTCAAATGAAAGATAGAGCTGTGTGCCATCAACACAGCAATTGTAGGAGAAACCATGTGCCTGTATGATGAGTCCCAGTGATGTAGTGTATATGGAGAAAAAGAGCGGTCCATGAACTGATCCCTGAGGAACCCCAGTGAAAAGTTGATGTGCTTTGGATACCTCCCCTCCCCAAGACAAGCTGGCGGTTATTAAGCCTCTTATTAAGAAACCACAACTAGATCCTAGTGAACTGACAAATTACAGACCCATCTCAAATCTTCCTTTTATGTCTAAAATTTTAGAAAAAGTTGTGTCTGCTAAATTGCGCTCCTTCCTGCAAAAAAAAAGATCTATATTAAGAATTTCAGTCAGGTTTCAGGCCACACCATAGCACAGAAACTGCACTTGTAAAAATTACAAATTACTTGCTTCTTGCATCAAACCAAGGCTGTATCTCATTGCTAGTTTAACTTGATCTTAGTGCTGCGTTCGACACTATAGATCATGACATATTCATAGATAGATTACAAAACTATACAAGTATTCAAGAGCAGGCTTTAAGATGGTTTAAATCCTACCTATCCGATCGCTACCACTTTTTAATTTTAATTTACATTTAAATGGGGAGTCATCTCAATTAACACCAGTAAAATATGGAGTGCCACAAGGATCTGGCCTAGGTACTATGCTATGTTCAATTTACATGTTACCCTTGGGAGATATTATCAGGAAACATGGTGTTAGTTTTCACTGTTATGCCGATGATACTCAGCTATATATCTCAACAAGACCAGATGAAACTTTTAAATTATATAATCTAACAGAGTGTATTAAAAATGTAAAAGATTAAATGACCAATATTTTTCTCCTATTGAATTCAGATAAGACAGAGATATTACTTATTGGACCAAAACACAGTGCACAGAATCTCTTGGATTGCAATTTGCAACTAGACGGGTGTACTGGTACTTCCTCTACAGTCAAAAATCTGGGATAGCAACTTGTCTTTTGAAAATCACATTTCTCATGTTACAAAAACAGCATTCTTCCATCTTAGAAACATTGACAAGTTACGAAACATGTTACCTGTTTCTGATGCAGAAAAACTATTTCATGCATTCATGACCTCTAGACCGGACTATTGTAATGCACTGCTAGCTGATTGTCCTGCATCTTCAATAAACAAGCTACAGATAGTCCAAAATGCAGCGGCTAGAGTCCTTACCAGGTCAAGAAAATATGATCATATTACCCCAATTTTACAGTCTCTGCACTGACTACCTGTTAAGTTCCGTATCAGTTACAAAATATTATTACTTGCCTATAAGGCCCTTATGGGTTAGCTCCTGCGTACCTAACTAAACTTCTACCACGCTACAATCATCACGCTCCCAAAGGTCGCAAAACTCAGAACTTTTGGTAGTACCTAGGACAGCAAAGTCCACTAAAGGAGGAAGAGCTTTTTCACATTTGGCTCCCAAACTCTTAACATTCACATTGATAATACTACATGGGCATTAAGGACTTGCGTTAATGACCTAATTAAAATTCCTTTTGGAGTCACCAAACCGTCACGGGCCAATTCATCGGTGTAATCCTATGCTAGATTTAATTAGAGCGCAGGGATTGATCTTACTGTATGAGATATCGTACCTCAAGCGATGATGGTTGACCATTCCTTGTATCGTCCTGCTGCTATTACTAATATAACTATATTTCCTAAATGAGCTGTAGAGACCAAAATGAGCATTGTGAATGTAAGAGCCTCACGTTACATTTATAACAATCATTGTTAATGTTTTAATTGTATTTCAGTGCAGTTCGTGAAGAAAGATAATCAAGAGATGTGACAAACTGTACAGAAGTCAGTTCCAGATCCAGCCTCCACACCAGACCTCTCTCTCGTATGGATTGCTGTCTACTAGCATATTATGTGTTCTCTTCAGACTTAGGTGCATGCAGATATTACTCAGGCGACATGAACACTTGAATATTGCAAGAATAGGGAAGGTAAGAATACTTTAAAGATAATGACTTAAAGCTATCCAGGAGTTAGATGGCCACTCACAGCGTACACCTCGCTTTTCATAACGATGAGCTTTATGACCATAATGCTGTATGTTAGGTGTGAGATTCATTAAACTTGGTTTGCTATAATACATCTATACATAAGTGCACCAGTGTGAAGCACAATTCCCTGCACATTTGCTGTATATCCATAAAGTGATATTTTTGTCATAGTATTCTTTCAGTGATTAACTGATTAAGACAGTCTCTGGCTGCCACCTACTGGCATAACAGTTCGCCATTCAGCATTTGCGACTGACAACTACCTGGCGGGGGGCGGGGGCGTCGGGGGGGTATTAGGGGGGGTGGTTTCGGTCGGGGGGCCTGCGTAACAGCGACTATGAAAAAATATTTAGGTTTATGATATCTTCATCATACTTGTGATTGCGCTCAGGGGAGCTTCAAATGTTTCTACGTGTTTTTGCAGCGTTGAGTAATGTATCACAGACATATCTCACAAATCCTTTCATAAGCAAAGTGTAGACGGGGTGTAAATAAGAGATTCATTGCACAGTGTAGAGAGTTTAGTTGATTATAAATGTGAGATCACGATGAACTGAGATGAGTGACAGCTTTTAATGATTTTTAAGGGAGTTTGCAAATGGGATACTGATTTAATACAACAGTTCAATAAAAAGTTAATATTAAGTGACTTACATCGTCTGACTATAACACTATTTTCTGATTTTGCTCTATTTCGTCGTTGAAAATAGTTTAAAACAAAGTCACAGCTCAGCCGCTGCGCATCTCCATTCAAACACAGCGGTGTTTAGTTTATGAATGAACGGGGTTTTTAAATGAATCTAGTGTGTCGGTGATTCATGATTACCCATTCATAAAGACCCATTCCTGAATGAATCAGCCGTCTGAACGAATCAATTGAATGAATGATTCCGTGATAAAATCAGTGACTTGCTGCCACCTGCTGGCAGTTTTAGTTTAATTTTTAAAGTATCTTTTCAGTTATTTAAATAATTTAATATTTTATATTTAAAACATTAATTTCATCATGAATTTATGGATTTAATTGCACTCATGCCACCTCTGAGCCTCATTAAATGTCTGAAAGTACACCAAGCCACTTTTGTGTTCTTCTGTGCCACCTCTACAAATGAATTTTGTTAATACTGATTTCATTTGATTGGCAACTTATTTCTTATTCTACTTGTTCTTATTCGGTCATTTTAATTAAAATTTTTAAAAACCTTATAAAATATAATTTTTTAAGAATTTGACAAAAGATTACATACTTTTAAATAAAATTAGAGGAGTCAAATATGATTAGAAGAGTGGTCCTAAAAAGAAAAGTAAGCGTAGAGCCCTGCGCCGACCGACATAACAATGACCTGCAATGAAAGAAGCCCAGGCATGATATTACTTTTTTTTTTTTAAATGGTGAATTGCCCAAAAAAAAGAAAAAAGATTTTCCATATGATTTTCAATTCATTATTTGAAGTGGGTTGGTTAAGGGCATGATTAGCTGATGACTTGTGTGCAGGTTTAAGGAGGACTTAATATTAAATGCAATGTGTTGGTGCCTACTAAGACTTGCATATTGTGACCTGTGATGCCTTACGAAACTTTTTTTAGGATAAGCTTTTATTTCATGTGCCAGAAACTCATGAGGCTTTCAAAATTATGTTGGGTTCAGGCGTTTTTTTGGAAACAGTTTCCAATTTTCTGTTTGAATTTATTATGAAGGGGGCCACAATTATAATCTATTATAAAAATTACAAACATTTCCATATATGTAGATTTATGTAATTTAATTACCATATTGTTTTAAAATAATTTACATTTATGAAATCTAATTATATTAATATACATAAATGTAATGTTAAGAAATAATATAGGGAGTTAGATTCAAATTAATATATTTACTAGCTGATATAAAAATGTATTGGACATATAAGGAAAAATAAATATATGTAACTGTTTCCGATAATAACAAATATATTTACACCCTAATGTTAATGTGAAAAAGTTAAAAAAGTGACCAAAATAAATATATTTTTAAAGTATATTTCAAAATATATTTACATATATTGTATAAAATATATTTTCTTCTATTTAAATTTAAGATATTTAAATATATGACAATGTATTTACTATTAATATATTTCAATCTATGTGACTTCTGTATGGGCTGAATACTTTCATTCATATTTAGCTGTATATCCTATGTTTTTATTAATAATTTGGGTGTATTTTACTGTTCATATTTGTGCGTTTTTCGTTCATTTCGAGTCTGTGTTCATCATTCACAGCTGTGGAAACAGCCTTTAAATTAGTTTGGGCATAAATTAGGTTAAACCACTGCATGTCGCCCGCCAGAGAAAATAAAAATCATAAAAAAAAAATTACCAGCACACAACTACTGATCCGCGGCTTCGCAGTTACTTACTGGCAAATACCAAATCATGCACTATTTTTTTTATTTACTTTTTATTAGATTTTCAAAAGAACACACACACACACACACACACACAAAATAAACCAGAGCTGAACAAAACAGAGATAAAAAACATATAAGATGAATACTTGCATGACATAGTAATACCCTAGATATGAGTAGCCTACATTACAGTTCTAAGGAGATACAAATAGATTCTACAGCTCTCTGCCAGGCCTGTACCGTTCTTGGTAACAAAACCATCATTAAACGTCATTTAACACATACTAATATGTACTTATTTACACGTAAGCACAATCATTTCACTGTAAGACGTCACCTGCTAAAGTCATCAGAGTTCAGGGATATATGAGGTCTGGCAGCAGTGTTTCCTTCAGAGGAATCACAGAAACAGCTGGTGTGCTGCGGCTGAAGTCACTTCAGTCCTGAGCGCACGGCAGAAGATCTTTATAGCTTTATATAGCATTTAATGGAGCACTGAAGGTCTGTTTGGGTTCGATTAGATCTTAGCTGCAGTTCAGATCCTTCACTGGAGACAGTTTTCATCCAAATCTCTTCAAACTATAAGCAGAAGAAGAATGTGTTCTTTGAGAAAACCAAACACTTAATTATCTTGAGTTTACTAAGCAGATTTAAATGGATTTTTTTATTGTTTCATATACATGCATTGAAAATGTCCTCTCCTGGTTGAACAGGCCACAATGACACTTTGAGTGTATGATAAATACTGAGGAGAATTAATCCAAACTGAAATGTCAGTACTGCATATATTAAAGGGTTTGCTTGAGCAACCAGTCACGCGGTTCAGGCCAAAGAAACGGTGAAACTGTCAACAACAGAAAAACTAAAGTAGTCCCAAGAAAAGTACTTTCCCTTGAAGCAGAAAAGCTCAGAGGGAGGACGCAGGCGGATGAACGTCCTGCAGCAGAAAAACATCTGGATTCTGCTCTGCGTGTTTGTCTGCTTCACCTCTGTTCAACAGTCTCTGCTCTTTAAAAACAGGTACGTGTGCACTATTAAATGACTAGTAAACGTTACTATTTATCTATTTTGCTCTGGAATGTTTGTTTATGAGCCTCCTATCGTGATTTACACTGATATACTTTTGTTTGATCTATCAAGCATTAGACATTGTGTCAGTTTTACACATGCAGAACACGCAGCATTCCCATATGTTGTTGTGAACAGACGGTACAGATTTTGAATCAAATGTCCCATTACGTGCTTTTAACATGCATTATCATATTTGAAACTTTGATGATGATTTGAAACATCTAATCATGCTTTACTGTTTTTGTGTGGCTCCAGCTGAAGGAATCTCTTCTCTCTGAAATGAAGAGCCCAGCTTTCATTCTGCTGCTCATCTGGAGCTGTGCTGTGTGTCCCAGCAAACCATCACCGCGAGACACGGCAGAACAGAACAGCACAGGTATTCAGATCACAGAGATACTGTGATTCAGTCTTTTTCACTGTATGAACTGCATGCTGTTGTGTTTATGCAGAGCGTTCTTGTGAAGGACGGCCGCTGGATCTGGTGTTTGTGGTCGACAGCTCTCGCAGTGTCCGGCCTGAAGACTATGAGCGGATGAAGACCTTCATCAAGGACCTGCTGCTGTTCTTGAACGTGGCTCACAATGAGACGCGCGTGGGACTGGTGCAGTTTGGCAGCGTGGTGCAGAATGAGTTCTTCTTGAACAGCTACTTTGAGAAGCAGCTGATGTTGCGCGCTGTGGAGCGCATGGAGCACCTGGCGTCGGGGACCATGACGGGTTTAGCGCTGCAGTTCACGCGCGAGGAGGTGTTTTCTGTGGCTCGCGGTGCGCGGCCCGGTCACATGCAGCTGCCTCGCGTCGCTGTGGTGGTGACCGACGGCCGGCCGCAGGACTCTGTGGAGGGGGAAGCGGATCGAGCGCGGCGGGCCGGGATAGAGATCTTCGCTGTGGGAGTCGGCCGTGTGGATCTGGTGACCCTGCAGGCCATCGGCAGCGAGCCGTACGCAGAACACGTGCATCTGGTGGATACTTTCAGCCAGATAGAAACACTGGTTTCTGTCTTCCACTCAAAGCTGTGTGCAGGTCAGTCTGTTGCCTTCACTTCCACTGTAAAAAGATGAAATACGCCTCCACCTGCCTATGGGGCTCAGGCTCATACGGCATTATCATCCGGAAGATATATTATAATCCTGAAGACCTGGATTCTAGTTCAGATGTGTTTGAGCTGAAGTCTCCTGGTTTAGATGTTTAGGAAACTCGTACTGATGACCTCTCTGCTCTGATCTCCTCAGCATCTGATCCGTGTGCATCAGGAATCCACGAGTGTGAACACGAGTGTGTAAACACAGACCACTCGTTCATGTGCCGCTGCAGGAAAGGTTTCACACTCGCTCCAGATGGTAAAGCATGTGGTAAGTGTTGGTTCTCTGCACTGTTGTGTTCTGAGTGTCTGGAAGCGATGCATTCGTGACCAGAGCTCTTCAGCTCTCAGAATACACGACGCACACCTGATGAGCACATGTGCTTTTAGTTTACAGCATTATTTTGTCACTCAAAAAGAACTCATTAATGTTCCTTGAACAGAATCACAGTCTCAGCAGCTCATTAAACTGAATCACACTGATATAACTCATTACTCTCGTTACAAATTATGAAGTGATTTTTATCATCACTTTTCTGGTGAATATCATTTGATATAGTTTGGCCACATTACTAAAAAGGGCTCTCATTGTTTTTACTTGCTCTTTTCTCTGCAAGAATATGCAGGTTTAATACATTTAACAAATTGTTGTTGCAGGTCTGGACTGTAAACGTGGATCTGTGGATCTCATGTTTGTCATTAGTGGCTCCAGACATGTGGGCATTACCGGGTTTGATCTGCTGAAGCGGTTTGTGAGCAGAACGGTGAGCGCTCTGCCAGCCGGATCTCGGGTCGGGCTGCTCCAGTACTCCTCTAAAGTCCGCAGCGAGTTCACTTTGGGCCAGTACAGCAGCGCTAGCGAGCTCCAGCGGGCCGTCTCAGCCGTCCGCTATATGGGCCGTGGCTCCGTGATCAGCGCCGCCCTGCAATACCTGATCCAGAACAGCTTCAGGAACAGCAGCCGAACAGCTCAGAGGATCACCGTAGTGTTTACAGATGGACACTCGCAAGACAACGTGCTCACATGGGCCAGCAAGGTCAAAGCTGATGGTACTAAACATATATCATTATTAGAGACTCCCTGTAATGTGTTAATAAGGAGAAACAAAAATACTGCGTTGCATTCACATATTAATTTTTCTGATAGATGAGTTGTAGTGGACAGAGAAGGATGCACCTCATGCAGTCAGTTAATGAATGTTTGATCATAAAGCCATTCTAACATCTGACAAATGGAGAAATTTCTCCAAATAACAAGACCGAGTCCAGTTCCGGCAAACTAGCTCAACTCTCTCTTTCTGTAGGTATTGCTCTGTATGCAGTGGGTGTGGGAGAGACTGCAGAAGAAGAGCTGAAGTTTATAGCGTCAGAACCGCAGCAGAAACATGCGTACTACGCAGAAGACTTCAGTCAAATGGAGCAGATCGCAGACAGACTGAAGACTCAGATTCACAGCTGTGAAGGTACTGCAGCATGTGTGTCTGTGATGAATGTTATCAGATCATAAACAGAAGCTTTGGAGTCTGTAGCTGCGTATACACCGCTGTTAAACATGAACAAACACGTGTTCAACTTCAGGAAAGAAGAATCAGCTGTCAGAACAGTGTTTCTCCACAAGTGTTATGCTTCACCCACCAGAATGCTTTAGATAAATCAATATAGCAGTGTGCAAATATTTTTAATATACTGTAAATGGATACTTCCCTGCACAAATAATACTGTGTGTTTTCTCTGTCTCAGATCAGCGGTCAGTGTCACATCAGTGTGAATGTGGGAAGATGATGCTGTTCCACAACATGAGCACTGACGCTCTGTGGAGGGTTTCACAGCAATATATCCTTTATCCCAGACTCAAGCTTTACTCTTACACCAGTCCCTTTATTTATCTGCTCATCTGACACACTCAGTTCAGTTCATAGACCTCATGACGTTCAGAAAGACATTCTGCTGAATTTAAACACAACACAGTAGATTAGGGTTAGGTTTTTTGTGGCCATCTGGTGGTCAAAAGGTTCAATAGTAGTGAGTAATATCATGTAAGTAAAATATGTTTCTTCATGTACGTCTGAATAATTTTAAAGAAATAATCAGTTCAACACTGATAACATTATTTCATAGGCAAGGTTCACTGTGGGTTTCATTTATTAATTACCATATTGAAAAACCCACCATGAGTAATTAAAGTAAAGAAGACGCTGAGGCTGGCACCTCTCATACAGATACTGAAGCAGTTTCATGGGAGGTGACAGTGATGGGAGAAACTTAACTTTTCGAAGCTTCAAATCAATTGAACTAACTGCTTCTCAAAATAATTCACTGTTTCTAACCCTGGCTCCAAACACCACACGCTACTGACGTCTCATGCCGGAACATGAAAAACAACTTTTACAAAACCAATGCAAATGCTTTCTTAACATTTTAAAATATGAAATGCAATTAAAATAATACAGTGCCATTATATGTGAAGTGTCTGTAGCTATGTGTTTTTAATAATTATTGTTAATTTGCAGGGCTTGTTTTGTTTGTTTTATGGAAAGCAGGCCAGTAAGAGACTATTAACCACTATTCATCCTTATAATTACACAAATGTTGCATCTGCAAATTGCTAAAACTGATTTGAGATAAGGTAAACGCTGTTCCCCGCTGGGGGCGACTCAGTGAACGCACACGGTTCAGAGATCACCCCCCCCAAACGGCAAACCATTGAAGTTTCAAAACGTTTCGAAACGGGTATGATGTAATGAAGCCTCATTTAATGCACTCCGATACACTGTTTCTAAACAAATGATTCACAAAGGTTTCAAAGCGTCATGAAGCAGTGTTCCAGAAGCGACCATCACTATTTCATGTTTCTCAGGCAAACAAAGCTTCAGGATCAGAGAGCAAATCAAGCTGCGATACAGTGCTTCAGTGTGAAATGTGTGGTTTATTTGACACAAGCGTCAGTGTCTAACATATCATTAATACATAAAACATACATGAACTCAAAAGATCCAGTGTTTACATCATTTCTTAACAGCACACACTAGACACCGTGATGAAGAGGATTGAACTGTTGGAGAATGAACTGGTGTGAGATCAGCGGTGGAGCGAAAACATTGAGATCTGTGTCTCACATCCTAATGACATTTATCCCAAATTATTGTACTGCATAGTTAACAGCATAATCCATTTTCTGTATGACTGTACGTTTGAAGTAAAAAAAAAAAAAAGACTGAAAACTGTAAAAGTTTTAATTCATAGTGCATTAAAACTCCACAGAGCATCACCACTCGGATCCTGCAGATGTACTGAACTTGTAATGAGAACGTCTCTGGGGTCTTCTGGACCGTGAAACAGAGACATTAATTATCTGACACTCGATGTGCTCCTGATGGCGTCATCCACCTGCATGGGGAAAGAACATGGTTTTATGCCTGCTTTACCATAGTAAATCCAGTAAACCTGTTGTTTTTTGTTATAACAGTGCTTCCCCTGACCTGGTGGTCAAAGATCCACAACACTGCAGTTATCTGAAACACTTGACTGGGTTCCGTCATCAGCTCCATGATCTGAACTAATCGTTAGATTAGAGGAGACCGTGTAAACAGTGGGGCTTCTGCAGCTGGAGTCTGCATGTTTAGAGGCAGGTGAGAACAGATGAAGCACAGGCTGATCTGTGAGTCTCTACTGGTGTCCATCTAGTGAACATATAGCCCTGATCAGACCACTGACAGGCCCGACAGGCGAGAACGGTTCACCACACAGCACTGACGGGAATAAATCAACTGCTTTCTGTTGCTCTTCACTTACGAGCCTGATCCTGATCCAGATCAGACAGCCTTAACTAAAGACAGACGGAGGGAACGTCTCTGTGAGAAAGCAGAACTAAAGTTATCCTTTGAATGGGAAGTTTTAGGAAAAAATATTTACATGAATGTAACACTTAAGATCGCATTAAACCAGCAGCAGCACCAAAACCATCAGAGTAAACAATACATTAATAATATGCAAGTAACCCATCCACATCTGCTGCTTCTGAAGATAAACAAAACAAAAACAAATTCAGAGGGAAAACCTATGCTTTAAAACAGACAAACATGCCTACTGTCCGCCAGGCTTCAGCAGCTGAGCTCTTCTTCTGGATTCTGGGCTGTCGCTCCTCAGGCGCTTTACTGCCACCTTCTGCAGAACCAGAGGCCGGAGAACCAGCTCTCTGTAGAACCAGAGGCCAGAGAACCAGCTCTCTGCAGAACCAGAGGCCAGAGAACCAGAGGCCGGAGAACCAGCTCTCTGCAGAACCAGAGGCCAGAGAACCAGCTCTCTGCAGAACCAGAGGCCGGAGAACCAGCTCTCTGCAGAACCAGAGGCCAGAGAACCAGCTCTCTGCAGAACCAGAGGCCAGAGAACCAGCTCTCTGCAGAACCAGAGGCCGGAGAACCAGCTCTCTGCAGAACCAGAGGCCAGAGAACCAGAGCCCAGAGAACCAGCTCTCTGCAGAACCAGAGGCCAGAGAACCAGAGCCCAGAGAACCAGCTCTCTGCAGAACCAGAGGCCAGAGAACCAGAGGCCGGAGAACCAGCTCTCTGCAGAACCAGAGGCCAGAGAACCAGCTCTCTGCAGAACCAGAGGCCAGAGAACCAGCTCTCTGCAGAACCAGAGGCTGGAGAACCAGCTCTCTGCAGAGAACCAGAGCCCAGAGAACCAGCTCTCTGCAGAACCAGAGGTCAGAGCACCAGCTCTCTGCAGAACCAGAGGCCAGAGAACCAGCTCTCTGCAGAACCAGAGGCCAGAGAACCAGAGGCCGGAGAACCAGCTCTCTGCAGAACCAGAGGCCAGAGAGCCAGAGGCCGGAGAACCAGCTCTCTGCAGAACCAGAGGCCGGAGAACCAGCTCTCTGCAGAACCAGAGGCCAGAGAACCAGCTCTCTGCAGAACCAGAGGCCAGAGAACCAGCTCTCTGCAGAACCAGAGGCCAGAGAACCAGCTCTCTGCAGAACCAGAGGCTGGAGAACCAGCTCTCTGCAGAACCAGAGGCCGGAGAACCAGCTCTCTGCAGAACCAGAGGTCAGAGCACCAGCTCTCTGCAGAACCAGAGGCCGGAGAACCAGCTCTCTGCAGAACCAGAGGTCAGAGCACCAGCTCTCTGCAGAACCAGAGGCCAGAGAGCCAGAGGCCGGAGAACCAGCTCTCTGCAGAACCAGAGGCCAGAGAACCAGAGGCCGGAGAACCAGCTCTCTGCAGAACCAGAGGCCAGAGAACCAGAGCCCAGAGAACCAGCTCTCTGCAGAACCAGAGGCCAGAGAACCAGAGCCCAGAGAACCAGCTCTCTGCAGAACCAGAGGCCAGAGAACCAGAGCCTAGAGAACCAGCTCTCTGCAGAACCAGAGGCCAGAGAACCAGCTCTCTGCAGAACCAGAGGCCAGAGAACCAGAGGCCGGAGAACCAGCTCTCTGCAGAACCAGAGGCTGGAGAACCAGCTCTCTGCAGAACCAGAGGCTGGAGAACCAGCTCTCTGCAGAACCAGAGGCCAGAGAACCAGAGGCCGGAGAACCAGCTCTCTGCAGAACCAGAGGCCAGAGAACCAGCTCTCTGCAGAACCAGAGGCCAGAGAACCAGCTCTCTGCAGAACCAGAGGCCGGAGAACCAGCTCTCTGCAGAACCAGAGGCCAGAGAACCAGCTCTCTGCAGAACCAGAGGTCAGAGCACCAGCTCTCTGCAGAACCAGAGGCCAGAGAACCAGCTCTCTGCAGAACCAGAGGCCGGAGAACCAGCTCTCTGCAGAACCAGAGGCCAGAGAGCCAGAGGCCGGAGAACCAGCTCTCTGCAGAACCAGAGGCCAGAGAACCAGAGGCCGGAGAACCAGCTCTCTGCAGAACCAGAGGCCAGAGAACCAGAGGCCGGAGAACCAGCTCTCTGCAGAACCAGAGGCCGGAGAACCAGCTCTCTGCAGAACCAGAGGCCAGAGAACCAGCTCTCTGCAGAACCAGAGGCCAGAGAACCAGCTCTCTGCAGAACCAGAGGCTGGAGAACCAGCTCTCTGCAGAACCAGAGGCCAGAGAACCAGAGGCCGGAGAACCAGCTCTCTGCAGAACCAGAGGCCAGAGAACCAGAGGCCGGAGAACCAGCTCTCTGCAGAACCAGAGGCCAGAGAACCAGCTCTCTGCAGAACCAGAGTAAGCGTTTTCAAACTGCTGGGTGTTTCTAAATCATGCAGTGAAAATCATGCCCTTTACAAAAGAACTACAGATTACTTGGCAATATATACAGTAGAGTTGATGCTATAATTGCTGCCCTGTACTGGACAGAAGAAAGTAATTATATGTTCAGATTCCAGTTCACCATTGATTTCAATTAACTTAATATCATCAAAGAATAGGCAGGATTGCATATATGAGATTCATTCAATCTTATTTAGACCGCAGAGAGTAAATGTGAGGATAGTATTCATGTGTATTCCAGCACACATGGCAAGTAAAGGCAACAAGGTTGCAGAAGTTTTAGCTAAGGAGGCATGTAAACTAGATGAGATTATGGAAATCCTATATAAGAAATCATAAGCAAAAGTAGTAGTTAAGAATAGTATAAGAAAGCAATGTCAATATAACTGGGATAGGGAAGTAACAGGTAGACATTACTATAGAATCCAGGAGAAAGTAGGAGGGTTTGTAAAGCAAATAAGAAAATAGAAAGTATAATTACACGATTGAAAATGGGACACACAGGGTTAAATAAAACATTACATCTAATAAGGAAACTGGCTGATGTGATCATTGTTAAGAGGAGGAATCAGAGGAACACACACTACGTCACTGACAAAAGTACATCACAGAAAGAGAGATGGTAAAAAAAGAAATTAGGAAACAAAGTTCTATTGAAATTAGCATTAAAGATATACTTAATGGTCATAACAATTAAAGTTTATTAAATTATCTGACAATAACTGGCTTAATTAACAGAATTTAAAAGTGTTTTTGTTGTTGTCATCTTTATTATTATTATTATTATTATCGGGGAGGTAGTTGACTCCAGTATAGTAGCTGGCAGTAATGCACCTTAACGTTGGATGCCGACCGCCATTAAAACAAGAAAGAAGAAGATGATGATGATGGCCCTGTCCCAAATGGCACCCTGAACCCTCACACTCTTCTGCCTGGTCTTGTGCTACACACACTTGTGGTCTTGGCCACTTGAGAGCGCGTGCGCAAGACTGTTGCAGCTCTTAAAACCGGAAAAGCGCAGTGCCCTTAAAGCACACTAAACCCACACTATCTCCAGTACTGCTCCGGAGCGCTATTCCAGGATTAGTGTATCCCATCATGCATCATGTTCTGGAAATAAATAGGCTTTGGATTCACCAGTGATCACCGCGAGATGCATGCCGGTTAGAAAAGTGTCCGAGTTACGTCCGACTTGCTCTGATGTCACGCTGACGTGTGCCAAAAAACCCTCGCGACTGCGCTGATCTAAAGCATGATGGGAAACGACTGGCTGAAGACACAGCTTAATGCTCATTGGTTCAGACAACCGTGATGCTGCGTTCTCTTCTAAAATGTTTTATTTCTTTATCTGATTTCATGTGATTATGTATTTAAATCATGCATGAATGTTCCCAAACACGATGACAGCTGTGAGATATGTGATTGTTGTCATATTTCTATAAAAATCTAAAATACATGTTTGTATTAAAGTACAAATGGATGATAAATACACCTTTCGTATGGAATTAAATAGCAAGCACTTTGAGTGTCTTGTTCATCATAGTTTTTTTATATAAAAGCAACAGAACTGAAATCATATCATGTTAATCAGCAGCACAGCACGTGAGTGAGAATGTCTTTGATCTTGTAGGTATCTTTTTTATTATTATTATTATGCCATACATCCGAACAATACAACGAGATACATTCAAATGTAAAGGAAAAATTGAAAAAGATGAACAACATTGTTCAACTATGAACATTGAGACGCAGGGCAAGTCTGGGTATTTGGACAAGGCATTCCTCTGAGTCCGCACTTTCGTGACGTAACGCCGCTTTGACTGTCGGGTAGAAGTCTGCAGTGTGGTCTCGGCAGAAGTGCAGACCGAGGGCACCCTTCTGAACGCTATGGGACACCCTACGGTCTCGTGGACTTAACGGACACGCGCACGCAAGACCGAAAGTGCACATGAAGTGTTCCATTTGGGACAGGGCCGATGATGCCCTTTAGCTGACCCCACCCCTAAACTGTGTGATGTGAGCCAATCAGGTGACATGGTCGAGAACGCCCCTTTCACTGATCTGGTGACTCTCATTACTTTCCAGAGCAAGCAGGGGTGTATTCCAGGAAGGAGGTTCAACAAACTCTGAGTTGACTTACCCTGAGATGGGAAACTCTGAGTTTCAAACAAAACCCGCTTTCTGGAATACACCGCAGGTGACTGTCATGCTCAGTCAGCACTAACAGGTGTAGTGTGTAAAACCAGGTATATGGTGAATGAACATCAAAAACTGAAAGCTGCAGTAAAACCCCACAGGACTGTTCTACAGCAGAGGCGCGCTCTCTGGAGGACTTCAGGTTTTACTTCCAACCCTCATCAAATACCTGCCTGTGATTTTCAAGCAGTCCTGAAGACTTGGATTACATTGTTCAGATGTATATCATTAGGGTTGAAACTAAACTTACTAAAAGTCCCTGTGAGAGCTGAGAGGAGAAACAAAAATGTGAAAGAATATATCAAAACCCATTGTTTGTTTTGGTTTATTAGCTATTAATTGTCCCATAGTTAATTGTAAATTAAAGTATGCATTATATTTATGCTTATAGATGCTTTTATCTAAAGTGCAGGGATTGGTTGTGTTTAGCTATGTTTCCATCCACCTATTTTTATGCACATTTTGGATTATCGCATAAAAAACGCTGGATGGAAACGTCTAAAAATGCGCATAAAAAACTTTTGAGTAGGATACACTTTTTATCCAATAAGAAAGAAACCGCATGAAACACATTTACCGAATAAATTCACCTTTATACCAATCACCTGATCTCGTCCTCAGCGTCTATATGTTGTTCTGAAAAGCCTGAGCAAAGTCTGTCAAAGTATTTCTGTATAATTGCCGTCTCAAACGACTGTGTTCCCAAACAGCTGGTTCGCGTGTGCTGTGTGTGTGCTCGCTCTGAGGCGTAGTCATATTTGAGAATGATTATATTCAGTGGCTTCTCCTAGTTTCTCAGGGATGTTTAGTGCCAGTTTACCAGGAAGTGACTATTTTGTTCTCTTTGTCTCGTTGGATGGAAATTTATGCGATATTCCAGTTTTGCGCACGAGTTTAATTCGAATCTTTGGATGGAAACATAGTGTGTATAGGTTTCCTTGGAATTTACAGCCTTATGTCGAACTACACTAAAATTCCCTTATGAGGCTCTATATTCTTCCAGATTCCCGCTAATCAGCTGCTGTAGTTTCTAATATGCATGTGTTTCAGATGATTATTCAGATGTGGGCACGGAGAGCGCATGCGCGTCAGCTCCAGCGCGTCTCAAACAGGAACACATGCGGCATATTCAGCGCTTAGAACTGAAGAGAGGAGCAACTCCAGGAGGTTTTGCGTGCACACAGAGCTGGAGTGGTTTGGTCAGGATGGGCTGCTCATCGTCCAGCACACAGACGCTCGCGCAGGAGAACCCACCGCGCGTCAAAGCGGAGGAGGCGAGCGGAGAAACTCTGCGTAAGTCATTTCAGAAACATCGCTATTAAACTAAAGCAGTTTGGTAAAAGCTTGGCCTGATGATATTACCAAACCTGTGCATGAATTAACTGACAGTGCCAAACACAAAATAATCATTTTTACTAATCCTAACACATTTAGTCAGAGATGACATCTTTTCATTAATAATATTTATGGGCGATCTTTAATTATTGCAACTGATATCCTGCATGTGCAAGGTTATGTTTGTGTCTGTCCAGCTGTTGTGATGAGTTTGTGCCGTGGGGTCCCTGAACAGATGATGGATATGAGGACAGACAGCTCAAACCCGGGCTAGGACACATGCAGCCCCGGGCTCTGCTCAGACCAGTCCGCTGTGTTTCCAGATCACTGTCACATCGGTGCTCCCATTCAGCTCAGAGAGACTCGCTCGTGAGATGTAGTGCTTGCTGTACATTTATCTGAACACTGTCTGCATCATGATGGCATTTCCAGCGGTTTACCGCATGTTTCTATGGGCTGTTTTCTCCTTTCTCTGATAGGTTTGTGTCGTTGTGCAAAATTCACACTCTATAAAAACTGACACACAGTCTCACACGGAGGAATACTGTCCATTGATTTGAGAAAACAGCTGAGACGATCACAGAATTCATTTCACATGTTCTGAGAGTAAACCTCCACACCAGATCCAGCTCTGGGTTTCAGGAGCGGCACAACTCCGAAAACTCCAGCGTGATGCAAACACACACACCTCAGGCTCTGACAGTGAAGGTGGACGGTGTGTGTGTGTGTGTGTGTGTGTGTGTGTGTGTGTGAGAGAGAGAGAGAGAGAGATCCTCATGTTTGAGTTCAGGAACACTGCTTGGCTCATGTTCAGATGTGTGGTTTTGGAGGAGAGGGTTTGGGTTTAGTGTAGGCATTAAGCAAGACAAGAAGGTTCATTTAGCATGCATTAAAATGCATCATGAGGGGAAACAAGAATGAAAGGGCATCAAATAATACAGCACCTGTTGAGAGGGATTTGATGGACTAGCGAGGAACGCAGTCAGACTGATGATGTTGAATGCTGCATGTTTTTGTGTTCGAGCGTCTCCGGAGGCTCTGCTGCTGATGATAAAGTCTCCACATGGACAGAGAAGGGCATATTGTTGAGTGTGAGTCTGTTCACTGTTTGCTCTGGAGGCTGTTTCTCCTCTGCGCCGCTGACCATCAGGAAATTACTTTTTCATCGCAGCATTTGAGGAAATGAGCTCCGAGTCTGAACAGAGCAACACCTCCAGGTGTGTGTGCAGGAGTGTGTGTGTGTGTGTGTGTGTGTGTGTGTGTGTGTGTGTGATTTGACACGCATTGTTCCATCACACGCAATATAAAACCCGGCTTATAAACTGAATTACTGAAATTGCTTGAGTTTTTGTAGATGGAGATGGTTTCCTCATGCAGCTTTCAGTTCTCACACAGCTGAGTGGAGAATGAGTGTGTCTGTGGACTGGACTGCAGGATGCTCTTCTCTCTCTGTCAGCCTAGAATCAGTGAGCCTCAGATCGCTGGTTCTGGCTCAGTGCCGAGTTTCAAACCTGATCCACCAGTCTAGAATCAAAATCTCAATATCGCTCTGTAATATAATGATTTATTGGAAGTTATTTGCGTTTCCAGAATTAGGAATGGCGTTCTGGTATTCAGTATGCAAATAAGACGGTCAAATAAGAAGTAATTTTGTCCTGAAATGAGCTGAATGAAATGTGTGTGATGTACATGAAGCATTTACAGTGTGAAGAAGATAGGAGACCATAGACACTTGACAGGCTGCTATTCTGAGTGTTTCTGCTGGTTTCCATGAGAGCATCTTCCCTGATGCTTCGTTAGTGTTTGTGGAAAGATAAATATTAACCATTTCAGTGAGGCAGGAATGTGTGTTTTTAATTATTTACTCATTGCTATAGTACGTGTTTCTGAGTTCAGCTAAAGCCTACCGATCATTAAACACGTCAGTGCTTGCTGATTTGTTTGTGTGTGTGTGTGTCTCTGTGTGTGTGTGTGTGTGTGTGTGTCTGTGTCTCTCTTTGTGTGTGTGTGTGTGAGTGTGTCTGTGTCTCTCTTTGTGTGTGTCTGTGTCTCTCTGTGTGTGTGTCTGTGTCTGTGTGTGTGTGTGTGTGTGTGTCTGTGTCTATCTTTGTGTGTGTCTGTGTCTCTATTGTGTGTGTGTGTGTGTGTGTGTGTGTGTGTGTGTGTGTGTGTGTGTGTTGTGTGTGTGTGTGAGATGGTGATTACACACAGCTGCACTTCTGCTTGACAAAACTCATGTCGTGACCAGAATGCTAAAAAATCCTCCAATCAAACTGAAACATTTTTCAAGGAAAAAAAATACCTGGGATGTGCTTAGCATTTTGCTGTACAGACTACAAACAATGGATTTAACTCTGATATGATTTTTGCTACCTGTATGAAGACAAGCACGTCTATAGTTACTCAGGGGTTTGATGAAAAAATGAATAATTTGGTTAAGAAGCATCTTCAGCTTATGGCCTGAGCTTATATCTTTTAAGATACTGCTTTAGGCACATTTTACAGAGTAGGTCAAGGAAACGGAGAACTCTTTAGCTTATTTATGTTGAGAAACCAAAAGAAATAATTTATTCTGATGACAGACAGTTGTGTTTGCATGTGTAATGCATGTAAATAAACTTTATTTCCTCTCTGCTTGTGTTTTTTGCCAGTCTCTCGTAATGGGCTTGTAGCAGAAGACAGCGAGACCGTCTCGGATCAGATGCAGCTGCCAGTTCAAAGCACTCTGCCGGATGAGCTGGGTCCCGGACCGGACGAGACGGTGGAGGCCTCAGAAGCAGAGCAGACAACAGTCAGCGCTAATGATGCTCCTCTAGAGGAGAGAGATGCAGATGATGGTCCCGCTGCTTCAGAACCCGCTGACTCCACGCCTGCAGAACCCTCTCTAGCTGTGGAACCTGCGTCCGATCTCACCAGCACTCCAGAACCCAAGCCAGCTGAGCTAACAGAAGCTCCAGAGGCCCCATCAGACACGAGCTCGGAGCCCACACTGGAGCAAGCAGACACAGCTCCTGAAGCGAAGCCAACCGCAGCTCAAGAACCAGGTCCAGTGGAGCAAAGCCCTGCTCCAGAACTCACTGTGTCTGAGCCTGTCCCGAGTGCAGAACCAGCTCCTGCTGAGGAACAAACTGTGTCTCCAGAACCAGCTGCAGTGGAACCAAGCCCAGCTTTAGAATCAGCTCTGGCTCCAGAACCCTTGGCTGAGGAACCAAGTTCAGCTCCAGAACCCTCGGCTGAGGAACCAAGCCCAGCTCCAGAATCAGCTCCGGCTCCAGAACCCTCGGCTGAGGAACCAAGTTCAGCTCCAGGACCAGATGCTGAGGAACCGAGTTCAGCTTCAGAGCCAGCTGCAGTGGAACCGAGCCCAGCTCCAGAATCCACTCTGGCTCCAGAACCCTCGGCTGAGGAACCGAGTTCAGCTCCAGAACCCTTGACTGAGGAACCGAGTTCAGCTCCAGAACCCTCGGCTGAAGAACCGACTGTGTCTCCAGAACCAGCTGCAGTGGAACCGAGCCCAGCTCCAGAATCAGCTCCGGCTCCAGAGCCCACGGTTGAGGAACCAAGCCCAGCTCCAGAACCCTCGGCGGAGGCAGCAGCGATCACACAGTCTGCAGAGGAGAACGCGACCTGCGCAGACGCTCCAGAGGGTAACGCATGGGAACATGGGCAGATCAGCTCTAGAAATCCAGAAATGAGCACTGATTACATCTGCAAGCAGCAACAAGCTCTGTTTTAAATGATGTTTCTGATCACTTTGGATCAAAGCCTCAGATTACAGGATGCTTGAGCAGTAAAATAAAGCTCTGGTCACTACACATACTGTAGTAAGGCAGTGCATAACCAGTGCTGGGTAACAGAACAGAGATTGTTGAGTAGAGTTCACTGCAGTCTAGACAAAGACAAAGTCTAGACACAGAACATGTCACCGTTCTCTTCACATCTGCACTGTGTACAACAGCCTCTTGCTGACGCTTCGTCGCTCTTTGTGTCGAGCCAAAAGCCACAATAATCTTGTGCTCTGTTGCCTCAGATTATGTCAGATAAGCGCTCGCATGTCCTGCGATGACGGCAGCGGTTCGTGACACACGGCGCTGGGCCGTGCTTAATACAAGCTGTAATGATAATCAGTATTGATACTTCTATTCTGATACAACCATTTATTTAAAATATGAGCGAATGTGCAGGCATGTGTGAGAGTGAGACTGAATTCAATGTGCTTTTCTCTGATTTATTCAGCATCAGCATTTTAACGCTCGCACACATCCTGACAAACACGACATGTAGGACAACAAGCGTAGTGCAGCTAAAGCTCTCCGACCAAGCGTCTCTGTGAAACACCAGGTATGGTCAGTGTAGCAGGTTCATTTACAGAGATGGACAGGCGAATGTCACCGACTTCTTAAAGATCTGACTGAAGGTCTGAAGATTATTGACCGTTCAGAACACATGTAGTGTCCCAGAGATGCAGTATGGTGCATATTTATATTCCAGTTTATGAGAATATAATATAAAATAAAGGAAAACAAGTATAAAACAGCAAAGCATGCCATGATCTGAATGGTTTCTGCAGCTCATGTGCTGATGAATTCACAGACGAATACTGTGCTGTTCACAGACAGAAATATCAGCAGCACGTTTCTTGTGTGTGTTCGCAGGGGTCAGAGGTCAAACCCTCAAACTACACTGCAGCCAATGATTTCTGCTAAAAATATCTGGAGATGAGTGAGAAAATACATCTCTTGTGTGAATCATGAGCATATGTAAAGTCATTAATATGGTATAGAAGCGGTTTTCTTATTACAGAAGGGAGTTTTGTGGCTCTCATTTGTATGTCAGGATACTGTTTTGTTTGAATGAAATGAACACAAGCTTTCATGATAACCTTTGTTTTTGTTTTTCCGTAGTCGGTGAAGATGGAGCTGATCTGCTGAAATCCACAGAACCTGAAGATTGATGTCAGTGTGACGCTGTGAGACGTGCCTTTTATCTCAGAGACGTGAGGGTTTGTACATAAATTAGTGTTTCTAAGTAGCGTTAGAATCATTAGCATTGTTGTTAAAAGCCACAGAAATGCCTCTGAGAGCGCGGGTCCCGTGGGTGTCCGGCCGAGCGTGGGACGAAATCACAGCATCATGTCCTCATCTCCAACTGAGTCAAAAACAACAGCAATATTAACTCACCTGAACAAACCAAAGCTCTAATAACTGTGAATCAACCAAATTATGCTGCTTAATGTGTCTTTTAATGAGACAGAAGGGCTTCGTCTCTTATGTATTTAGTGCATGTTGCTCCTCAGACTGCAGATGCAAAGCAGTTTGACTCTTTACTTGCATTAATCAATGACAGACAGGCAAACGGTAGTATATTAATCAGCAGTGTATGTTGTTGGGTTATTTTAGTACAGTTTGTGGTGATTCGGCTTTTGCTTCCGGCTTCGCTACCGTTCGGACGTTTTTGCTTACTGCTCTGCGCTTTGCTCCCTATTTCTGTACTTTTCTTTGATTTTTCTAAGATTTTTACTTCAGCAGATCAGCACAGTGCTCAAACAACATATTTTTGGCACAAACACTAAAACTAAAAACTCTCTGGGACTGGAATAATACCACGAAAAAGAAGACTTTTGCCTCCCACTGCCAGCAGCTTACATTCCGGAGAAGGGAAAACACAGCTGCCCACATTCAAACAGAAGAGAAAGAAAATGCCTCCTGTTGAATCTACTTGCTGCATGAACTACTGGAAACTTCTACAAAGGATTACGGTTCTTGAAACAAAGTTACTTGCTGGATTTCCAAAACAGGCAGAACACTCAGCAGACCGTCGTCACGGACCCCATCAGCATACAGCCGGTGAGTCCCATGAACCTAGTATACCAAGTGTAGAGAAACAAGCCGAAACTGATTGTCAGACTAATCGATGGCACAAACAGGGAGCGAGACCCAAAGGCAGTAGAGACATCAGATTGTCACGAGTTTCTCGTATTGTTGCCGTAGCATCCTCTACCCCAGATTCGATTATGACGAGGCTTGTGAATACTGGTATTCTACCCCCCCCTATACATCTTGAGAACAGATTTAAAGCATTAATGAATGCAAGTGAGGAATCCCCAAGTGTGATTAAACATGGATCCGATCAGCCAGCAGCTAACCTCACTACTAACAGGCGCTCAAGGTCGAGCAGACAGCGGCTTTCAGCTCAGAGCGCAGCCGAGCCCAGGACTCTGATAGTGGGCGACTCCATTATCAGAAACATCAGTAGCAGAAATTCAGCAACTTTCTGCTTTCCTCAAGCAACAGTTTCTGATTTGAACAAGGAACTTGGGAAAATTCTAATGAAGAACAAGACTGCAAAATCATCATCATCCATGTGGGGAAGACTGATATTCGGAAAGAGCAGTCAGAACTCCTTAAGAAGGAATTCAGTGAAATCTTTGAAACACTTCGAAGACTTAAAATTCAGTCGTTCATCAGTGGGCCACTCCCAGCAAGAGGAACTAATATGTTTTCACGTTTGCTTGGGCTGAACACATGGCTACAAAGAATCTGCAGCTTAAAAGGAGTCAATTTCATCGATAACTTCAATCTTTTCTGGGGCCATAGACAACTGTTTAAACTGGATGGCCTCCACCTAAACAAACTTGGTGCAAGAGTGCTAAAGGACAACAACTACTTCTCCCTCCGTCATCCTTCAGCAGAGTGTGCCAAACTACTCAACCCTGAATGGCACACACACACCTGGACAAATTATGAGTGACGACAGGACTTCATATCAGCTTCCGAGTCATCATGTGGTTGACACATCCAACAAGGACACTGATAACACGCAGCCACAACAAAGCCCTGCTCATGGACACCATCACAGCTGAGCCCTGCCCACAGAGCTCATCACAGACAGACTGTGACGTATCAGAACAGCTCCAAGACTCAGCACCCAAGGACGACTTTCTGGAAAAACAGCCAGGGAAGCCAGGACAACAAATTTCAGCCACCGGAAACACCAGAGCCACATCCCTGCTCACCAGACACATTATCCCTATCTCCAACATCTCCACTTCTAAGCTTATCACAGAAAATGGAGGAACTGGTTTATGCTGGGACCAGACTCTCCCACTCTTTTGCTGCAAGCCCCCAGATATCAACTAAAAAACGGCAGGCCCCACAACCACCAAAGCCTGTGGGCCAAGCTCGTCCTCCTCCAGTGAGAGCTCTCCAGCCGCTGCCACAACGCCAGGGCACAAACCCTCCTCCATCTACTCTAGGTGAACCAAAAACAACTGATAACAACTCTCAGTGATATGTGTCGGGTCCCCACTATAATAGCAGCAACATTCACAAATATTTACAGAACAAGCAGGAACCCAGTGTGCCTGTAGTTTTCTCTATTTCTGTTTTATCACGTGATAGAAAGTCTAAAGCCTTCTTAAGACGTACGGCTGACTTATCTAATCTGCGGTATGTTATGCATCAAACTAATATTGCTGTTGAAACAAAATGCAATGCCATCAAGTTAGCATTTTTAAACATTCGCTCACTAAAAAAATAAATAATTTCTAATCAATGACTTAATAAACACAAACAACCTGGATTTTATGTTTATAAATGAAACCTGGCTAGAAGACAGCTGCAGTGCAACGGTCCTCAATGAAACAGCTCCTCCTAACTTCACTTTCATGAGTGTTGGCAGGAATGTTAGAGAGGTGGAGGTTGTAGCTCTCTATTAAAGATGTTATCAATGCAAGCAAGTGTCATTTGGTCAGTACTTGTCTTTTGAATATCTAGGGATTGTGTTGAAAGGTGCTCCACGCATTCTGTTTATCATTATTTACAGGCCTCCAAAATACTCTCCAGCCTTTGTTGAAGAGTTCACAGAAATGCTATCAATGATTTCCTCAGAGTTTGACTGTTTTGCTATTGCAGGGGATTTTAATATTCACATAGATAATGCAGAAAACAAAACTACAAAAGAAATAACCGTTTTAAACACTTTTGACCTGATTCAGCATGTGCATGAACCCACACACAATCGGGGACATACTCTAGATTTACTCATCAGTAGAGGTCTAAACATTTCATCCATTGTTATTAAGAACGTGGCACTATCTGATCACTTCTGTATTTTATTTGATATATCGATCTCTGCTACAACTGAATCTAGAGCTGTCTCTGTCAGAAAGAGATACATTAACGAGAACACTAGTGTGCTATAGATGAAGGCCACATCTTTAACACCAAGCATCTCTGCAGACTCTGTTGATCTCCTTGATTCCTTTAACTCAAAAGTGAAGAATGTTATTGATGACATTGCTCCTTTGAAAGTCAGCAGGAAGACTGGCAGACAGAAATCAGCTTGGAGAAAATCAATAGCAGTTCAGAGTATGAAAAGACAATGCAGAAAAGCTGAGCGGATGTGGCGGAAGACGAAACTTGAAATTCACTATAGCATATATAAAGACAGCCTTCGTACTTTCAATGTGGAACTAGGCAAAGCTAGACAGTCATTCTTCTCAAACCTTATAAACAGTAACTTAAACAACACTCACACTCTTTTTTGCTACGGTTGAGAGACTAACAAACCCCCCCAAATCAGATTGCCAGTGAAATGCTCTCAGACAGAAAATGCAATGAGTTTGCTTCCTTCTTCTCTGAGAAGATCAATAATATCAGGAAAACGATTAGCACATCCCCAAGTTATGCAAAGGTCAGACAGATTAGACCGTAATATCAAAAAGAAGATACTATGTCTACTTTTAAAGAAATTGATAGCAACATTTTGGAAGAAATAGTACAGCACCTTAAATCGTCAACATGCTATCTTGACACACTTCCCACATATTTTTTCAAAAGGGTGCTTAACTGTTTGGAAGCAGATCTCTTAGAAGTGGTGAACGCCTCACTTCTTTCTGGGACTTTTTCAAACTCCCTGAAAACTGCAGTTGTTAAACCCTTCTGAAAAAGAGAAATCTTGATAACACCATATTGAGCAACTATAGACCAATATCAAATCTTCCTTTTATAGGAAAGATTATTGAAAAGGTAGTCTTTAATCAGCTGAACAAATACTTAAACTCAAATGAATACCTGGAAAATTTTCAATCTGGTTTCCGACCACAACACAGAGACAGCGCTCATTAACATAATAAATTATATTCGCTTACATTCTGATTCTGGCAAAATACCAGTGCTGGTACTACTAGATCTCAGTGCTGCATTCGACACTGTCGATCATAACATACTTCTAAAGAGACTGGAAAACTGGGTCAGGCTTACTGGTATGGTAATCAAATGGTTCAGGTCATAATTAGAAGGGAGAGGTTATTATGTGAGAAAAGGAGAGCATAAGTCTAAGTGGACGTACATGACATGCGGAGTCCCACAAGGCTAAATTATTGCACCGCTCTTGTTTAGCCTGTATAAGCTCCCACTAAGTCAAATAATGAGAAAAAAACAAATAGCCTATCACAGCTATGCTGATGATACACAGATTTACCAAGCCTTATCGCCAAATGACTACAGCCCCATTGACTCCCTCTGCCAATGCATTGATGAAATTAACAGTTGGATGTGCGAGA
The DNA here is from genome assembly GCA_018155175.1 of Sinocyclocheilus anophthalmus. NCBI lineage: Eukaryota > Metazoa > Chordata > Actinopteri > Cypriniformes > Cyprinidae > Sinocyclocheilus > Sinocyclocheilus anophthalmus. Next base: position 32,668 of record JADLZN010009213.1, read on the forward strand.
ACTTTCTTCAGTTAAACCAAGAAAAAACCGAAGTCATTGCATTTGGAAACAAAGATGAAGTTCTCAAGGTGAATGCATACCTTGACTCTAGGGGTCTAACAACTAAAAATCAAGTCAGGAATCTTGGTGTGATTCTGGAGACAGACCTTAGTTCAGTAGTCATGTCAAAGCAGTAAATAAATCAGCATACTATCATCTAAAACACATTGCAAGAATTAGAGGTTTGTTTCCAGTCAAGATTGGAGAAACTTGTTCATGCCTTTATTACCAGTAGGGTGGACTGTTGTAATGGTCTTCTCAACGGCCTTCCCAAGAAGACCATTAGACAGCTGCAGCTCATCCAGAACGCTGCTGCCAGGATTCTGACTAGAACAAGAAAATCTGAGCATATTACACCAGTCCTCAGGTCCTTACACTGGCTTCCAGTTATATTTAGGATTGATTTTAAAGTACTTTTACTTGTTTATAAATCACTCAATGGCCTTTGACCTATATACGCTGCGGATATGCTCACTGAATATAAAACCTAACAGACCACTCAGATCATTGGGATCGAGTCAGTTAGAAATACCAAGGGTTCACACAAAACATGGGGAGTCTGCTTTTAGTTATTATGCCATCTGCAGTTGGAATCAGCTTTCAGAAGAGATCAGATGTGCTAAAACATTAGTCACATTTAAATGCAGACTCAAAACTCATCTGTTTAGCTGTGCATTTATTGAATGAGCACTGTGCGATGTCCGAACTGATTGCACTATATTATATGTATAATCGTTTCTTAAATTCATTTTAAACCTCTTAAAATCAATTTTTTTAATGATTTTCAAAGTTTTTAAATTCCTTGTTTATTGTTGTGATTATTGTTTTTATGATTATTTTACTTTCTTTTATGTAAAGCACTTGAATTACCATTGTGTATGAAATGTGCTATACAAATAACCTTGCCTTGCCTTGCCTTGCCTTGCCTTGCCTTGATTCCAGAGCACTAATAAACCTCATCTGATGATCTGTGACACTGGAAGGAAAGCAGTTACTCAGCGAATCATATCAGTGTGAAGACATGAAAGTTGAGCTCTTTGTTAAAAAAAACACAAAAAAAAAACAAGCTTTTAATGAACTGACATGATCTCTGCACATCTCCTGTATGTCTTTTTTACATTTATATGTGCACAGAATAAATACGGTTACCGTTACTAATAAAATCATTTTGTAGTGATTTCTCTTTTATAATCAGCGTGTGGTTGTCTGGGGTCTTAAATACTGGAGAACATTGCAGCTGATCTCACCAGTGAGAACCACACAGAACATAGTCGACTCGACTGTATCACACACACACACACACACACACACACACACACACACTCTCTGTCTCACACACACACACTCTCTCTCGCTCTCTCACACACTCACACACAACTCTCTCTCTCAAAAACACACACTGTTTATCACACACAAACAATCTCTTCAAACCACACCACACCCCACTCTCTCTCACACAACACAAACTCTCACCACCACACACACACTGTCTCTCTCACACAAACACACACTATGCTCACACACACACACACACACACACACTCTCTCTCTCAAACACACACACTCACACACACACAAACACACTCTCTCACACACACACACACTCTCACACACACACAAACACACTCTCTCACACACACACACCACACACACTCTCACACACACACACTCCCCCTCTCACACACACACACACACAATCTCTCTCAACATTTCATATGTTTCTCACACACACACTATCCAAACACACACTGTTCTCACACACACACACTCTTGTCTCACTCTCACACACACACACACTCTCTTGCTCACTCTCACACACACACACCTGGTTCTCTATTCACAACACTCTCTGTTTCCTTCTCTCTCTCACAACATCACTTCTGTCTGTCTCACACATCAACACACACACGCCTCTCTCTCTCACACCACACACACACACACTCTCTCTCAATATTTCAATTGAACAGTGCTTTAGTGGCATGGACAAAAAAATTATACATTGTATGCCAAAGCAATTTGCAGCTGGACGCTTACAAATAGTGCACATGTAGTAACAGAAAGAAAACATATAAGATAAAAATAATATATAAAAAGTATTAAGCATGTAGTGCTAAATGAATTACTAATGTATAAGTATATACGTAAACTAGAAATAAAATTAAAATAAGTGATTAGACATATTTACAGAAGCAGAATGTACATCTAAGTAATATAATAGAGTAATCTGGCCTAATATAATGTAGCTGTGCTGGAAACATCAGATCAGGGCAGGCTGAGTGTGTTCTCTTCTGTGGTGACAGGCAGACACATACTGAGCAGCAAACACACAGCAGTTCTTCTGTTCTCATAACAGATACGGCAGTTTCTCCTGGTCTGAGAGAGTTTGAAATGTCTGATGGATCTGCTGTATTTTATCATAGAACACTGTCTGTATATCTGTGTTTTTGGGGCATTCTGTTAGGAAGTGCAGTTCTGTTTCCATCTGATTCAGATCACAGTGTGAACACAGTCTCTGCTCCGGTGGCAGCCATGTTTTTCTGTGTCTGCCCGTCTCTATCATCAGCTTGTGTCCGCTGAGTCTGTATCTGGTCAACGTGCTTCTCAGTTTCTTATCTGACACTGTGTACAGATACTCTGCCGTACTGTACTCTCTCTTTAGGGCCAGATAGCATTGCACTTTACTCTGCTGTGAGTGATGTAGCTCTGTTTGATCTGTGCAGTAATCTGACTGATTCTGATGCTGTGATGCAGAGCAGCAGTAGATGTTAATGAAGCATCAGGACTGAAGCTCTGGATCAGCTGAGGGAGGGGCTTGCTTTCTTTGCTCATCTCTTGGTATTGCAGGGCTTTATAATGATATGATTGGGGGTCACTGAGCTTCAGATGCTTCCAGAATTGAATCGCCCTTTTTTGTATCTTTATGATTAGAGGATATTTGCCTAATTCTGCCCTGCATGCGTTATTTGTTGTGTGCCGGTGGACGTGTAGAATATTTTTACAGAATTCTGCATCTAGGGTCTAAATTGGATGATTCTCCCTTTTGGTCAGTTCTTGATTTAGATTTGTCAGTGGACCCCACACCTCACCGCCATAGAGGGCAATGGGCTCAATTACCGATTCTAATATTTTCAGCCAAATTCTAATAGGGATCTCTATAGGACATTGCCGTTTTATGGCGTAGAAGGCCCTGCGTGCTTTATCTCTCAGTTCATTCACAGCATGATTAAAGTTTCCCGTAGATGTGATTTTCAAACCCAGGTAGTTGTAGTGTGATGTGTGTGTTATCTGCTGAGTGCCTAATGTAAATGTGTGTGGTGTTCCCTGGGATCTGGATCTTTTCTGAAAGATCATAATTCTGGTTTTCTTCAGATTGACTGTCAGAGCCCAGGTCTGGCAGTATTCCTCTAGCAAGTCCAGGTTCTGCTGTAAAGCGTGTTGAGTGGGAGACAGCAGAAGTAGATCGTCTGCATACAGCAGGCATCTGATCTGTGAGGTGTGTAGGGTGAGGCCAGGGGCTGCAGATCGCTCCAGACTGCTCGCCAGTTCATTGATGTAGATGTTAAATAACATTGGGCTTAAGCAGCAGCCCTGTCTCACTCCACGCTCCTGGGAAAGATACCTCGTACGTTTGGTGCTGATTTTTACGCCACATTTACTTTCAGTGTACATTGATTTGATAAGGTCATAGGTTTTACCTCCTATGCCACTTTCAATAAGTTTGTAGAATAGTCCTTGGTGCCAAATTGAGTCAAAAGCTTTTTTAAAGTCAATAAAGCATGCATATATTTTACCTTTATCTTGGTTAACGTGTTTTTCAATTAGAGTATGTAATGTATAGATGTGATCAGATGTACGGTAATTTGGTAAAAATCCGATTTGGCTTCTGCTCAGTACATTGTGTGTGGTGATGAAGTCTAATAGTCGAGCGTTTATTATGCTACAGAATAACTTTCCCAGGTTGCTGCTCACACAGATGCCTCTGTAGTTATTCGGATCAAATTTATCACCGTTTTTAAAGATTGGTTATCAAGCCTTGATTCCAGATGTCAGGGAAGTAACCTACGCTCAGAAGCACATTGAATAGTTTTAGAATGGCCGATTGGAATTTACTGCTCGTGTGTTTTATCATTTCGTTTAATATCCCATCAGGTCCAGATGCTTTTTTGAGTTTCTTTAAGTTCTTTATCAGTTATTGGGAAATCTAATGGGTTTTGGTAATCTTTGATGGCTAATTCTAGTTTTTCCAGTTGCTTGATTGTTTGATTTTGCTTACAATTTGTGTCTGTTTGTACTTTATTAAACAACGTTTGCAAATTACTTTCCCATATTTCTCCATTTTGCATTGCCAATTCTTCCTGATCAGTTTTTTTCAGATTGTTCCAATTTTCCCAAAATTGGTTTGTGTTCACTGACTTCTCGATGATTGTCAGTTGTTTTTGAGTGTATTGTGCTTTTTTGGTTCTGAGCGTATGTTTGTATTGTTTTAGTGTTTCACTGTAAAGAAGGCGGAGCTCTGCATTATTGGGATCTTTGTGTTTCTGATTTGACAATGTTCTCAGGTTTTTGTGAATAGTTTGGCAGTCTTGATCAAACAAATTTTTTGTCATTTTTGGGTATTTGATTTTTACCATTTTTTGTTTTCAATTTGGATTGTTTTACTGATTTTTCAAATATGTAATTTATATATTTGACCGCAAGATTGACACCCTCATTAGTGTGAGCATAGGTGTTATTTAGAAAGTTATCTATCAGCGCTTGTATTGTTTGGCTGCTAAGTGCTTTCTGATATTCTTCAGCGCTGTTTTCAGCCCATCTGTATGGCTTTCTGATGTTGTACAGCTTACGGGGCTTGTGGTAATGTGTTTTCTCTCTCTCTCACACACAACTCGTCACCACAACACACACCCACAAACAAATCTCAGCTCTCACACACACACAACTCACTCTCTGTCTCTCTCTCTCTCTCTCTCTCACACACAAACACACACAAACACTCTCTCTCACTCACACAAACACACACACTCTGTTCTGCTTCTCTCACACACACCACACACACTTTGTTCTCTCTCTCTCACACACACACAAACACTATCTGGTCTATCTTCTCACACACACACACACACTCTCTCTCACTCACACACAAACACTCTCTCTCTCTACACACACACACACACACACTACACACTCTCTCTCTCACTCACACACACACTCTCTCTCTCTCTCTCTCTCACACACAACACACACACACACACACACTCACCTGCTGTCTCTCTCTCACTCACACACACTCACTCTCTGTCTCTCTCTCTCTCACACACTCACACACTCACTCACTCTCACTCACTGACTCACTCACACACACTCACTCACTGTCTCACTCTCTTTCATCACACCACACACACCATCTCTGTCTCTCTCTCTCTCACACACACAACACACATCTCGTCTCTCTCTCTCTCTGCACACACCACACACACTCTCTCTCACTCACACACACACACTCTCTCTCTCTCACACACACACACACACACACTCTCTCTCTCACTCACACACACACTCTCTCTCTCTCTCTCTCTCGCACACACATATCACACACACACACTCACTCTCTGTCTCTCTCACTCACACACACACACACACTCTCTCTCTCTCTCTCTCACACACCAACACACACACACACACACACCTCTCTCGCTCACACACACACACTTCTCTCTCCGCTCAAGAACAATATACACATGAAACAGAAAAAAACACAAAACAAAAAATAAACAAGATCATAGAAAATACACATACAGCCAGGGGGTGGGCTAAACATTATGTAAATATATTAAAGGACTTACAAATGGAGACAGTCTTAATTGCTTTCTTATTATGTAAATACAAAATCGTCTTAACATAAATTTGAATTTCTTTCTCAAGAACCAAAAATAAAGGATTGGTTTTACTGTACTTACACTTATGGATATGAAATTTAGCAAAACTTATAATGTAATATTCTTTGGTTTTATTTGAAGGGATATTAGTAAAACCAAATAAAACGTGTTCTAAGCACAAAGAAAAAGTGGGGTCAATGTTATCAATTATAAGTCTAGTCAAATCTTTCCAAAAAATGTTTACATAAGAGCAATGCCAAAATACGTGAAACAACGTTTCGGTCATCATATTACAGAAAGAACAATTCAAATCAATATCATTTTTAAATTTAACAAGAAAATAATTTACTGGGTAGTATCTACGTAACATTTTAAAGGTTACTTCCTTGACTTTGTTTACCAATAGCTCTTTGTTTGGCAAGATCCAAATGGCCTTCCAAAATAAACCTTTAACTAATCTGTTCTGATCAATTATACAGTTTGGAGAAGAAACAATGTCTTTTTGAAGAAAGGAACGGACAGTTTTGTTAACATTCATATTTCCAGAGGCAAAACAAAGTTTCCCAGTATAAGTATCAAATAGATCAAATGCAGAGGGGAATGTAATACTGTTTTGGGTATTAGCTCTGAATAATGCCAAGACTCCTCTGGGAATTGCATCCATGACTATAGAAAACTCTTTTGGTGTTACTGGAATTCCATGGACAGCTAGAAACCTGGCGCAGCTTTTTCTTTCTTTTTTTCTTTTTTTATTAAGAACATTATATAGCTAAAGATAAAAGCAGTCACAATGTAGAACAAAAGAAATCATAATTAAAAAAAACAACAAGAAAAATAAAACTACAGGGTACAAGACAGGGGTATATAACTAATCACAAAAGATCACATCAAAGGAAAAGATTAAAAGACTTACAAATTTCAATTGTTTTTAAAGCCTTCTTGTTACACGAGTTAAAGATAGTCCCAAAGTAATGCTGCGATTCAGCAAGCAAAACTTAAAAAAGTGGTTTTTGACCTGAAAATTTACATTTATGTATATCAAATTTGGTTAATAAAATAAGAAGATTAAGTAAGTATATTTTGTTTTTTAGTAAATGTTCTTTTTTCCCATTAACATTAACATTTTCCCAAAATAAAGAAAAATCCTTTTCAATGTTCTCGGTAACAAATAGGGAAAAGTCTTTCCACAATATTTTAGAGTAATGGCAAAGCCCAAATAAATGCACAATAGTCTCTGGGTGCTGTTTGCAAAAATAACAATTTGTATCAATATCTTTTTTCAATTTCTTTAAGAAGGTATTAACAGGATATACACGATGGACAATACGAAAGGAAACTTCTCTTATCATAGTAATAAAAATCATTAAGTTCAGTAAAAGAACAGACACTACAATTAAAAACTGTAGACGTAATCACAAAAAAAAGAGGAAACTTATAAATTGGACAAGCAGCCTCACTGGACCGTTTGAGATGGACTGATCAGTGGGTTGAGACGACACTCAAGAGCTTCCACTGCAGAATAACGCTGCTGTTAGTTACTGACATACAGAACTAATCACATCTGCGTTTCAGAGCTTTCCACATCAGTCACTCTGAAAACAAGATGCACCTTCACTGGAGTCACAGGCGACGCGTAATTAACCTTGTATTTCTCCAGGAACCTCACGGATAGATGTTCAGCGTTTCTGCCGCCTCGCGCTCCGTTACTTCACTTCATGCATCAGACGCTCATAAGTGTGGCTTTGTCCAAAAACCCACACTTGCAGTCTTTGCACTTGACCACTTGATTACTTAAATGACGTATTTCCTGTATTTGGCCCAAGTCTTCAAGTGGGTGTGAAGACCACAAGTGTGTGTCGAACTCTTCATCACCTGATGGGACACACTTATAGTGTTGTAAAAATTCAAGTGTTTACAGCTGTATTTTAATTTGAAATACTTTGCATTTTAAAATCAACTTCTAAAGTCTGTTCAGTAGTCGCTATAGCATGACATCATTTTAATTTGTGGTGCTTCTAATTAAGTGATAAAAACCAGTTGCAAATGTTGTACAAAATAAATATCACCACAACTCATCTTTGCACCAGTAAAAGTAAAAACACTGTTTTTCTACCAAATTATTTGTAATATCTAATTATTATATTAATATTTAACTCACATTGGAAAGGTTCCCGTGACCTCTCGCGAGATCTCGGCAAAAAGTCTCACGATTTATTTCCAGAACATGATGCATGATGGGATACACTTAGCCTTGAATAGCGCTCTGGAGCGGTATTTGAGATGGTGTGGGTTTAGTGTCCATTAAGGGCACTGCACTTTGGCATTTTGAAGACATGGGACAGACTTGCACACTTACTTCCTGTCGCGCACACGCGCTCTCAAGTGGCCAAGACCCGCAAGTGTGGGTATTTGGACAAGGGGTGTGTTTTGTAGGTGTTGTTGGCCTCCACATGAGTGTCAAACACTCCCAGTTTATGGGGCAGCCTCACTTCCCTCATGATTACCCAGACTGCCCTGCAGGACAGAGCTTCCAATCAGAGCAGGAGGCGGAGCTTCTAGAAAAGTTCAAAAGGTGAGTGCTGTGCTGAAGAAATCTTGCGTTTTATGTCTCTGTCATGATGAAATAGAAAATCACTTCGCTGCTTTCAGACGTCCTCCATCCAAACGCACCAACTACATCAAACACGGCTACTTGGAGCCGTTCCGTTGCCCCTGGCAACAGCTGACAGAGGAGTGGGAGGAGCTAGTGAGCACAGAGATGGCTAGCGGCTGCAGAACTGGACCCTTCACTGTTCTGAGGTCAGTCACATGCTGCACCACTCACAGAAACGATCGATCGCTGTGTCACATGATCGTCTCTGTGTCTGCAGGAGTCTGAAGGTGCTGTCGGCACTCCTCACCTTTGACCCCTGTGGCGGCTGCGGAGCTATGGTGGAGTCTGGTGTGGGTGCGTCTGCGTCTGTTGAGCAAAGGCCAGCCGGCGCTGCATGCGATGGTGTGTGTCCCGATGACCTCTGACCTCCAGCGGCTGCTTCAGGACGCACACAGCAGTGGGCCGCAGGATCCTGGGCTCAGAGAGCAGCTCAAGCGGAGCGATGTGAGCCGGCTGGCGCTGGGAGTCTTCTCTCTGGCTGCAGCTGGAGCATCAGCAGTGACGTGTGAAGCAGTCTGTGCTCAGCGTGACTTCTGTTCTCATTAGGCTGCTGTTTGATCACAGACCGATGCGTGTCGCACCTCACAGACTCAATATACAGGAGAGCATGTGCTAAAACTTTTCAGGTGTTTATATATATATATATATATTGAGAGAAACCCTACATCTTGTTGAAATTTGTGTCTTTTTTTATGGAATTTGAGAGGAATATTTGATTTACTCATTTTTATTTAGTTTAAATACTGAGTTTCAAACTCTGTACCTCACGCTGCTGCATCAGTCTGTGCAGATTGTGTATTTTTCTGTATTATTAACCCAGCATCAGTGTTTTACTTTCTGCTCCTGCATCTTCCAGTAGATTAATAATTGGAGCAAATTAAAGCTCTTTCCTGAGATCTGATTTTTTTTGTGTGTGTATTGCATTTCTTAAAGAACTAGAGTCATTTCATCATGTGTTTCCTTTTGAGAAGTATTCAAATATTCAAACTAGTTTATTAAAAAATCATAATAATAACACTTAGACAGTTATGCATTCAAAATGAAACCTTTTCAAAACTCAGTTAGTCGGACCTGCACTCAATCTCACACACACACACACACACAAAAAAAACCTTCGCTCTTCTCTCTAACACACATACACGCAGCGCACACACACACTTATGTCGCTCTCTCTCACACAACACAACACACACTTCTCTCCTCAACACACAAATTACACCGCGCGAACACCCACTATGTCTCTCTCTCTCAAACACAACCACACACACTATCTCTCTATCACACACCACCGCTGGCGAAACAACACACTATCTCACCTCCACACAAACACTTATCTCTCTCACACACACACACATTCAAACACTATCTCTCTCACACACACACAGCACACACATCTCTCTTCACACACAAAACACACGCGGCCACACACATACACACTCTCTCTATCCACACCACACTCTCTCTTCAAAATATCTATCTTAAAACACAAACACAGCGCACACACATACAACACTATCGTTCTATCCACACAACACTCTCTCTCTCACACACTATCTTATCACACACACCACACAACGGCACACACCTAGAACATATCTCTCTCTCACACACACTCTCTCTATCACACACACACACACACAAACACACACAAGCGCACACACAAGAACAATATCTCTCTCTCACCATAGCTCTCTGCATAACACACATCACACACGCGCACACACCTTACACACAATATCTCTCTCTCAACACTATCTCTCACACACACACCACACAACGCGCACACACATACTCACTATTCTCTCTCACCCCACTCTCTCTCTCAAACACTATCTATTCCTCTTCACACACAATCCACACAACATCACCATACATCTCTCCTCTCAACAACACGTGCGCACACACAAAACTATCTTCTCTCTCACAAACACTATCTCTCTCACACACACACAAATTCACAAACTATCTCTCTCTCACCACACACAAACAAACACCGCGCAAACACATACCACACTATCTCCTCTCACACACACTCTCTCTCTACACCACTATCTCCTCTTCGCACACACATTACACACACCATGCAACAGATCTCGCTCTCCACAAACACCGTGAGCAAACACACAACTATTCTCTCTCTCACAAACACTATCTCTCTCTCTCACAACAACATACACACACTATCTCTTCTCTCAAAACCACACATCTCTCTCACACAACACGCAAACACACCACATATCCTCTATCACACACACATCTCGCTCACACACATTAAAAACACTATCTCTCTATCCCACACTACCACCTGCGCACACAATAAAACTACTTCTCTCACAAAACATATCTCGCTTTCACACACATCTCTCTCTCAACACACATACACACAACACACATTCACACACTACTCTCTCTCAAACACTAACTCTCTATCTCGTTCACAAACTATTCTCTCTCTCACACACATACACACAACACAAAATCACACACTATATTCATCTCTCTCACAAACTATCTCTCACTCACACACACACGCGCACACACACACATATCTCTCTCTCACACAACAAGATCTCTCTTTACAAACACTATCTCTCTCTCTCACACAATACACAACACACACACATTCAAACACTATCTCTCTCTCACACACAAAATATCTCTCTCTCACACACCGCACGCACACACAAATACAAAAATATCCTATCTCACCCCACTATCCTCTCTCACACACACATATCTCTCTCCTCACACCAGCACCACACACACATACACACTACTCTCTCTCACACACACTATCTCTTCTCACACAAACACGAGCACACAACATAACACAATAGATCTCTCTCACACACACTAATCTATCTCATCAAACACATATCCTCTCTCACAAACATATCTCTCTCACACATATCTATCGCTCTCAACACACATGAACCACCACTATCTCGCTCACACCAACACACACACACGCACAACACATCACACTAGCTCTACTCGCAAACACACTATCTCTCTCTCTCACCCACTATCTTTCTCTCAAACACATAACACCACACACCCAAAAACATTCACCCACTATCTCTCTCTCAAACACACTATATCTCTCTCACAAACGCACGCACACACACATACCCATATCTTCGCTCACACACAACTATCCTCTCTCTCACAACAAAATCTCATACTCTAAAACACTATCTCTCTCTCACACCACACTACGCGCACAAACACAAACATCGCTCTCTCCCACACAACACGCGCACACACATTACACACTATCTCCTCTCTCACACACCACTATCTCTCTATTACACCACATAAACACAATATCCTCTCTCACACCCCACACGCGGCAACAAACAACCCTATCTCTCTCTCACAAACAACTTTCTCTCTCACACACACACGCACACACATACACAAACACACACACACACACACGCGCACACACATACACACTATCTCTCTCTCACACACACCTATCTCTCTCTCTCACTATCTACTCGCTCTCACACACATACACACACACATTCACACACACTATAGCTTCTAGCTCACAAAAACACGTGCACACACACACAATATCTCTCTCTCCACAAACACTACTCTCGCTCTCACTTATCTCTCTCTCTCTCAAAATACACACAACATCACCACACTATCTCCTCTCTCACACACACACCACGTGCACCAAACACACACATCTCTCTCTCACAACACTATCTCATCGCTCTTCACACAAACATACAAACACTATTCTCTATCAACACACACTACGCCCACAAACCCTGATCTCTCTCTCACACACACACCACACAAAACACTATCTCTCTCTCATCACACCACACACGCTCGACACAACACAACTATCTCTCTCCACAACACACGATCTCTCTCACACACACACACATCACACACTATCGCTCTCTGACACACACCACGCGCACGAGCAAACACATAACAACGAGAGCTCTCTAACACAACTATCTCTCTCACACCTATCTCTCTCTCTGCACCACCATCACACACACAGTCCACACTATCTCTCTCTCTCACACCCACCAGTATGCACCCACACACAACTATCTCTCGTCTCACACATAACTATCTCTCTCTCACACACACACCACACACACACACAAACACTCTCTCTCTCTCACACAAACACAAACACACACACACAACTTATCTCTCTCTCCACACACTATGCTCTCTCACCACACACACATTCAAACACTATCTAGCTCAAACACACAAGCACACCACACACATACACACTAGCTCTCTCTAACACACACGATCTTTCTCTCTCAACCACTATCTCTCTCTCTCACACACCAGTACACACACATTCACACACTAGCTCTCTCACACACACACACACGTGCGCACACACACAACTATCTCTCTCTCACACACACTATCTCTCTCTCGCACACACACATACACACACACACACACCACCATCTCTCTCACACAGACACACACACATTACAACCCCCCCCCACCCCCCCCCCCCCACACACACACACACACACACACACACACAAACACATCTCTCCCACACACACACACACAAACACACATCTCTCTTCTCACACAGCACAACCAACACAAAAACACACCACTACTCTAACAAAAAACAAACACACACACACACACACAATGTCTCTTTCTCTCACACACACACACACCCACACAACACAAACACACACACCACCATCTCTCTTCACACACACACACACACACACACACACACACACACACACACGAGTGTTAGTGTGGTTCTCTGTTCCTCCTGCAGGGGGCACTCCGTCTACGGCTCGTCCTGAATCCCGCTGTTACACGTGAGTTTAGACGCCAGTTTTCCATATTTACTGTCGTCTGATTGCGGCTGCACTTTATCCGTACATCTTTTGCCTGAAATACACAAACACAGTCCCATTATATCCTGAACTCGTGACGGCTCGCTCGCTGTCGGGGGTTATCGGGATACCTGGAATCTGGCCCATTGAAATGAACACGCGGTCCATCTTGATTCTGGGACGAGCTCTCGCGATTAGAAACACTCCAGTAAACGCCAGCAGACACCTGAGTGACACACACACATCTTAAACCACAAACACACAGGCAAATATTGCTCTAAATTATAATAATCTTTGAGAAATGCTCACCCGATCACAAACATGATGATGTATATCAAAGATAAACCATAAAATTCTTCATAAAATAAAATGCCTAGAAATACAAACATATTCTGTTAAGCAGTTTTGTGTTTCCAGGAAGGAAAAGCAACTGGTCTTTATTCAGCAAAATGCATTTAAACGACTGACCAGCTACGACGGCGCTCGCGGTGAAGAAAACATAATTGATGGGCACGATCTCAGTGGCGTCGAACATCTGCATGGCCTGATTCAGAAACCTGAGCAAATGGAGAGAAATGAGCAGGATTCTTCTGAGCACAGTAAGTGATCAGTGAAGGCTCAGACGCACTTGATCTGAAAGGCGCAGGACGTCACCATGATGATGAACATGATGTAGAAGATGGGATAGGTGAGCTGCAGGTGACTTCCACGGATCGTCTCTGTGATCATTCCTGAAACCGCTTTCACCGAGATCACCGTCACCGAAGCTGCAACAAACACGCTTACTGATCTCTTCATCATGACAGTTATGAAACAGTCTCACACCCAGACCAGAATCTGTTCTTACCGAGTAACGCCACCAAGATCATCATGATCACGATGTGTTTTATGTTCCTGCACTTATACAAATACATCAGGATAGCGAAGAGAATCATTTCAAACATCTGCAGAGAGAGACAGACAGATAAAAGATTCGTTTTGAAGAACCACATCATTTATACGTGATTCATTGACGTTCAAGCCGGCCGAGGACTTTATTTCACCTTATGTTTGTGGATCTCTAGGTGTCACTTTACTAATGGCCTCTTCTGTAAAATGTGATGGGTTAGCTGTACTGTAACTTGGTCAAGATTGAACAGACTCACAAAGTAAATCAGGAAGGTCCAGCTGACCAGCGAGCGCTCCACCATGTTGGCCGTGACGTGAGGCGATGAATGAGGGGCGAATGTCACCAGAAAGTAGGTTCCGGTCAGCGCTAAAGCACCTCCTGCCAACAAAACACCTTCATTACAAGAACTCTGAGGGAACTTGATTGAAACGTGTTCATGTTACATGATGATGCGGTTTGTGGACGGCTGTGTCTCATTTCTTATTGATTCAAGCTGAAGCGCTCTTCTGGAGACGCTCAAGACTCGTGCTTTTCTGTCACACTGAACTGATTCAGTCTGGACCCAATGAGCTTTAGTCAACAACAACAACAAATAATATGAATTGAACTAATAATAATCTCCTGATTTCTGGAGGAATGATTTCATATATGTGACCCTGCAGCACAAAACCATAACCATATTTGTAGCAATAGCCAACAATACATTGTATGGGTCAAAATTATAGATTTCTTTTATGCCAAAAATTCATTAGGATATTAAGTAAAGATCAATTTTCCATGAAGATATTTTGTCAATTTTCTACCATAAATATATCAAAAATTAATTTTTGATTCGTAATATGCATTGCTAAGAACTTCATTGGGACAACTTTAAAGATGATTTTCTCATTATTTCGATTTTTTTGCACCCTCAGATTCCAGATTTTCAAATAGTTGTATCTCAGCCAAATATTGTGCTATCCTAACACACCATACATCAATGGAAAGCTTATTTATTCAGCTTTCAGATGATGTATACATCTCACTTTCATCCCTGTAGCTCAATACTAACTGGTTGAACTGACGATTTTACTGACTTGCTTTATATATAATATTATTTTAGTTTAATTTTTTCTATACAACAAGAGAAGACTAGGAAAAAGTTGACAAGATCTTCATTATGAGATGTAAGAAGGACTCTAATCTCACCGAGGATATCTGAAGCACGTAACGTTTCCTTGAGGAACACCACAGAAATGACGGCACTGGCTGAAAGAGAGACAAACAGAACCAACTTTACATGCTTCTGAACATCAGTCAAAGAGTAAAATACTGACTCTTGAACTACAGAACTGCAGCCTTTAGACCTGTGTCGTGTTTTAATGAACAGAGGGAAGGTCTTACCGATGACGGACACAGAGCCGAGAGGAGCGATGAGTGACGCCGGAGCGAATCCATACGCAGCGAAGTTCCCCAGCTCCCCCAAACCCATCAGCAGGATCCCGCACCACCACAGACGGCTGGTGTAGTACGGCTTCGTCCCTCGCTGCGACTGCCGCACATGCGTGTATTTCTGCAAAAACACCAGCAGCACTACCACAGTTTAGCAGAGGACCTCTAAACATCAAACACACAGCACCGAAACACTGACAGAGCATTTGTGTGTGTTATCGTGTGAGCAAGCCGAGCATCACCTGGATATTCAAGGAGATGCTGATGAGAAAGTTTCCACATACTGCGATGCAAATCCCCATGATATAAACCTACGAACACAAAACATCAGCTCAGGGGCATCACTAGTGTGGGGAGATGGGACAGATCCTGTTCCTCATCCCTAAAACACCATTGGCTGAATTATTTCTCCAGGACCAACAAGGATGATTCAAGGTTGCAGTCACTGTAGATTGAGTTTAATTTCAGATTAGAGGTCGCGGTGGCTGTAGTTTTAGTTTAGTTTCAGATTAGAGGTAGCAGTCACTGTAGATTGAGTTTAGTTTCAGATTAGAGGTTGCCGTCGCTGTAGATTGAGTTTAGTTTCAGATTAGAGGTCGCTGTAGTTTTAGTTTAGATTCAGATTAGAGGTAGCGGTGGCTGTAGTTTTAGTTTAGTTTCAGATTAGAGGTTGCAGTCACTGTAGATTGAGTTTAGTTTCAGATTAGAGGTCACTGTAGATTGAGTTTAGTTTCAGATTAGAGGTCGCTGTAGTTTTAGTTTAGTTTCAGATTAGAGGTCGCTGTAGTTTTAGTTTAGTTTCAGATTAGAGGTCGCTGTAGTTTTAGTTTAGCTTCAGATTAGAGGTCACGGTGGCTGTAGATTGAGTTTAGTTTCAGATTAGAGGTCGTTGTAGTTTTAGTTTAGTTTCAGATTAGAGGTTGCGGTGGCTGTAGATTGAGTTTAGTTTCAGATTAGAGGTCGTTGTAGTTTTAGTTTAGTTTCAGATTAGAGGTCGCTGTAGTTTTAGTTTAGATTCAGATTAGAGGTAGCGGTGGCTGTAGATTGAGTTTAGTTTCAGATTAAAGGTCGCTGTAGTTTTAGTTTAGTTTCAGATTAGAGGTAGCGGTGGCTGTAGTTTAGTTTCAGATTAGAGGTAGCGGTGGCTGTAGTTTTAGTTTAGTTTCAGATTAGAGGTCACGGTGGCTGTAGTTTTAGTTTAGTTTCAGATTAGAGGTTGCAGTCACTGTAGATTGAGTTTAGTTTCAGATTAGAGGTCGCTGTAGTTTTAGTTTAGTTTCAGATTAGAGGTCGCTGTAGTTTTAGTTTAGCTTCAGATTAGAGGTCACGGTGGCTGTAGTTTTAGTTTAGTTTCAGATTAGAGGTCACGGTGGCTGTAGATTGAGTTTAGTTTCAGATTAGAGGTTGCAGTCAACGTAGATTGAGTTTAGTTTGAGATTAGAGGCGCTGTAGATTGAGTTTAGTTTCAGATTAAAGGTCGCTGTAGTTTTAGTTTAGTTTCAGATTAGAGGTAGCAGTCACTGTAGATTGAGTTTAGTTTCAGATTAAAGGTCGCTGTAGTTTTAGTTTAGTTTCAGATTAGAGGTAGCAGTCACTGTAGATTGAGTTTAGTTTCAGATTAGAGGTCGCTGTAGTTTTAGTTTAGTTTCAGATTAGAGGTAGCGGTGGCTGTAGTTTTAGTTTAGTTTCAGATTAGAGGTAGCGGTGGCTGTAGTTTTAGTTTAGTTTCAGATTAGAGGTTGCAGTCACTGTAGACTGAGTTTAGTTTCAGATTAGAGGTCGCTATAGTTTTAGTTAATTTCAGATTAGAGGTCACGGTGGCTGTAGATTGAGTTTAGTTTCAGATTAGAGGTCGCTGTAGTTTTAGTTTAGTTTCAGATTAGAGGTCGCTGTAGTTTTAGTTTAGCTTCAGATTAGAGGTCACGGTGGCTGTAGTTTTAGTTTAGTTTCAGATTAGAGGTCGCTGTAGTTTTAGTTGTTAGATTAGAGGTAGCGGTGGCTGTAGTTTTAGTTTAGTTTCAGATTAGAGGTTGCAGTCACTGTAGTTTTAGTTTAGTTTCAGATTAGAGGTTGCTGTAGTTTTAGTTTAGTTTCAGATTAGAGGTCGCTGTAGTTTTAGTTTAGTTTCAGATTAGAGGTTGCTGTAGTTTTAGTTTAGATTCAGATTAGAGGTAGCGGTGGCTGTAGATTGAGTTTAGTTTCAGATTAAAGGTCGCTGTAGTTTTAGTTTAGTTTCAGATTAGAGGTTGCGGTGGCTGTAGATTGAGTTTAGTTTCAGATTAGAGGTCGCTGTAGTTTTAGGTGCTTCAAGATGAGAGGTAGCAGTGGCTTTAGTTTAGTTTCAGATTAGAGGTCGCTGTAGTTTTAGTTTAGTTTCAGATTAGAGGTTGCTGTAGTTTTAGTTTAGTTTCAGATTAGAGGTTGCGGTGGCTGTAGATTGAGTTTAGTTTCAGATTAGAGGTCGTTGTAGTTTTAGTTTAGTTTCAGATTAGAGGTAGTGGTGGCTGTAGATTGAGTTAAATTTCAGATTAGAGGTAGTGTGATGGCTGTAGATTGAGTTTAGTTTCCGATTAGGGGTCGCTGTAGTTTGAGTTTAGTTT
Source organism: Sinocyclocheilus anophthalmus (assembly GCA_018155175.1). Classification (NCBI taxonomy): domain Eukaryota; kingdom Metazoa; phylum Chordata; class Actinopteri; order Cypriniformes; family Cyprinidae; genus Sinocyclocheilus; species Sinocyclocheilus anophthalmus. The sequence continues at coordinate 51,021 of JADLZN010009213.1, forward strand.
CAGATTAGAGGTAGTGGTGGCTGTAGATTGAGTTAAATTTCAGATTAGAGGTAGTGTGATGGCTGTAGACTTAGTTTAGTTTCAGATTAGGGGTCGCTGTAGTTTGAGTTTAGTTTCAGATTAGAGGTTGCAGTCACCGTAGATTGAGTTTAGTTTCAGATTAGAGGTTGCAGTCACCGTAGATTGAGTTTAGTTTCAGATTAGAGGTCACTGTAGATTGAGTTTAGTTTCAGATTAGAGGTCGCTATAGTTTTAGTTAATTTCAGATTAGAGGTCACGGTGGCTGTAGATTGAGTTTAGTTTCAGATTAGAGGTCGCGGTGGCTGTAGTTTTAGTTTAGTTTCAGATTAGAGGTCGCTGTAGTTTTAGTTTAGTTTCAGATTAGAGGTTGCTGTAGTTTTAGTTTAGTTTCAGATTAGAGGTTGCCGTCACTGTAGATTGAGTTTAGTTTCAGATTAGAGGTCGTTGTAGTTTTAGTTTAGTTTCAGATTAGAGGTCACGGTGGCTGTAGATTGAGTTTAGTTTCAGATTAAAGGTCGCTGTAGTTTTAGTTTAGTTTCAGATTAGAGGTAGCAGTCACTGTAGATTGAGTTTAGTTTCAGATTAAAGGTCGCTGTAGTTTTAGTTTAGTTTCAGATTAGAGGTAGCAGTCACTGTAGATTGAGTTTAGTTTCAGATTAGAGGTCGCTGTAGTTTTAGTTTAGTTTCAGATTAGAGGTAGCAGTCACTGTAGATTGAGTTTAGTTTCAGATTAGAGGTCGTTGTAGTTTTAGTTTAGCTTCAGATTAGAGGTAGCGGTGGCTGTAGTTTTAGTTTAGTTTCAGATTAAAGGTCGCTGTAGTTTTAGTTTAGTTTCAGATTAGAGGTAGCAGTCACTGTAGATTGAGTTTAGTTTCAGATTAAAGGTCGCTGTAGTTTTAGTTTAGTTTCAGATTAGAGGTAGCAGTCACTGTAGACTGAGTTTAGTTTCAGATTAGAGGTCGCTGCAGTTTGAGTTTAGTTTCAGATTAGAGGTAGTGGTGGCTGTAGATTGAGTTAAATTTCAGATTAGAGGTAGTGTGATGGCTGTAGATTGAGTTTAGTTTCCGATTAGGGGTCGCTGTAGTTTGAGTTTAGTTTCAGATTAGAGGTAGTGGTGGCTGTAGATTGAGTTAAATTTCAGATTAGAGGTAGTGTGATGGCTGTAGACTTAGTTTAGTTTCAGATTAGGGGTCGCTGTAGTTTGAGTTTAGTTTCAGATTAGAGGTTGCAGTCACCGTAGATTGAGTTTAGTTTCAGATTAGAGGTCACTGTAGATTGAGTTTAGTTTCAGATGAGAGGGCAGTCACAGTAGAGTGAGTTTAGTTTGAGATGAGAGGTCGCTATAGTTTTAGTAATTTCAGAGATTTTTTAGAGGTCACGGTGGTGTAGATAGATTGCGTTTAGTTCAGATTAAAGGTTCGCTGTAGTTTTAGTTTTTAAGTTTCAGAGTAGAGGTACGCTTGCAGTTAGTTTAGCTCAATTGAGGTTAGTGGTGCTGTAGTTTAGTTGTGTGTTTAGATTAGAGGTTGCCAAGGGCAGTCCACTGTTAGATTGCGTTTAGTTTAGATTAGAGGTAGGGGTTAGTGTTAGTTTAGTTCAGGATAGAGGTCACGGTGGCTGTAGATTGAGTTTAGTTTCAGATTAGAGGTTGCGGTGGCTGTAGATTGAGTTTAGTTTCAGATTAGAGGTCGCTGGGTGTAGTTTTAGTTTAGTTTCAGATTAGCGGTCACGGGCGTAGATTGACGTTTGAGTTTCAGATGAAGGTCGCTGTAGTTTTCGTGTAGTTTCAGATAGAGGTCGCTGCGTTTTAGGTTTAGCTTCAGATAGAGGGTAGGGGGGGGCTGTAGTTTTAGTGTAGTTTCAGAGATTATAGGAGTGGTGGCGGTAGTTTTAGTTAGATTCAGATTAGAGGTGATTGTGGAGTAGTTTTAGGGTAGGTGATAGAAGGTGGCTGTAGATTGAGTTTAGTTTCAGATTAGAGGTCGTTGTAGTTTTAGTTTAGTTTCAGATTAGAGGTCGCGGTGGCTGTAGATTGAGTTTAGTTTCAGATTAGAGGTCGCTGTGGCTGTAGTTTTAGTTTAGTTTCAGATTAGAGGTCGCGGTGGCTGTAGTTTTAGTTTAGTTTCAGATTAGAGGTCGCTATAGTTTTAGTTTAGTTTCAGATTAGAGGTCACGGTGACTGTAGATTGAGTTTAGTTTCAGATTAGAGGTCGCGGTGGCTGTAGATTGAGTTTAGCTTCAGATTAGAGGTAGCGGTGGCTGTAGTTTTAGTTTAGTTTCAGATTAGAGGTCGCTGTAGTTTTAGTTTAGCTTCAGATTAGAGGTTTCCTCTATTGTTATCTTTGTACCTCCATCCTGGATCTTCACCTGTCGTTCCCACAAGGCATGTAAAGAGAGCGGATAACCACATTCACAAACACACTGCACCACTAGCAAATGAAAAGAACAACAGATACAAATTCAGCACAGCTGTGGTCATATTCATCTCTCTGACGTTCTGCTGCTGTTCAGAGCTCTACGATCAGTCTGTTTTACCATTTGTGTACATACATACAGACCAGACAGAGCTTACACATGACATACAACCATGATCTAAAAAAAAAGAAAACTTTACAGGGAATCAAAACTTCACATTCCTGAAAAGTGTGTAAACAGAAATAACATTGACTTTCAGAGCGACAGAAAGAAAACTCTTCAGAACACCTCTATCAACTGAACTTTATTTTCTTCACATTTGCTGATCTAATGGCAGATGATACATACTTATATAAATGTTCTAATTGATTTTGGACAGTATTGACCTTCTTCATATCAAATTTCATAAATCTTACAAATCTTAAATCTTAAAAAAAAAAGGTTTAGGAAACAACCTGACATCAAACACCAACAGGCAATGAAATAACAAGACTGATAAGCATTGAAAGGTTCGGTCCACACTTATTATGACTATTAACAGCAACAAAACAAAACAAATATGAGCAGAAATACATACAGCTTCTCCGGTACAGGAATGAGAGGCAGGCTGGGACTTTGTGGTGTGTGTGTGTGTGTGTTGTGTGTGTGTGTGTGGGGTTCATGCTTAGAGGACTCTTTGTGCAGGGCAGGACAATAGTGTTCTGTGAGTGTGTGTGAGTTGCAGGCGGGGTCAGTCTGTAACTGGAGGACAGCAGATATTATCTTACATTACAGCACATTCTTGCATGCTAACACTGAGAATGTGTGTTTAAATCTGTGATTGTAAGGTTTACAGTAACACAAGTGGCCTTTGAAACACTGACAATTAAAACATAGTGTAGCAACAATCAAAACGGCTTATTATCACGTAAAAGATACAGAAAAGAAAGGCACATTTTTCTGTATATTATTTCCAGAAAAGGCTGCTGTTTAAACTGGGCTCTTCTCAACATGCTGATGTTTTGATCATCTCAACCACAGTTCTAGACATTTACATTTATTCATTGATCAGATGCTTCTATCCAGACGTTATTTTATGTACTGAAAACCCCATGGCCAAAGAAGCTCCTGAGATGCTTCACCCAGTTATGATCATGACAGATATCATATATTCAGTGAGACGCGCCTCTGCTCGAGACTGACGCTGCACCGGCTGTCTGTCGGTAGACGCGCCCATCGCGGATTCTTCTAGACACTGTAGGATATTTTCCAGAGCTGCATTTGAACATTTTGTGTGTTTTGTCTGATGAGATCATTCAGTGTCGTGCCGCGCGCCTGCATCTGTGCGCGTGTTGTGATGTGAGTGCTGGAATATCGATCACCTCGCATATAAATCACATCCGTAGAAACGCTCGGTTTCACCGGGAGGATTCTGTTCGTGATTCGTGCGACAGATGAAAGGTTTCTGTGAGGAAATGAGAGATGAGGCTCCGCTCGGTGAATGCATATGTTGATGAGGGAGAGGGGGTTCTCACGTGTGTGTTTGTCTCCAGACTGCAGCTCTTCAGAGACAGACGGAGCTCACAGTGATTGTTCGCTGATCGATCGGTCGGTCATGACCTGGGCTCCGGAGGACGGCGCTATTCGCATCAATGTGGGAGGCTTCCGGCGGCGGCTGCTGTCCAAGCGACTCTCTCGGTTCCCCGAGACCAGGCTCGCACGACTGCTCCGGTGCCGCTCCAAAGAGTCCATCCTCGAGCTGTGCGACGACTACGACGACTCTGAGAACGAGTTCTACTTCGACCGCAATCCGGCGCTCTTCCCTTACGTTTTACACTTCTACAACACGGGTAGGCTACACGTCATGGATGAGCTCTGCATCTTCTCCTTCAGTCAGGAGATCGAGTACTGGGGCATCGACGAGCTGTTCCTGGACTCGTGCTGCAGCGGCTCCTATCACTGCCGCAGGATGGAGCCCGAGGAGAGCGACTGGGAGGAGAGGAGCGAGGAGGCCAGCACCACCTCCTCCTTCCACGAGATCCTGGACTTCTACAGCGACGCCGGCAAATTTGACAAGCAGCTGCTCGGAAGCATCCGGCGGAGGATCTGGCTGATGCTGGACAATCCCGGCTACTCGGTCCTCAGCCGGCTCATCAGCATCTTCTCCATTCTGGTGGTGCTGGGCTCCATCGCCTCCATGTGCATGAACAGCATGAGCGAGTTCACACTGCTGGACGCCGACGGCAGGCCCCGCGAGGACCCTCGCTTCGAGGCCGTGGAGCACTTCGGCATCGGCTGGTTCACGCTCGAGCTGCTGGCCAGATTCACTGTGGCGCCGGACCTCCTGCGTTTCTTCGAGCACCCGCTGAACCTGATCGAAAAAAAAACAAAGGAAAACAGGCCCTGGTGTCCATCCTGCCCTTTTACTTGACCCTGCTGATGCACCTGGTGGCGGAGAGCGGCCCGGCGCTGGCGAACCTGGGCCGAGTGGCTCAGGTGCTGAGGCTGATGAGGGTCTTCCGCATCCTGAAGCTGGCGCGTCACTCCACGGGCCTGCGCTCGCTCGGAGCCACTCTCAAGAACAGCTACAAAGAGATCGGCCTGCTGCTGCTGTATCTGGGCGTCGGAGTGTCCTTCTTCTCCGTCATGGCCTACACCGTGGAGAAGGAGGACAATGAGGGACTGAACACCATCCCGGCCGGCTGGTGGTGGGCCACGGTCAGCATGACCACCGTGGGTTACGGCGACGTGGTTCCCGGCTCCGTCGTGGGTAAACTGACCGCCTCGGCCTGCATACTGGCGGGAATACTGGTCGTGGTGCTTCCGATCACTTTGATATTTAACAAATTCTCTCTGTTTTATAAGAGACAGAAACAGCTGGAGACCGTCATGCGGAGCTGTGACTTCGACGGGGGAGTAAAGGAGGCTCCGTCTGTGAATCTGAGGAATTATTATGCTCATAAAGTCAAAACATTGATGGCCAGTCTGTCCAACATGAGCCGCAGTTCACCCAGCGATCACAGTCTAAACGTGTCTCTGCATTAGACGGGAACAGTGTGACGTCAGCGTGGTGTTTGTGTGTGTTTGCATCATGGATCTCGCACCTGATTCTGCTCTTCGTAGCGAGACACGCAAAGCATCTGATAAGTGGTTAAAGTAATGATGTGTGTTTATGCAGGCAGGAATGGGACCCTCAATGAATCAACTTCTTCACCTGTGTTTTCTCTCAGCTTTCTCTCCCGTTGCCCAGCATGCACAGCGGCTTCATTTAGTTCCAGGGAACACGTGTCTATGTTATTGGAAGCTGTTGCCTCATTGGGTTTTAGCGCTGAATCTCTCCTGGTTGCCACTATATATATTATATATAGATGTGTGTGTGGGTATGTGTGTGTTTGTGTGTGGTGGGTGTGTGTGTGTGTGGTGTGTGTGTGGTGTGTGCATAGAGTTTTCTGTATCTCTGTTATCCATTAAGGAAAAACAATTGTAGTGAGTAGATTTAATATGCTGATATTGAAAATGCTGATACTATTTTGAGAAGCAAGGTCATCCAGGTAAATCTTCCTGTGACAGCAGGCCATCTGAAATAACCTTTGAAACAAATGATTTTCAGTTAAGTTTTGTTGCTTTTGAATGAATTGAATCTGTAAGGTAAACCAAATGTTCTATTCTACAGCTATCAGAGGTTATCAGTCAAGTTATCGTTCTTCTTTTGTTAATATTGCTGTTGTTTAATTTGAATTGTAAATGCAGAACGTGATCCTGGCGGATGGGGTCAGAGGTCGTACATCGTGCTGCAGGCTCAACAGCATATGGCTCCACATGGAAATGTCATTTTTTTTTTTGTGTGTGTGTGTGTGTGTGTCATTATGAGTTGTTTTCTTGTGGATGATAAGACAGAATCAGACTCATTACAGAATGTAATAACTTCTGAATCGGGTAATAATGAGCACAAATGTGTTTGTGACCTGTGTGGATTTGTGACATATTTCTAGCTCATCATTTTTTTCATGTTTTTAAGATCACAGATATCTTTTTAGCATTGTGGCACTATTTTCATTAAACATTTACCCCCAAAGTCTTATAACTCTAATGTGGAATAAAGTAATTGTCGATGTTGGCTGTACTGCCCTTATTTTATACAACAAATCATTGGAAAAATACTTTGCAGTGAGAAGAATCTAATGAAAACCATCATTTAAATCATGGCAATTACATGACACTTAAGCACATTGTCTGAATGCATTACAGTAATGAAAATGTTCGGTTTTACCCGTTTTGCTGTGTGACAGGAGTATGGTTCTGCATGAAAATTGCTTGCCGATTGTGTGAAGAATGCAGGGAAGGAACTGCATATTGCTGCAGGAGGTTCTGATAAACATTTGCATGCACCCTGAAGACATCCCCAAACCATGACTCTTTCTCCTCCACCTTTCACTGACTTCTTACACACTTGGGGTTCAGTCTTTCCCCAGTTTAATGCCAAACAAAATGTTTCCCCAATAAATCCCCAGACCCAAATAAATTAAACTTGCTTTCATCACTAAAGTGAATATTGGACCAGTCCTCCTCTCTCCACACAACATGCTCCTCAGCAAAGGTGAGTCTAGCCCTTTGATTCTCTCCGCTGATGAGAGGTTTGGTCACTGCAGAGTGCATTTTCTATCCGACATCTCTTAAACAGGCCGAGACAGATCCTGACCCTGTTCAGCGCTGAACTGGCAAGCAATTCCAGCTGCAGTGTTGAACCGATTGCCCATTGAGAGTCTCCGTATTATCCTGTCCTCTTGTGCATTTGTTTTTCGTGGACGACCCGCCTTTTTGGGAGACTTGAATGAATCGGAATACTTTAAATGATTCAATATTCGAAGGCGATCCAGATTCGAACCAACAACCTCCATCTTGCTGTGGCTGCTATTGGCCTTCATCTGGACAATCTGCTGTCAGAGGGTCATTGCTCGGCATCTTGAAAAGTCAGTTAAAACTGTAAAGTTAGGCTGTCAAGTAAATAGGGGTTGTCAGATAATTAAGGAAATTAGGACCAGGTGCCAGATTAATAACTTGGTGGTATCTGTAAGTGTTCTCTCTTTTTTTTCATCAGAGTTCTTTTTCAAATATTTCATTTAAGTTTTTTATAATGTGCTTCAGAATGTATGTAACTCATGAAATATGCTTAAAAACGGGGTTTTTCCTCCTGTTAGGATAACTTCAAACAGGACTACGCAGTGAACTCGAAATTTAGGAAATTATAGGTTGTTCTCTAATTTTGGTCTTCACTATATATATATATATATATATTCTGTTCTGTTCTATTCTGTTCTGTTCTGTTTTGTTCAATCCTGTTCTATCCTGTCCTGTTCTGTTCTGTTCTGTTTTATTCTATTCTATTATGTTCTATTCTGTTGTTGTTTTGTTGTTTTCTCATTCCTTCTTTGCTATCTATTCTATTCCCTTCGCATCTTCTATCCTGTTCTGTTCGGATTCTATTACTATTCGGTGGGTTGTGTTTGTTGTGTTACTCTTCCTCGTCTATTCTATTAAGTTCTATACTAATATATTATTTCTGTTCTATTCTATTCTGTTGTGTTTTGTTGTGTTCTCTTCTCTTCTATTCTATTATGTTCTATTCTATTCTATTATGTTCTGTTCTATTGCTTGCTGTGTGGTTTGTTGTGTTCTCTTCGCTTCTATCTATTATGGGCTATTATATTTATTTCATTAGTTTCTGTTATTCTATTCTTTCTATTCTATTCTATTCTCTTCTATTCTCTTCTCATCTTCTATCCTGTTCTATTCTCTTCTATTCTGTTCTATTCTCTTCTATTCTATTCTATTTCCTTCTCCTCTCTTCTCTTCTCTTCTCTTCTCTTCTCTTCTCTTCTCTTCTCTTCTCTTCTTCTATCCTGTTCTGTTCTGTTGTGTTCTGTTCTGTTCAGCAGAGCTCATGGCTGTATGCTGCAGTCAGTGTTGGCCGTGGGTCTCTGCATGTCATGCGTGTTCTGGTTCTCGTGTGTCGCCCGCAGGATCTCGTGGGAGAGCCGTCATGATGATGAGCTCCGTTCCCTTGGAAACACGCTTTCTGCTTCCTCTGCTCAGCGTGTTTCTGTCGCAGCTGTAGAATCTGGATTAAACTGCAGCACAAACACAAGTTTGCTCATATCACATAATATTTGTACATTATTTGCAAATTCACTCATATTTTGTTTCTCATTTTTCTATATTATGTTTTTATAATGAAGATTGACTGTAAAGTCTTCATGGCCTGCTGATGATGAGCAGGTTGTTTCCAGTCTCTCGCTGAGAAGATGTGATTCTCTTTACGAGGAAACTGACCTGTAAACAGAAATCACTATGAACTGCTTTCTTCTCATTGCCGTCATGTACAGTTATAAGTGCATGATGGGTATCTCTCTATCCCACATCACTCTGATGAGACTACATGTGAACACTGCAGTCTCATCTCATCTCATGTCATTCTCTTCCCTCAGAGTAAGAGCAGCATCACTAATGATCAGCAGGACTGTGTCTCCCTCTGCTGCTGAGAAGATGCAGCACAGCAGCGCAGATGAAAACAGGTCAAAACTGTGTATCAACAGTTTAACCATTTAAACTCCAGCTGGAATAGATGAGTGCAAAGCTGTGGCTCATGTGGAAGAGAAGCCAGCTGCGAGTTAACTGTAGCTGAACTATATAAACCAATGGAAGGAGTCACATCAATCATAATCACTAGCATTATCAGTGATGGTTTATCTTGAATGCCAAAATGAAACATTTCCTATAAAATAACAAATGAATATTGATTTCTGTTCTGTATTGATGTATTTCTGATTGAAACAGAGGCTGGGCAGGACAGATTGAAGAACTTAACTCTTTTTTTTAATGAGCTGATAGCCTTTAGTTTGATCCCAGTCAGATAAAACCATATTTGATCGTGTGGATGAAAGCAGTAAAGACACTTTCACAGTGATAAATTCCAGCCCCGTCCTGCAAGTTCTTTAGTGACTCAACCATATAAGATGAAATAAGAGTAAATATGCTCTCAAATAAGCTAAAGCAGCTAAATATTAACATGTAAGTGGACATCATATTTTTTATTTTAATTCATATTTCATTCATTTTTATTTCAGAACTAGGATTTACACGGTCTTGGAACACCTGGATATATGAGGTAATATTAAAAGTGTGATATTGATATTATAGAAATTGACAAAATAATAAAAAGTCATGCAAATTCCTATAATGAAGTGCAAATGAGTTGATGTTTTGCTGAACGAGAACAACTGTACATTTAAAATGTGAATCAGAAGTTAGGGTTAGGAGGAGTTGAGTCTGATCGTTAATTAATCAGAGTATATAAGCAGCTGCTTACGGAGTCCCTCCACCAGCCAAATACATGGACATTACATACATTTACATTTAGTCATTTACATTTAGTCTGTGTAAACAGACCCTTTTATCCAAAGCAATTTACAAATGAGAACAATGGAAGCAATCAAAATCAACAAAAGAGCAATTATACACAAGTGCTATAACAAGTCTCAGTTAGCTTAACAGCACACGTAGCAAGGGTTTTTAAAATAATATAATAAATAAAAAGAAAACAGATCGAATAGAAAAAGAACAGAGCAAGCTAGTGTTAGAAGTCTTAATTGTATAATAAATGAAAAGAAAATGGATAGAATACAAAAAGATTAGAAAGCAAGTGTTTTTTTTTTAAGAATAGAATTCTTGGACATGACATCATACTGCCACAAACTCTGACCCTCAACACACTCACATGTTTTGCCCCTAAAAGATTAGACACATACACAGTGCTGCAGGAGCTGACGGGTCCCCTGATGCAGCTTCACGTGGAGGCCCTGCTGGGAGAACATCCACAGCTGGTCGATGGAAAGCAGGTGTGTGTGTGTGTGTGTGTGAGACCCACAAACTCAATTACTGCTGAAAAATAGATGAGCACATCAGGCACTCATCTGAACTTCTACTATGAAGCCTTCACGTCTGCCCAGCGCTGCAGTACACACACAGATGGAGTTTTGATTAACCGGAGGTGACAGTGGTGTGTGTATGTGTGTGTATGAATGATGCTTCAGCTGTCTTAACGCTGACATGTTAATCACACACAATTCCAAAATCCACATCCAGCGTCAGAGCGTGTTTTCATGATTTCTGCCAGCAAAAATATGAAAATGTAAGCAGCTAGAACGGATTAATCAAATTTTGTTAGTAGTGTTTAAGTCAGATATAGTGCTGATAGTGATGTACTAAAAGTGGTAAAGATGTGTGTGACACGACTAGCTCCTCTGATCGTGCGTGTTGTTGAGCTGAGTGATCAGATGTAGAGCAGATCTGGATGTAAGTGTTGGATGTGTTAATGATCCGAGGGACGCCGTGATCACTCAGGTCATTCACAGGATTCCAAACATCATCATTCTGTCATCATTTCTTCAGTGGAACACAAAAGAAGACATTTTGAAGAATATTGGGAGCCAAAAAAAACCCTCTCAAGATATTTCTCAAAATATTTTAAGTTCCACAGAAGAAAGTCATACAGGTTTGAATGACTTGAGGGCGAGTGATTGATGACCGTGTTCATCTGACTGATCCATATACTGCAGAGATCCTCACTCTCCTTACCTTAACCTTAATTCCACAGGCGCGGTTCGACACATAGAGCGACAAGCGTTCTCTAACGGCTTCGATCCGCGGCCGTGACTTCAGCCTCGTCCCATGGAATGGACAGCTCGCAGGTCTTCCATAAAAGTTCTTCGCCAGGTGATTTTTGGGCGTCCTTGTTTTCGTTTTACCTTATGCAAGGATATTGACCTAAGACGTAAGATGTGTCCAGCGAAACGAAAACAGTGTTCGGTGACTGTCGCAGAAAGAGGCTGTGTGTGCGTGCCAGACGGTATACTTCCATGTTTGTAACATGGTCCTGGTGAGTGATCATGAGGATGAGTCGCAAACAATGGAGGTGGAAAACGTCCAACTTTTGAGCAATGGTTTCAGTCATGTTCCAGGTCTCTCGTAGGTCGCTATCGGCACAACGATCGTAGCCAGGAGTCGCAGTTAATCTGCAGAGAGAGGGAAGGTGAGTTACAGTTTGGACAAACTCACTGGAACACAGCAGATGCTTTGCCGATGCAGCAGATGACATCTCATTCTGCATCCCCATTTGAGGAGACAACACTGCCAAGATAAGTGAAGTTTGCAACTTCCTCCACTTTTTTTCCGTCAATTGTAATCGGTACTCTCGAGTTTACATAACCAATGCGAACAGCTTTGGTCTTCTGTCCATTAATTCGGAGTCCAGCGCTGACCGCTTGATTTTCTAGGGCCATAGTGAGGTCTCGCAGGGCAGTTTGGGTTGGGCCAAGAATGACGATATCATCGGGATTACCAACTGTCCAAGGTATGCCAATGTGTAGACGATCAATGGAGTGGCGGGCAACGAAATCGATGACAAGGAGGAATAACATTGGTGAAAGCACACAACCTAGTCGAACGCCAGTTTCCATTGTTGCATTGTTCCAGTTGTTGGTATTCCAGTGATTGTTCAATCACTTGTCGCAGAACAAAAATCTGCTCAATGCAGGATCGGCCACTTCAGAAGCCCACTTGTTGATCTCTAAGACAGGCATCGACAACTCGTCGGAGGCGGTTTAGAAAGACAATAAAAATACCTTTCCAGATACCAATAGAAGGGTAATACCCCATCAGTTATCGCACTTGGAGAGATCGCCTTTTTTTGGGAACGTGATGATCATGCTTAATTTCCATTGCTCAGTGTGTGTGTGTGTGTGTGTGTGTGTGTGTGTGTGTGTTGTGTTTGCCTGGAGTGTATGTGTGTGTGGAGAGAGAGGGTGTGTGTGTGTGTGTGTGTGTGTGTGTGTGCGTGTGTGTGTTTGTGTGAGTGTCTGTGTGTGTGTGAGAGAGTGTGTGTGTGTGTGTGTGTGAGAGAGAGAGAGAGAGAGAGAGAGAGAGAGAGTGTGTGTGTGTTGGGCTCTGATTTAGGGATCAGACTAGTTAATCACGGAGAATGAGTGGAATGATGCAGCAGCTACACAAACACTATCAGTGCAGGAAATGATGTGTGTGGGTGTGTGTGTGTGTGTGTGTGTGTGTCTGTGTGTGTGTGCTCATATTTGGTAGCAAACAAGAGGTTGTTTTCAGTGTGTGTTGTCATTTATTGAGCTATAGATGATGATGATGAGAGCACACTGTCGGACACGTGTTGTGTGTGTCTGTGACTCTCAGACGTCTGAATCCTGGCTGAAATCTAGAACATTCTCTCTGAGGGCCTGAAATAGCACTGCAGACATGGGCTGGGTTTAACTCATTAGTGCTCATTAACTATCGTCTCACCCAAACGTGTGTCTGTCCTGTCAGGCCTCTGCCGGTGAGAATAGATCTGTTTAATTCAGCACTGGAATATTATGTGCTTTGAAATAAATGTTACATGTTAAACGAGGAATCATCTTCACATATTACGTTACGTTATCGCCACTCGTTTCATGATCCGTTACGTTAGTTGAGCCAAACCGTCTGTTGCAGGGCAGATGATTGTTTAAGATCATGTAAGAGTCATGATTCCAGTCGGTGTTTCCAATTTCTGAAAACAGGCTTTCATTTCACACGTTACTAAAAATAATCGTAAAATCATAACTGCTGAATTATGGCTCGTTTGATCTGAGAGAGGATGCGTTTGCTTCATTGTGAGAATGTGTGAGTGTAAAAGACAGAAGCGCTGTGAGATATTCTGCTCAAACCTTTGAGCTGCGGCCGTCTGCTATCAGCTCAGATAATCGAGCGCTTGTGAAGAGGCGGCCATCTCTCTGACCCTGAGAACACACACCTAATGCCTTTATAATGCAACCTTTTACCAAAGCAGCCTTTGTCCTAAACACACACACACACACACACACACACACGAGTCAAGGTGACACGATAGTGATCCTCATTAGACATCCACAGAGACATTAGCGCTCGTAATGCCTTCCTAACACACACACACGCTCTGAGCTCATTCTCCAAACTCCTATAGCAACATGAATCTGTCTGCGCTAATCACACACACCTTCTGCCACAGCAGCGTCTTTATGACCAGCAGAGACAGACAGACAGGCGGAGCATCCCGACCAGCAAAGAGCCCTCAAATGAGGCTGAGCGCGAGAGAGATCGCTTATTTGTGTCCTCGGTTAGCCATTGTGACGCCAGTGGCGTCGCAGGGGCCTCGGGTCCCAGCGCTGATGGAGCCGGTGATACGTGATGTGCCGTTATCTTATCAGTGTCATCAGCGCAGCGGGAGGATCGACACGCTAACGATAAGGCGTGTTTTGTTCTCCAGGATAACGCAGTGAACACGCCTGGAGTTGTCATGATGTCGAGCATCTCAGGTGTGTTTGCAGCGCTGCCTTTCGGAGCACATAGAGGTTCTCCTGCAGGGAGAGAGACAAATCACACATGACATCTCTGGAAAGTCTCAGTTCCATCTCCTAGACAACAGTGAGATCAAATGGAGACTTTTGCTGAAGTCACATGCATTTTTATAGCTTCTTACTTTTATTTCTCTTAAGGATTGGAATTAAAGCTATTTGGTCACATTAAAGGGGTCATGAACTGCCTCCGTTTTTTATTTTGTACTGTTCTCTGAGGTCCACTTATAATGTTATCAAGATTTTTACATCAAAAAACATCCTAATGTAAAAATAATAGGCTATTTTCTGTCCTATTTTGACCCGCATCAGAAGCTCTGTTTGAATAGGCGTGCAGGATTGTAGACTAACAGACAAAGCAATAATGAAAACAGTTACTCACGCTTGTGTTGCAACATTACTGTTGGATCCAATATAGTCACAAAGCATTGTCTTTTAGTTTCAATCTTTTTGAAAATCCCATTTCGAATTGTTCTTTGTTTGTAAACGAATCTGTGGTAAAATGAAGTGATCAAAGGATCAAGTTCTTACTGACGCGGTCTGGCACATTAAAATAAAGTTAATTAAATAAGTTTATCGTTCTGCATAGACCTGCTTTCGCCTCTCTCGTTATTTACACTATGTACATGAATCGGTGGGCGGGGCTAAACAAACAGTGATGTAGAATCGGTGGGCGGGGCTAAACAGGCATGCTGTTATAGCGGTGGGCGGGGCTAAACAGGCAGGGCTGTATAATCGGTGGGCGGGGCTAAACAGGCAGTGCGGTAGAATCGGTGGGCGGGGCTAAACAGGCAGTGCTGTAGAATCGGTGGGCGGGGCTAAACAGGCAGTGATGTAGAATCGGTGGGTGGGGCTAAACAGGCAGTGCTGTAGAAATGGTGGGCGGGGCTAAACAGGCAGTGCTGTATAATCGGTGGGCGGGGCTAAACAGGCAGTGCTGCAGAATCTGCGGGCGGGGCTAAACAGGCAGCGATGTAAAATCTGTGGGCAGGGCTAAACAGGCCCCCAGGTGTCGAAATGGTGGGGCGGGGCTAAAAGGCAGTGCTGTATAACGGCCGTGTTGCGGGGCTAAAAAGGCAGTGCTGTATAATCGGGTGGGCGGGGCCTAAACCAAGGCAACGCAGTTGCGATAATCGGTGGGCGGGGGCCTAAACAGGCAGTGCTGTATACGTGTGCGGGGCTATAAAACAGGAAGTGCCTGTAGAGATGGTGGGCGGGGGGGGCTAAACAGGAAGGGCTGTATAATCGGTGGCGGGCTAAACAGGCAGTGCTTGTAGAAATGGTGGGCGGGGCAAACAGGCAGTGCTGTATAATCGGTTGTGCGGGGCTAAAAAGGCAGATGCTTGTATAATCGGTGGGCGGGGGCTAAACAGGCGTTGCTGTATAATCGAGTGTGCGGGGCTAACAAAGGGCAGGCTGTAGAGAGGTGGGCGGGGCTAAAAAGGCAGTGATGTAGAATCGGTGGGCGGGGATAAACAGGCAGTGATGTAGAATCGGTGTGCGGGGCTAAACAGGCAGTGCTGTATAATCGGTGTGCGGGGCTAAACAGGCAGTGCTGTATAATCGGTGTGCGGGGCTAAACAGGCAGTGCTGTAGAAACGGTGGGCGGGGCCAAACAGGCAGTGATGTAGAATCGTTGGGCGGGGCTAAACAAGCAATGATGTAGAATCGTTGGGCGGGGCTAAACAGGCAGCGATGTATAATCGGTGGGCGGGGCTAAACAGGCAGTGCTGTAGAAATGGTGGGCAACGCTAAACAGGCAGTGCTGTATAATCGATGGGCGGGGCTAAACAGGCAGCAATGTATAATCAGTGGGTGGGGCTAAACAGGCAGTGATGTAGAAATGGTGGGCGGGGCTAAACAGGCAGTGCTGTAGAAATGGTGGGTGGGGCTAAATATGCAGTGATCTAGAAACAGTGGGCAGGGCTAAATATGCAGTGATCTAGAAACAGTGGGCGGGGCTAAACAGGCAGTGATGTAGAAGCAGGCGTTGATCTTCCTCTGCGGAGGCGGTGCTTATACACACTATTACATCATTGAGTAGAACATTCCACAAGCTTTCGTTTGGCAGATCGGCTCCAATATAACGAGACTAACGTGAAAGTTTTGAATTCTGAAACTTACAGGATGTTTTTATAGCACAATGACCTCTTATATATCAAAAGATTCTAGGGAATTTAGATTTCTCAGTTCATGACTCCTTTAATAGCTGACGGTGGTATTCCAGGGTTTCTCACCCATCTCTTCTGGATACTTATAAGTATGAATTTCTTTCTCAAAAGTATTTTGTAATCAAGTAGTGAAAGCTGTAAGTGAAATTTCCTGCACTTTATTGATAACAGAGTGTGCAGTGTTTGACTGATGGCATTGATCCATTAGTTGTTTCTGCTAGTTTATCAGTGTTCATCAGGCGGTGATTGACAGCGTGACGGTCTCTCCTGTATCTACAGTAGCTGCGTTTCTGCTCTCTTTCAGCACTGCATGGCTGCATGACCCTCCGTCCCAGGATGAGCTGGAAATAAAAGGCAACCCCTCCCTGCTGGGAATCTTTTGCCAGCTTTATTATGAGCAAAGGTCTGCAGCAGCTGACACATCGAGGTCCCGGCCCGCTCTATCTTATCTCCCATCAGCCATAAATATTCAACTGAGAGGAGCAGCGAGAGACCATCTTCTTTTCTGACGTTCACACATTCTCAGACTCAATAGAAACATTCAGCGCTGGAGGAGTGAACGACAGGACATTTCACTTTAGTGATCCTCCTATCATTCTGCTTATCTGATTACATTTATGCAAAGTCATGCATGCCTTAAATCGAACTTGCGATTGACAATAACATTGATTTTTCTTTTTATATCTTACTTTCCGAAGAGAGACACACACCAAATACTTTATATTTGTGAAAACTGTGTTGATTTGCTCTGGTTTGCTGTAGTTCCTGTAGAATTGAGCGGTTCAGCACTGCTCTGCTGAATGTAACTCCAGATCTTCAACATTTTAAAAGTTTAATACTATTCACTGGTAGCAGGATTTTACGGGCCCATCTTTCCATTTAATCACCAATTAACTACTGTAAACTGTTATCTTTGGGAAAGACACACCTTTGAACGCTATCACGGATCAGCAGTTAGTGACAAAAGGTGATAAAACCATATAGTGAGAGAAAAAAGCTGTGAGGGAGATTGTGCTGGTCGAGCGGCGGGGTGAAGGGCGGCCGTAAATCTCTCAGGTGGGTTGGTCAGGAGAATGAGGGTCCGTTAGTCAGTGAGTGTGAGACGGTGGTGTTTCGCCTCATGTGAAGGTCCAGACGGGAACAGGGAAGCTCAAGTGTCAGAACTCACTGTGCAGCACTGTACAAATGTACAGTACGAATGAACGAATGTAAATCTGGTTATTGACCTGGTTGATATCGGTCGCTCACAGTGGAAGGATAGATATACTTAACTGATATGATTTATCTTGAACGTCTGATAAAAACTCAACTGTTCAGTTTATTATGCTTTCCGTTTAGACGTTGTTTAGTTCAGAGGTGATTATATTGATGGGATTATGAATGGTGAGTGTGTGTTGTTGGGTTAAGGTTAGCTGGTTGGGTATGTTTTGTGTGTTTGGGTATGTTTTGTGTATTGGGGAGTAAATGTGCTGTAACACTGAAGCTGTTACACAAGCGCTGTGTCATAAACTACTGTTTTACTGTCATAAAGCAAGGTGTGTTTATGGCTGTGTATCTGTGTCTATGTTCACACACTTTTATAAGCAGCTTGTTAAAAATCAAATGCAAATGTTATTGAATTAAAGAACAAACAGCTGCTGCTGGTCTTTATAGATGCGTGAATGTATGCAGAACGCTGATTGTGACTGTTCAGAGTTTTTGCAGGTTTGACATTTCATATCACAGTTAGTGTGCTGTTATGAGTGGGGTGATGATACATGTTTATCTGCTGGTTAAAAGAGTTATGCTCTGACACATGCTGAAAGTCTCATAGACGGTCACATGGTCTCACAGTCAGTCAGATGCTCACAGTCAATCACAGATGCTCACAGTCAGTCACAGATACTCATAGACACTCACAGATGCTCCTAGATGCTCACAGTCAATCACAGACACTCACAGTCAGTCACAGACACAGTCACAGACACTCACAGTCAGCCACTGAAGCTCAGTCAGTCACAGATGCTCACAGTCAGTCACAGACACTCACAGACGCTCACAGATGCTCCTAGACGCTCACAGTCAGTCAAAGATGCTCACAGTCAGTCACAGACACTCACAGACGCTCACAGATGCTCCTAGATGCTCACAGTCAGTCAAAGATGCTCATAGTCAGTCACAGACACTCACAGACGCTCACAGATGCTCCTAGACGCTCACAGTCAGTCAAAGATCCTCACAGTCAGTCACAGACCCTCACAAATGCTCACAGTCAATCACAGATGCTCACAGTCAGTCAGATGCTCACAGTCAGTCACAAACACTCACAGACGCTCACAAATGCTCCTAGACGCTCACAGTCAGTCAAAGATGCTCACAGTCAGTCACAGACGCTCACAGATGCTCCTAGACGCTCACAGTCAGTCAAAGATGCTCACAGTCAGTCAAAGATGCTCACAGTCAGTCACAGACACTCACAGACGCTCACAGATGCTCCTAGACGCTCACAGTCAGTCAAAGATCCTCACAGTCAGTCACAGACCCTCACAAATGCTCACAGTCAATCACAGATGCTCACAGTCAGTCAGATGCTCACAGTCAGTCACAAACACTCACAGACGCTCACAAATGCTCCTAGACACTCACATTCGCTCACAGTCAGTCACAGACTCTCACAGATGCTCACAGACACTCACAGTCAATCACAGACGCTCATAGACACTCACAGTCAGTCACAGATGCTCACAGTCAGTCACAGACGCTCACAGATGCTCACAGTTAGTCACAGACACTCACAGATGCTCAGATGCTCCTAGACACTCAGTTGCTCACAGTCAGTCACAGACTCTCACAGATGCACATAGTCAGTCACAGACACTCACAGTCAGTCACAGATGCTCACAGTCAGTCACAGATGCTCACAGTCAGTCACAGACTCTCACCGATGCACACAGTCAGTCACAGACACTCACAGTCAGTCACAGATGCTCACAGTCAGTCACAGATGCTCACACTTGCTCACAGACTCTCACAGAAGCTCACAGTCAGTCACAGATGCTCACACTTGCTCACAGACTCTCACAGAAGCTCACAGTCAGTCACAGATGCTCACAGAAGCTCACAGTCAGTCACAGATGCTCACAGACGCTCACAGTCAGTCACAGACTCTCACAGATGCTCACAGTCAGTCACAGATGCTCACATACGCTCACAGTCAGTCACAGACTCTCACAGATGCTCATAGTCAGTCACAGACACTCACAGTCAGTCACAGACACAGTCACAGACACTCACAGTCAGTCACAGACTCTCACAGATGCTCACAGTCAGTCACAGATGCTCACAGTCAGTCACAGACACTCACAGATGCTCTCAGTCAGTCACAGACTCTCACAGATGCTCACAGTCAGTCACAGATGCTCACAGTCAGTCACAGACACTCACAGACACTCACAGTCAGTCACAGATGCTCACAGTCAGTCACAGATGCTCACAGTCAGTCACAGAAGCTCACAGTCAGTCACAGATGCTCACAGACGCTCACAGACAGTCACGGATGCTCACAGATGCTCAAAGTCAGTAACAGACGCTCACGGATGCTCAAAGTCAGTCACAGACACTCACAGTCAATCACAGATGCTCACAGGCAGTCATAGACACTCACAGTCAATCCCAAACACTCACAGACGCTCACAAATGCTCCTAGACACTCACATTCGCTCACAGTCAGTCACAGATTCTCACAGTCAGTCACAGACACTCACGGTCAATCACAGATGCTCACAGTCAGTCACAGATGCTCACAGACTCTCACAGATGCTCACAGACGCTCACAGTCTGTCACAGACACTCACAGACACTCACAGTCAGTCACAGACACTCACAGTCAGTCACAGACGCTCACAGACACTCACAGTCAGTCACAGATGCTCTCAGTCAGTCACAGATGCTCACAGTCAGTCACAGATGCTCACACTTGCTCACAGACTCTCACAGACACTCACAGTCAGTCACAGATGCTCACAGTCAGTCACAGATGCTCACAGTCAGTCACAGATGCTCAGATGCTCACAGTCAGTCACAGATGCTCACAGACGCTCACAGTCAGTCACAGACGCTCACAGATGCTCAAAGTCAGTAACAGATGCTCACAGACACTCAAAGATACCCACAGATGCTCACAGTCAGTTACAGACACTCACAGTCAGTCACAGATCCTCACAAATGCTCAGTGTCATGTGAGATGCTCAGAGTTTCTCACAGTCACCCAAAGATGCTCATATCATGCTTTTTCATAGCATCTGTCTCTCCAAATATGTCCTTTGTACAAATCTAGGAAACACTGTGTAGGAGTCATGATCAGACATTTGATTAGCATTCTTTGACTTTTCAAAACAAATTATCAAAATTCTTCTTTAGGTCCTTTGGGTCAGTCCATCGCCAGTACTCCAAAAATAGCAAAAGCTGGCTGCTTGATGATTTTTAATTTTTCTTTTCTTTTGAGTGATTGCCTGTCTATTGGTATTGCAAAATCAGCAGTTTTTGTAGTTTTATTTCACGTGGGTTAACAACAACAGTTGTCTTTGTGTCACGGCACACATCAGACTTTGATTATACAGGTGTTAATGGAACATCAGTATCTCAGCTCAGGATGGTTCGTGCTTTGTGGAACAAAATCTGATATTGAGGTTTTCCTAAAGATGGCTGGTGGGGTTACAATACAAATAAAAACTGATGGTTTTGCAATACCAAAACCTATATATAATCACTCAAAAAATTCAAATTGAAAATGGTCAAGCAAACTCTTTTTGACCACTTGAGATGGACTGACTCCTCTGATTGCAGCACTAACCCTCGTCCAGATGGAGTGATTTTGATTGGCTGCGGTATGGCAGAAATCAGGAGATGCTTGTCCAAAAAGCAACAAGAAAAGCCATTAAAAGTGTCTTGCTGCAGTTACAGCAGTGTTCAGTGTGTTAGAACATGAGCAGCGCGTCTCGTAAGAACAGCAGCACGAGAACACGTCTGCTGCTCTCATGGATCGAGTTTTAGCTTGATTCGCTGTATATTGCGACCTGATTGCACACACTCGTACATGGGTCCAGCAGTGTGTGTGTGTGTGTTTTGGTCAGGGACACACTGACCTCATATGTCACGTCTCTTATTGCTGCATGAGCTCATGTGATCTGAAACACACGGCAAGATCAGGATTACAAACAATCAACCTCAGTTACGGTTCCATATCACAGCCGTTTATTGACACACGGCAAAGTCCTCAAGTAAAAGTACTTGGGAAGCACATGATTTCACAGAGAACACATCCATTGAGAATGGCATAACGCTACAGGATTAGACGCTTGTGAGAGCGTTTCTGGGTGTGTTCCAGACAGACAGACAGATGTGAGACAGGTCTGTGTGGATGTGAATAGAGCAGCAGACGTGAAGATCAGTGAAGGGTTAAAGACTGAACATGCACTGCTAAATGGGACATTGTTAGGAAAATATATGAGATTAACTGGTTATTAGTAGATTAGAAGCTTTGATAACTATAGATATTTTTGACATTCAATACATATTTCTATGACAGACATTTCAAAGTTAAATGAACAGGCTTCATCAATGGGAAGTAATATGCACGTCTGTATTATTGGTTTATTGTCCATATAAATGAATGATTACTGTTATGATATTTAAATGTATTGCTTTTATTCTTATTTTTTGGGATTATAATGTTGATGTTTTCAGAGTTATGTTTTCTTATTTTTTCAAAGATTCTGCTGTGTCCTGTGTTCTGGTCAGTTGTGTGCTGTACACGGTTAGTTAATGGGCGTCATTATGCTGAAGGGTCGATATGTTCCATTAAAATGTGAAAACACAAGTGCAGAGCTGATGGTCTTTGCTGTGGTTTTGATTTAAGGCCTTAACAATGAATCAACAAATGCAGGCATACTAAAAACTTTTCAACTCTGCCAGACAAATATACAGCGCTAAAATCTAAACAGGACTCGCTCCAGGTTTCACCAGCATGTCAGGAGTCTTTCTCCTGCTAATGGTTTTAGCAAGCGTTCTTCAGACTAATAGTGATTAATCAAAGTACGAAAGCCGACCATCAGCTGTGGCATGTTTTGCATTTCCTGTGCTGGTGGATTGGCCATCATTAGCCGTTAATTGAAACCTTGTTTGGGAAGAACAAGTCCCTCAACGAGTCAGACGGGACATCTGTAGAAGTGAATGAGCGAATACAATGTTCATCATTCCAATCTTCTTTATTTCAATAGCGCTGTATACAATACAGATTGCAATGCATATTACTAATCAAAAACTAAGTTTTGATATATTTACGGTAAGAAAATTTACAAAATATCTTCATGGAACATGATCTTTACTTAAAATCCTAATGATTTTTGGCATAAAAGAAAAATGGATAATTGTGACCCATACAATGTATTGTTGGCTATTGCTACAAATATCCCCCAGCGACTTAAGTGTCCACACTGGTTCTGTATGTGCGTATATTGAAGCTTTTGAGCTGCTCATGAATGGCAGCACTGCAAGATCATTATTTTAACTACTTAACGACAAACGTCAATTGAAGTCTCGTTACCGAATCAGCGCTTGGCCGGGCTGCTGATGAGGAAGAACGCTCATGGTGTTTACATTCATTCTGCTATTTCCTTCTTTCTGAAGCATTGAGAGAGCAGAGTCATGTAATACGTGTATTAAAAATGAGCGCAGCGGAGCAGGAAACATCTCACTAGCACAGCAAAGCCTTTGAGTAGAGGCCAAACCGATCTGAGGAACGCAAACCTGTCGACTAGAGTGCAAACGTGTCAGCAGAGCAGCGCTGTGTGTTTGACTGTCATGATGGAGTTTCCTCAGACGGCTCAGAATCTGTGTGTGTGTGTGTGTGTGTGTGTGTGGTGTGCTAATACCACTCAGGAGGACTAGTAGTAAGACCTAAAAACACAGCGGAAAGGCTTGTGGGGTTTTTTATGGAAACGAACATTTAAACTCCAAGCGTGCGATCACCACATTAAAGCAGCGTGTTCTGGAGCTGACCGCTGGCATGCTGTTCCTCTGCCAGTGCACTGCTTTTCATTAGACCTCCCGATTCTTTCAGTTGATTTGGCAAATTAACTTACAAGAGGCAGAACACACCATTCAGACTGGAAAAGAGCGTAGCAGCAAATTGCGTTTATCAAAAACACACTCGAGAACTGTTTACCTTATGTGATCTGATGGAGGGAAGTGCAACGGGGAAACGCCATCCTCACAGCGCTAACCTGTAAACCGCATCCTTCACTTTTATGGTTCAACTCCATTAGCGATATCTCGCATCTGTCATCAGCCATCAATCTGAGCAGCCCATGATGTTCAAATGGACACACACACACACACAAACATTACCTTATAATACTTAGTCTTCTATCATTCATTCTTGTGCCTCTTTCAGTCTCTGCGTGTATTTAAGATCATGTAGATTATATGCTTTGACATTAGAAGTACAAAGAAGTGTCGATAGCAGTTGTATTTCTACAGTGCATTTATTGAACATTCACACATGCAGGTCAAAGACATTTTACATTTAGTCCTTTAGCAGATGCTTTTATCCAAAGCGACTTACAAATGAGGACAATAGAAGCAATCAAAATCAACAAAAGAGCAATGATATACAAGTGCTATAACAAGTCTCAGTTAGCTTAACGCAGTACACGTAGCAAGGTTTTTTTTTAAATAAAATAATCATGAAAATAAACAGATATAAATCAAAAAGTAGAAAGCAAGTGTCGTTTTTTTTTTAAATTTATTAAGATATAATTAGAATAGAGAGTGCTAGAGTTAGAGGGTCAAATAAAGATGGAAGAGATGTGTTTTTAGTCGATTCTTGAAGATGGCTAAGGACTCAGCTGCTGGGATTGAGTTGGGCAGGTCATTCCACCAGGAGGGAACATTTAATGTAAAAGTCTGTGAAAGTGATTTTGTGCTTCTTTGGGATGAACAATAAAGCGACGTTCACTTGCAGAACGCAAGCTTCTAGAGGGCACATAACTCTGAAGTAATGAATTTAGGTAAATGGGTGCAGAGCCAGTGGTGGTTTTGTAGGCAAACATTAATGCCTTGAATTTAATGCGAGCAGCTACTGGTAGCCAGTCCAAACTGATAAACAGAGGTGTGACGTGCATTCTTTTTGGCTCGTTAAAGACTACTCTTGCTGCCGCGTTCTGGATTAATTGTAGAGGTTTGATAGAAGTGGCTGGAAGACCTGCCAAGAGAGCATTGCAATAGTCCAGCCTGGACAGAACAAGAGCTTGAACAAGGAGTTGTGAAGCATGTTCCGAAAGAAAGGGCCTGATCTTCTTGATGTTGAATAAAGCAAATCTGCAGGACCGGGCAGTTTTAGCAATGTGGTCTGAGAAAGTCAGCTGATCATCAATCATAACTCCAAGGTTTCTGGCTGTTTTTGAAGGAGTTATGGTTGATGAGCCTAACTGGATGGTGAAATTGTGATGAAAAGATGGGTTTGCTGGAACCACAAGCAGTTCTGTCTTGGCAAAGTTGAGTTGAAGGTGATGGTCCGTCATCCAACAATAAATGTCTGCTAGACATGCTGAGCAGCTATCATCGGATCATCAGGATTGAATGAGAGGTAGAGTGTCATCAGCATAGCAGTGATATGAAAGCCATGTTTCTGAATGACAGAACGAACCTAGTGATGCCATGTAGACAGAGAAGAGAAGTGGTCTAAGAACTGAGCCCTGAGGCACCCCAGTAGCTAGATGTTGCAACTTGGACACCTCACCTCTCCAAGATACCTTGAAGGACCTATCTGAGAGGTAAGATTCAAACCACTGGAGTGTGGTTCCTGAGATGCCCTTTGCCAATAGGGTTGACAGGAGGATCTTGTGGTTAACAGTGTCAAAAGCAGCGGATAGATCCAGCAAGATAAGTATAGAAGATTTGGAAGCCACTTTGCCAGTCTTAGGGCTTCAACAACTGAATGCAAGGCAGTCTCGGTTGAATGTTCACTTCTTAAACCAGACTGGTTGCTGTCCAGGAGTTTGTTCTGTGTGAGAAAGGCTGAGACTTGGTTGAACACAACTCGTTCAAGTGTTTTTGCAATGAAAGGTAGAAGGGAAACCGGTCTGTAGTTCTCTAAAAGAGTTGGGTTAAGAGTGGGTTTCTTAAGAAGTGGGGTTATACGAGCCTGTTTAAATGTTGAGGGAAAAACACCAGCGTGAAGGGATGTGTTAATGATGTGAGAGAGTGCAAAGAATGGTTGAAGAGATGAGATGAATAGATCAGGGCAAGTAGTAGGATGATTGGAAAGGATGAGTTTAGAGACTTCTGTCTCAGAGAGTGGAGAGAAGGATGTGAATGAGTGTATGTTTTCTGGTAAGATGTGTTTGACAGTTTGTGTTGTGGAAAATTGTGCACTGATGGTTTTGATTTTATTAATTAAGAATGTGGCAAAATCGTCAGCTGTTAGAGCGGTAGGGGGAGGAGGAGGACAAAGGATGGAGGAAAATGTTTTAAAGAGCATGCAAAAGTTAGGCAAATTGTTAATTTTGTTGTTATAGTATGTCCTTTTAGCAGTGGAGACATCAGCAGAGAATGAAGAGAGGAGTGATCCATATACATTAAGATCAGTGTTTGGATTTACTCCACACCCTTACAGAGCCTGAGCTTAAGTCAAGTCAAGTCAATTCACCTTTATTTATAAAGCCTTTTAACAATACAGATTGTGACAAAGCAACTGAACAGCATTAATTAGGAAAATAGTGTCAATAATGCAAAATGACAATAGTAAACACTCATTTTTCAGTTAACGACAGTTCATCATTGAATTCAGTGATGTCAACATCCACTTAGGTTCCGTTTAAATAATATCTTTGCAATTATGTCAACGATAAAGCTGGAAATTAAGTGTCCCCAACTAAGCCAAGCCAGAGGCGACAGCGGCAAGGAGCCAAAACTCCATCAGTGACAGAATGGCGAAAAAACCTTGGGAGAAACCAGGCTCAGTCTCTGGCCATTTCTCCTCTGACCAGACGAACCAGCAGAACAGAAAAATCAATATAAGACGTAATAAAACAGACGATGAATAATATTAACAGCAATTATTATATGATGCAATCAAACTTATAGCAAAATGTGGTAGTCTGTAAGTTGTTTCAGGGTTGGCATCATCTAAGGTCCTCTGATGGGTTGCATCATCTCTTCTCAGGTGGTCTGGATCCAGACTGATGCTTGTGTAAATCCTAGTTACCACGGATGTTAATCCCGTGGCAAAAGACAGAGAAACAAATACAAACATAATAGCGTAGCTTCTGTTCCAACCAAGCAAAATTTATTTTTTTAACCCAAGCTAAAGAATAATAATGGGCATTTGATTAGATATAACTGCAGTAAAAGATTATGACTGCAGTAAAGATTATGAGATGCATTATTTGAATGTTTGGTCAAAGAGATGTGTCTTTAATCTATATTTACACAGAGAGAGTGTGTCTGAGCCCGAACGATATCAGGAAGGCTATTCCCGAGTTTGGGAGCCAAATGCGAAAAAGCTCTACCTCCTTTAGTGGTCTTTGCTATCCTAGGTACTACCAAAATTCCAGAATTTTGCGACCTTAGGGAGCGTGATGGATTGTAGCGTGGTAGAAGACTAGTTAGGTATGCAGGAGCTAAATCATTAAGGGCCTTGTAGGTAAGTAATTATATTTTGTAACTGATACGGAACTTAACAGGTAGCCAGGTCTAGAGACTGTAAATTGGGGTAATATGATCATATTTTCTTGAACTGGTAAGGACTCTAGCCGCTGCATTTTTGACTATCTGTAGCTTGTTTATTGAAGATTCAGGACAACCAGCTAGCAGTGCATTAGAATAGTCCGGTCTAGAGGTCATTAATGCATGAACTAGCTTTTCTGCATCAGAAACAGGTATCATGTTTTGTAGTTTGGCAATGTTTCTAAGATGGAAGAGTGTTGTTTTTGTAACATGGGAAATATGTTTTTCAAAAGAAAAGTTGCTATCTAATATAACACCCAGATTTTTGACTGTAGAGGAAGTAACCGTACATCCGTCTAGTTGCAAATTGTAATCCACGAGATTCGTTGTACTGTCTTTTGGTCCAATAAGTAATATCTCTGTCTTATCCGAATTTAATAGGCGAAAATTATTGGTCATCCATTCTTTTACAGTTTTACACACTCCGTTAGCTTAGATAATTTAGAAAGTTTCATCTGGTCTTGTTGAGATATTATTAGTATCCGCGCATAACAGTGGAAACTAATCCAGTATTTCCTAATAATATTACCAAGTTGCAACATGTATATCGAAAATAGCAGAGGACCTAGGACAGATCCTTGTGGCACTCCATATTTTACTGGTGATAATTGAGATGACTCCCCATTTAAATGAACAAGGTGGTAGCGATCGGACCGGTAGGATCTAAACCATCTTAAAGCCTGCCCTTAAAGTTTTGTAATCGACCTATGAGTATGTCATGATCTATAGTAACGAATGCAGCACTAAGATCAAGTAAAACTAGCAATGAGACACAGCCTTGTTCTGACGCAAGAAGCAAGTCATTTGTAATTTTATCAAGTGCAGTTTGTGTGCTATGGTGGGGCCTGAAACCTTATTGAAATTCTTCATAGAGATCATTTTTTGCAGGAAGGAGCACAATTGAGCAGACACTTTTTCTAAAATTTTAGACATAAAAGGAAGATTTGAGATGGGTCTGTAATTTGCCAGTTCACTAGGATCTAGTTGTGGTTTCTTAATAAGAGGCTTAATAACCGCCAGCTTGAATGGTTTTGGGACGTGACCTAAAGACAACGACGAGTTAATAATATTGAGAAGCGGTTCTTATGCTACAGGTAACAACTCTTTCAGTAAATTAGTGGGTACAGGATCTAACAGGCATGTTTTGGTTTTGATGCAGTGATAAGTTTATTTAGCTCATCATGTTCTATAGTTGTAAAGCACTGCAGTTTAGCTTTTGGTGCGATGAATGAAGCTAAAGTATTATACGCTGTAGAATCTACATTTGTTATGGTATTTCTGATGCTATCTATTTTATCAATGAATAAATTCATAAAGTCATTACTATTAAACTGTGAGGGGTGGGGAACAAGGGGGGGGTGGGGTGGTAAAAAAATATTTAGATCGGGTGGCATCTGGTTATTTGGTAATCTAGCCACTGTGCTAAATAAAAACCTATGATTGTTTTGGTTATTTTCTATGAGTTTGTGGATATGCTCGGCCTGGCAGCTTTTAGAGCCTGTCTATAGTTTGACAGTGTTTTTCCACTTAATTCTAAAAACTTCCAAGTTAGTTTAGTTTTTCTCCATTTGCGCTCAAGACTACGAGTTTTTTTTTCTTGAGAGAATGAGCATTACTGTTCTACCATGGCGCAGTACATTTTTCTCTAACCCTTTTTTAATTTGACAGGGCAACAGCCTCTAATGTATTAGAAAAGATAGTGCCCATATTGCTAGTAATTTCATCTAGTTAATGTGTATTTATGGGTACACAGAGCAGTTGAGATAAATCAAGCAGGTTATTTGTGAATCTGTCTTTGGTGGCTGGAACTATAGTTCTGCCCGGACAATAACGCGGCGCCATTTAGTTAATATCAGTAATATGTAGCATGCACGATACAAGGAAATGGTCGTTAACATCATCGCTTTGAGGTACGATATTTATATCAGTAAGATCAATTCCATGCGATATAATTAAATCTAGCGTATGATTAAAACGATGAGTGGGCCCGGTGACGTTTTGCTTGACTCCAAAAGAGTGTATTAGGTCAGTAAACGCAGTCCTAATGCATCATTTGTATTATCAACGTGATTATTAAAATCTCCGACAATTAGCGCTTTATCAACATTAACCAATAGTTTTGAGAGGAAATCTGCAAATTCTTTTAGTACATCTGTATACGGCCCTGGTGGTCTATAAACAGAAGCCAGATACGATAGATTTCTTTTGCATATATGACAGTGTAACATTAAGCAAAAGTATTTCGAATTAGTTAAACCTGTATCCTGTCTTCTGAGTAACACTGAGAATATCACTATATATTGTTGCAACACCGCCGCCACGGCCAGTCTGACGGGGCTCATGCTTATAATAGTAGCTTGGTGGAGTAGACTCAGTTAGACCAATATAATTATTTGGTTTTAGCCAGGTTTCAGTCAGGCAGAGTACATCAAAACGATTATCTGTGATTATTTCATTTACAATAACTGCTTTGGTTGAGAGTGATCTAATGTTTAGGAGCCCGAACTTTAAAAATGGTTTTTGTTCATTAATTTTAAATTGTTCTGGTTTAATCACGCTCAGATTTTTTCTAGATCCTGCATTAAATTTATTTTGACCTCACTATTCGGGGAACAGACACAGTCTTTATAGATTGTACAGCGCAAGTACTTCTATCATTTAAGCGGGTAGAACACAAGTCATCAGGGCAGTTATTTGAGATTTGACTTACTAGTCATATGGTGCGTAGCGTTCTGGAGATGTTGTCCGACATGAGCTCTGCCCCGACTGTGCTGGGATGCAGACCATCAGCGCGAAACAGCCTAGGACGCTCCCAGAAAATATTCCAATTATTAACAAAGAGCAGTTTTCATGACAATAACCATTCATTTAAAGCTAAAAGTCTACTGAACCTTTTGTGTCCTCTTCGATACGTGGGAAGCGGTTCTGACATGATGATCGTTGTCGCGGGCGATGTGCTGCTCACCGTCTAAATCAGGCTCCTGAAGTCCCTCTTCAGCTAAACGATACTCCCCCCCACGGGGGAAAAAAGAACATCATATAGCCAAGGGCAGACAGAGGGGTACGAGCTGGCCTGGAAGACAAGGGGCAGGCAGTGTCTAAACAAGACGTAAGAGTGGAGCAGAAAGTATCAGTAGCACTGTTATGACATTAAAAAAAAATGTTAAAGACGTCATGAAGGTTTGACTGACGATCAGAACCTCTGCCAGTCATGGATGCGCTGACTTTTTTTTACATTGTGACAATGTTTTCATGTGGATCAAACACATTTATCCCCAACATTTCAGTACTGTAACATAGTCACAAGACAAGACTTTATTTATTCAAACCATAAATTCACCACAACAAAAACTAACATGATGTAAACATAAAACGTTCAGCCCTTTCAGACTCAAACATACAATTGAAAAAATACATTTGAATTTGTATGTGTGAGACAGTATCTTTATTTGTGTTACAAACATTGAAAAAATAACAGAAGTATACTTCTGTTATTTTTTCAATGTTTGTAACACAAATAAAGATACTTTATTTTTTCAATGTTCAATGTTTACAATGTTCAATGTTTCAATGTAGGTACAAAAAAAGTACCTACGGTACTATCAAAACGGTACTATCGTCGTAATTTGATGCTTTACATAACAGTTTTTTTCAACTGCTTGCACACACAATCTTTCCTTGTCACATAGTTTCTGAAAGCTGACACTCAAACAGCAGAAGCACACACTAAATCTACAAAACCATACACTAATTCTGGACCTTTGACTCAGTTTTCAATTTCATAAAACACTTTTTGCAAAACACAACACACAATTCTCTATGTAGCACACAAAAATCTAACAGGAATTAATATTATGGCAAAGGTGTTTGCAAATGTTTGCTTTTGAGATGTGTTTGTGATATTTTGAATGCAGTGCTTCATTTTGCAAGAGATGCGAGGCGTTTTGCATTTTGTGTGTGCGATTCTTGGATTTGTGTGTAAAGTTTTGAAAAAAAGAGGCAAAGTTTTGAAAATGTAAACAGTTGAAAAAAAACAGTAAGATCGCCTTTCATCTCTTCCAGGACAATTGATTTACACAGGCATTTAGTCAAATGATTCATTCAAAACACTGATTCACTAAATCAGTTAATTAAAAAATAATGATAAATATTAGTACTGTAGCTTTAAAACATGCTGGGATGAGCGAGTTCAGGAGATCAAATGTGCAGCTGAAGTTAAAGTTGAGTCTCCAGCCAGTGTTTGCCAATCTGAGTCGTAAATTCACGAGTATCAAGTTCTCATCTCTGTCCATTTCCTTTCTTCCAAATGAGCTGTGTGGATCAGAAGCATCTCTTTCGAGTCCAGTCGTGACTACATTGTTCTGAAATCCTGCGACGGTCCTCGCCAGCACCAGCTGTCCTGTGGAGGAAACGCTGGAGATAATGATGATGTTTTAACACGGCTCTCTGCTCGCAGACGCGCTCCACGGCAGCAATCTGTTAAACGTTGACCTGCGCAGGTCAGGCAGAACTACTACGTCTACTGTGCCAAAATCTGTAAAAGTCCAGCGGCCTTATTTACGATTTAATTTATAATCATCAAGTGTGCCATTACAGAGGGGGCAAGCAATCAGTTTCACCATTTAGAGCCGTAATGCATCCACAGCGACATTAGGAGGGATTTATAAATCTAGCGGTCGGAGTAATTGTGGATGTGGAGCTTTTACAGCCAGCTGTAAGCGAGCGGCGAGATCCACACGGAAAAGATCGAGATCACTCTCGGAGAATCCCTCCCACCGAGACACATGTGAAATCCATCCCGGCCGCGTTTATAAGCTGCTCTCGCTTGCACCATCAAATGGAGAACATATTGGCAGAAAATATGGCTTGTTTGAGAGCCCCTGCCGAAACAGCTGACTGTATCGCGTTCCAGCTTCAGACTCCTTTAATTGCTTGGCCACATGTCAAAGGAAGTTCTGACTGACCTCCTGAAAAACTCTTAAACTGGACGGATCCAGCCGCTGTCAGGCCTGGGCCTCCAGAAGGTGTTTAATAAAACCCTGGTACATCCTAAAGCCCGCAGACCCATAAATCAGCTCTGGTACTGTGTGTGTGTGTGTGTGTGTGTGTGTGTGTGTGTGTGTGTGTGTGTGAGAGTGCGGGTCCTGAAGGCTCTGTCACTGGCTTCGCTGTGAATACAGATGCTGTGGCCGCTGACCGATCCGTTGCAACTCAGCAGGTTTGGGTTTTATTGCACCGTGCAGGTTCTGCAGGTTTGAGCAGGTCCTCCTCCATCTGACTCCCTCTCCTGCGTTTACGGGACTGTGCTGGTGCTGGTGTGTAACAGCTCGTTTGGACCTCCAGAACCCACAGCCGGCCATCATTCCTCCCTCACATCAATGTCAGCTATTAAAAGCACAAATACCTTCTCGGAGCGAAGTAAGGCATTTATAAAACAACATTTCCTGTCACCATGAATACGATGTTCAGAAGCGCATTACTGCGACTGACTCCAATGCATCTGATGTGTTCCAGTGAACGAGCCTCTCGTGAATAACAAAGCGTTTCCAGCAGCAGAAGTGTGCGTTTGAGGCGAGTCATTCTGATTGACCGATAGCAGAGAATGAGACGCGCCCCGAGAGAGTGTGTGTGTGTGTGTGTGTGTGTGTGTGAGAGTGTGTGTGAGATTGTTTGTGTGTGTGTGTGTGTGTGTGTGTGTGTTGTGTGTGTGTGATAGTGTGTGTGTTTGTGTGTGTTTTGTGTGTGTGTGTGTGTGTGTGTGTCTGTACCTGTTTTTCTATTCTGGTGGGGACTTTAACCTGAATACACACAGACTCATGGGGACTCATGTCACGGTGGGGACCTAAATTGAGGTCCCCATGGGTAAACAAGCTAATAAATTGCACAAAATGACGTTTTTTGAAAATCTAAAAATGCACAAAGTTTCCTGTGAGGGGTAGGTTTAGGGGTAGGGTTGGTGTAGGGCAATAGAATATACTGTCTGTACAGTATAAAAACCACTACGCCTATGGAATGTCCCCACAATTCACAAAAATAAACCTGTGTGTGTGTGTGTGTTTTTGTTTGTGTTTGTGTGTGTGTGTGTGCATGTGTGTTTTTGTGTGTGTGTGTGTGTGTCTGTAACTTTTTTTCTATTCTGGTGTGGACTTAAACCTGAATACACACAGACTCATGGGGACTCGTGTCACGGTGGGGACCTAAATTGAGGTCCCCACGGGTAAACAAGCTAATAAATCACACATAATGAAGTTTTTTGAAAATCTAAAAATGCACAAAGTCTCCTGTGAGGGGTAGGTTTAGGGGTAGGGTTGGTGTAGGGCAATAGAATATACGGTCTGTACAGTATAAAAACCATTACGCCTATGGAGAGTCCCCACAAGGATAGTAAACCATGCATTTGGTGTGTGTGTGTGTGTGTGTGTGAGAGAGAGAGAGTGGTGTGTGTGTGTGAGAGAGAGAGTGTGTTTTTTGGTGTGTGTGAGTGTTTGTGAGCTGCAGCACAGCTTCATTCAGAGCATCTAACAGTGAGTTAGGTGAAGTCCATCATCTACAGGTCAAATCTCACAGAGCAGCAGTAAACAATGGCTGAACTCATTCACTCGTCTCTCTGTCTGTGGCTCAGGTTAATGAAGTATCTTCAGATGTGACTCCACTAGATCACAGGGATGTTCTGCTGCAAACCAGCGTGACGGAAACGCTTCAAACAGCAGACGAGCGCGGGATGATTCACGGCTGATCTCAGGACGGTGTGTGGCATGCGTTAGTTTCTTGCTGCATGTGAAGTGTCACGTGTCGCGTGTGTGTGTTGTGTGTTTAATCGATGTGACCAGGGCATCTCTGTGTGGAGGCCTGTCGTGTTTGCTGAAGTGTTCTGGGAGACTCTCCTGACTGCAGAAGGGAGCGTCTCAGGCGATGTGAGAGTCGAGGCTGTATCTGGAGCGCTGGGTGTTTCTGAGGCGGGGGGCAGGATGAGCGCACGCGAGGGGGCTGCAAACCACAGCAGGTTCGGCTGACATCCTGCCTCTCTGTAGCTGCTCCGTCTCACTCCCGCTCCTCGCCACCTCTCAGCCTGTTCCAGGTAAACTTCACCTTACCTACAAAACCTCTTTTCTTTAGTCTTCTTTCTTAATGCGGCTCCAGACAATCGAACGGATCGGATCCATGTGTCAAGGCCTTTCGATCGAGCCGTCGCTCG